>CAUJNA010001680.1:152500-367147 GCA_963377175.1 Effrenium voratum | reverse complement strand
CAACCCAAAACCACTCAAAACCTTAAGTTGAACCGGAAGGCTGCCCAACCAAAACCCAGCCACTAGACCAACCCAAAACCACTCAAAACCTAAGTTGAACCGGATGGCTGCCAAACCAAAACCCAGCCACTAGACCAACCCAAAACCACTCAAAACCTAAGTTGAACCGGATGGCTGCCCAACCAAAACCCAGCCACTAGACCAACCCAAAACCACTCAAAACCTAAGTTGAACCGGATGGCTGCCAAACCAAAACCCAGCCACTAGACCAACCCAAAACTACTCAAAACCTAAGTTGAACCGGATGGCTGCCCAACCAAAACCCAGCCACTAGACCAACCCAAAACCACTCAAAACCTAAGTTGAACCGGATGGCTGCCCAACCAAAACCCAGCCACTAGACCAACCCAAAACCACTCAAAACCTAAGTTGAACCGGATGGCTGCCAAACCAAAACCCAGCCACTAGACCAACCCAAACCACTCAAAACCTAAGTTGAACCGGATGGCTGCCCAACCAAAACCCAGCCACTAGACCAACCCAAAACCACTCAAACCCAAGTTGAACCGGATGGCTGCCAAACCAAACCCAGCCACTAGACCAACCTAAAACCACTCAAAACCTAAGTTGAACCGGATGGTGCCAAACCAAAACCCAGCCACTAGACCAACCCAAAACCACTCAAAACCTAAGTTGAACCGGATGGCTGCCAAACCAAAACCCAGCCACTAGACCAACCCAAAACCACTCAAAACCTAAGTTGAACCGGATGGCTGTCCAACCAAAACCCAGCCACTAGACCAACCCAAAACCACTCAAAACCTAAGTTGAACCGGATGGCTGCCCAACCAAAACCCAGCCACTAGACCAACCCAAAACCACTCAAAACCTAAGTTGAACCGGATGGCTGCCCAACCAAAACCCAGCCACTAGACCAACCCAAAACCACTCAAAACCTTAAGTTGAACCGGATGGCTGCCCAACCAAAACCCAGCCACTAGACCAACCCAAAACCACTCAAAACCTAAGTTGAACCGGATGGCTGCCAAACCAAAACCCAGCCACTAGACCAACCCAAAACCACTCAAAACCTAAGTTGAACCGGATGGCTGCCAAACCAAAACCCAGCCACTAGACCAACCCAAAACCACTCAAAACCTAAGTTAAACTGCATGACTGCCAAACCACTGGACCCGCCGGTCCCAGCGAGCCTGCGAGCGCCGCAGGGCCCGCGCCTGCCGGCTGGCAAGCGCTGGGCGTTGACCAAGCGTGTGGGGTTGACAAATGGCGTCGGCCGCGCCGTGAGACAACCCGTAGTCCGCTCCGTTATGAGTCATTCGGTCGCCCCATGGGCTCCCGAGTGATTCGCAGCATGTTCCAATGGCTCCGGGCGGAAAAATGCGGTGGATGGGTGCGAAATCCATTTCGCGGCACCGTTCAGAAACCCTGGTTTCTGACGATTCCCCAGTAAATACTAACAAACAATGGATTCCCATGGTTTCAAAGTGGTGCAGGATTTGGTCCATCCACAGTAGGTGCCAAAAATGGAACCCTGGTAAATGAAACCAAGGACTAAAACCTGCGGTCGCCTGGTTCACAGTGCAGAAACCAAGGAGGAAAATCTACCAATTCCGCAGGGCAGTTGGCCACTTGTCCTGTAGAATGTCCTGGTTGTGAAACGTGGCTACAAGAACCTCCTACAATGGCCAATGCAATGCAAAGAACGCGAACCCAGGACTGACCATTCGAAAGGCTCACAAAAAGCTACGGGGTCAGGAGCCGAAAAAATGCAGGTATGCGTATTTATCAGTTCATTCATTCATTCATTCATTCATTCATTCATTCATTCATTCATTCATTCATTCATTCATTCATTCATTCATTCATTCATCATTCATTCATTCATTCATTCATTCATTCATTCATTCATTCATTCATTCATTCATTCATTCATTCATTCATTCATTCATTCATTCATTCATTCAGATTCAGTCATTCAGTCATTCAGTCATTCACTCATTCACTCATTCACTCATTCTGCCATTCATTCATTCATTCATTCATTCATTCATTCATTCATTCATTCATTAATTCATTCATTCATTCATTCATTCATTCATTCATTCATTCATTAATTCATTCAATCAATCAATCAATCAATCAGCCAGTCAGACATGCATTGATTCAGCAATTCATTGATTCATTAATTGATTGGGTGTTCATTGATTCGGTGATTCGTTGACTCGGTGATGCGTTGATTTGTTGATGTGTTGATTCGTTGACTCGTTGGTTCACTGGTTCATTGGTTCATTGATTTATTGATTCGTTGACCCGCTGGTTCAATGAATCATTGATGTATTGATGTATTGATGTATTGATGTATTGATGTATTGATGTATTGATGTATTGATTGATTGATTGATTGATTGATTGATTGATTGATTGATTGATTGATTGATTGACTGATTGATTGACTGGTTCATTTATTGATTGACTAGTTGATTGCTTAACCGTTTGAATAAATCCGTCATTCATTCATTCAGTCACTCATTTCATTCCATTCTATTCGATTCCATTCCATTCCATTCATTTCATGTCATGTCAGTTCATGTCATTTCATTTCATTCCATTTCATTCATTCTATTTCTTTCTTTTTCTTCATTCATTCATTCATTCATTCATTCATTCATTCATTCATTCATTCATTCATTCATTCTTTCAAGTTTCGTTCATTCATTCATGCATTTGTTCGTTCGTTCATTCCTTCATTCATTTCATTTCATGTTATTTCATTTCATTTCATTTCATGTCATCTCATGTCATGTCGTGTCATGTCATTACTTCAATCATTCATCCATTCCATTCCATTCCATTCCATTCCATTCCATTCCATTCCATTCCATTCCATTCCATTCCATTCCATTCCATTCCATTCCATTCATTCATGTATACACCCCAGGCGCCTTGAAGCCTTAAAACTTGCAAGCCGAAAAGCACGAAACTACCATCTGGATCAAATACGAAATGCTGCGCAACCTCAAAGGAATCCCACAAGGGCTTCTTAATCCTGATCACCAGGATGGCTCATTTTCCCCCTCGATGGCTGTTGGGTGGTTCAACCGGGAACCAAAAGGACACCGACCATTCATTTTGAAACACGAAAAAACGTGGGGCGTGATTTCGCATCGTCTCAGCCAGCAGGCGACTTTACCGCACCAATGGACTAGGACCGTTGCCTACTCTTGGTGGACGTTGGAAGGGGAGCGACAATTGTTGGGATTTCAACCACCAAACCGCAAGAAGCAAAAATAAGCAACATGCTTCCTAACAACAACCCATGTACTGGGAGCTTTTTTGTATGTCCCATTTGCCACGGAGCCGCGGCTTGTCGAGACCATCAGACAATGGGCTCCTTGAAAGGCTAAGCCACCGGCAAAAAATTCCGAGCTTTGGGCTGGCTCAAATGTATCCTTCTAGGTCCTCCAGTAGAGAGGATAGAATTTTTGGGTACCCGTTTTTTTCTGTAGTCGATTCTGGTGGGGTTCGGAACCCTCCCCCAAGAAAGGGGAGAGAAGGGCACTACTGGGGAACCTAGCCTTAAAGGGACCATGAATCTTCCAAATCTTTGATCTTCTTCCATTGCAAGATTGAATCCGCTTCATCGCGTCAACACATCAGTTTGAACAAGGGGCCTGTTCGTTGTTCCAACCCCCAACCTGCTTTGCTAGAAGCTCCGTTTGCTCAGCTGTGCCTTAATGCGTGCTTTGGTTGTTGGTCTGGGGATTTCAACCCTTGGTTCTTCAGGTTCACCGGCAAACCACCCCTTAACCACCAAACCACCAATAGTTATAACCACCAACTAGGCGGAAGCTGAATTGCAGTGGCTCTTACCAACAAGCCGATCGGGAGTCACACCAAACCCGGCCGCAGATCCGACCGCAAATCCGGCTTCGGCATTCAGCTTCCCTCGCGGTTTGAAGGTCTCCCGCAAGCTTCAGGGCTTTAAAATCCAGCCTTATTGCTCCCTCTTTTTGTGAGCCTACCCTTTTTTGGCTGGTGTGAAGGAAGACCAAAAGGAAAGCCATATTTTGGGGACCCTTGCACTATTTTGAGACCAACCCACATGTGCGCTGGGTCCAAAGTGCCTGGCTTCAGATTGAGCCAAGGGTTTAGGCTGGCGCTTTGTTTCCGGCGCTGCCGTACATGTGCATGGGTCCTTGCAGAGAAAAAGTGCCCAAAAGGCAGCAATCCCGATTTCACAACAACCTCTTGGTGGTTCAAAGGGACACCCACTCCCAGAATTTTTTTTTGTAAGATAACTGGGGTTCCTGTTAAATGGGGCATACAAACCAATTTAAACCAGTGGAACCTCTCTCACCAAACTAACCAAGCAAAGGACACCTATGCGAAGACGTCGTTTCTTCGGATCCGGACCCCCCTTCAGGAGTGTTTCCTCACTTCTTTGGGCCCGAAACTGGGAGTTGGGCGTTTTCGGCGTCCCGACCAATCGTTTGCCAGGGGTACGGACATGCGTCTGTGAAAAACAACTCTAGAGGATATATATATATATATATATGCACATATATATATATAACACGTTTTGGAGGCAACGTTTGAACGCTAGCAGCCTCTCATCCCAGACAATACATGTACATCATATATAATCATATATATATAGATATATAATATACATATTACATTTACCCTAGTGGGTCAAATGTTGGTATGGCCTTTTCCCAGGCTACAATCAACCGTTCCGCGCCTGGATCGTTGAGGGGCCCCATCGTTCATGGTGTAGGCAAGTAGAAGCCCTGACTTTTTTGTGTTTGTTCGTGTGTGTGTGTGTGTGTTTTGTTTTGGCGTGTGAGTATATGCTGTCTTGTCCTCCCATTCATTGTTTTTTGGGGGTGGGTGGTGTTGGTGCTTCCATGTCGTTCTCTTCAGCGGACTCCAAAGGTCAACTCGGCCCGGCCTGGATAAAGTTCTCGTAACACCAAGGGTTCGAGAAGCGGTTGTAGGCCTCAAGCGCGTCTCGAAGCGCGCTTTTCCCTTTGGCGCTCGCCCAATGGGTGTGGCTCAAAGTTAAACAGGAGGGGCAAACCGCAGGTGTTGGTCCATGTTTCCACTTGCCAGGGTTCCATTTTGGTACCGGGTTTTTGAGCTGAAGGTCCTTTCTGCCCCTCACGAACATGGAGTAAAATTTGGGCTCCGTTTGCTTGAAGAAACATGGTCCAGGAACCCCCAAACACCGCTGGTCAAGCGTGAGCCGAAAACTCAGGATACAAAGCCACACACCTGAAGTAAAATACGCGGAACCAGGCTCGTGCGAAAATGTTTCTTCTGCTCGCCATACTTGGCTCAAAACAGAGGTCACGCCCTCAAAATTTGTGTTTTGCAGTTGGGTTGAATTTGCCCAAAAGGCGATGTTGAAACAGAAAGAAAGAAGGGGAATCTTAAGGTAGGACTGCACTTTGCAGCCTTGGGAATTTGCCCTGGCGCCTTGATGGTCCTTGCAAGGGTTACATGAAGTTACATGGGTGTGTCTTACTGCATGGACGCCCTAATTCGGCCGTGTTCAATTCTCCCCCTAAGCCGCTCGAAAAGAGTGGTTGACTGCAGGAGATGGATATTGGATGCGTTCTCGCGAGAACGTGTTGATGCCGGTGACAATGGCCATTGCTAAAACTTGGGCCCAACATAGGCCTTCTTCACGATTTGCAATAACATTTACCATATCAACAGATCATACAAATATATTTACACACATACTGTGGATGGACAAAATCCATTTCGCACCACTTTGAAACCATGGGAAGCCAGTGCTTGTTGGTAGTTACAGGGGAATCGAATCATTCCAGGATTTCTTAGGCGGTGCATACACTGAGCCAAGAGCCCAATCTGAGCGAAGGGGACATCCCTGTCCGAGGTCTGCACCCAAGTCTTGTAGACCTCCAGCAAGGTGCAGTGGTCACCTGCGAGTGGCTGGCAGCCGCTGTCGCCCATAGGCTGTCGCCCATAGGCTTGTAAACCATTGTGCGACAGAAGCGCCCAAGCCATCCCCGAGAAATCTGTCTTTTTGGCTACTTGGCCCAACTCTGGAGTACTCCAAAAATGAGATGTTCAGATTGTTGTTCATTAGTCAACCTAAAAGTAGTTGTTTCTTGTTTAAACACCAGTTAGGAGACCCCAGTGACAGGATGCGGGTGGCCATTTGGCAAAGGTTGAGTCGTCAAAATATCCCGCAAAGACAACAATCTAAGAAGACCTTGCATGTGCCAGTGGTGCTTTCAGGAAGGCCGGCCAGGGGCGTCATGTCGAAGGGCCTGAAGATCAAGCGCAATATGCCTAACTCACGACTGGCCACGCAGGCCGTTCTTCTTTTCTTCGTAGCTGATGGCGAAGGCGTAGCCGGAGACGTAGGCACAGGCTCGGGGTTCGACCAATGGCCCAAAAGAGGTTAGATCCAACCCAGAGTTCTAAGCTACTTTAGCCATCTTTCACGCAAGGGGCCGATTGGATCACCCCGGTGGTGGTGTGTGTGTGTGTGTGTGTGAGTTTTGGGGTAAGCGCAAAATACACCCTGGAAGAATGTGCCGGATGATGAGCATGGAATCTCTTAGATGTGGGGGGGTAGGGGTCAATCTCTGGATGAGTGCTGACAAGGACGTGGAGGCCCCTGTCCATCCCCAAATAGCCTAGGAACTCGATAAGACGCCACAACTTGACTGAATCATTTCTACACACATATATACTGTATATACATATATATATATATATACACATATATTTATGTATCATGTGTATGTATATATATATATATATATATCTGCCCACATTGCCTGGTCTGTTTGCTGTTCTCTGCACGCGTGATGCTGTTGCACGTGATCCCCTGCAGGCTTCGGTGAAAAAGAAGAAGAATCTAAGAAGAACCACGATGAAAAACATAGCCAAAGAGGGCCACACAAATGGAAGAAACAACTAAACAATAAGGCGTCGAGGCTTTTCAAAGGTATAAGTCACACCTTGAAACCACTGTGATATTGTCAAGTTGATCCTTGGGAGCTTGACATCGGGGCCCCGAGAAAGCCCTTGGAGGACCCGCGAAAAGGGTGTGTCAACCTCCAGTTGCTTAGGGTGGGTCTGGCTGGCCGTCTCCCGTTTCACCATGGTTCCAACCATGATGTCCTTCACGGCTTGTTCTTCTGGGGTACACTGATATTTTATCCTTGGCTGATACTGTTTCAGTGTGGGTAATTACGTCCCTTGGCTGCTACTTAAACCACGAAACGATGGCACCCTCAAACAAAAAGACACCCTCCAAGTCGTTTTGGAGGAGCGGGAAAGAAAACCCAGCACAAGAGCCGATGCGACCGCCTTCCGGCTGGTGGAACTTGGACTTCTTCTGGTCTGCTAAAGCCTCACCGGCTTTCGAACTGGGTCACGCCAAGTGTGTCGAGCCGGTGCGAAGGTTTCCGACTTGGTGACCTCTTGTTGTCAAGTTCCAGTTGTGTCCCACCAGAAACCAGCAAATGCAGTCGCATGAAGCTAATCACCTTTCGGCAGATGCCTTTGAGCAAGACAAGGACCTATGCGACATGGTTTGCTCTACTCTCTATGGGCATGGGTAAATCAAAGAGTGCCCTGGTCTCTGTGGCAAACTGAGAGATTCCCGATGTCCCTCAAGACATGGTCCATAAACCACTGGACATGTTGAGATGCAGCCCAGCTGTGCATCCATATCTTTTCTGACTCAGCACCATCAAATGGCGGCTGTGCAAATGCTGGATCAAACGAGATCCCTTTCCTGCACCTCCAAGCATTCTGCATCTAACGGTTCACAACTGCATGCAAAGCAAAGTCTACATGTGAATATATGAATATGTGTGACCTATGTGTGTGTGTGTGTCTTGTTTCTGGGCTGCGCTTCTGTTCGCTTCTGTTTGCGTGTGTGTGTGGTTGTGTGGTTGCGGTGCTTCTGTTTGTGGGTATGGCTTCTTTCCCCTCCTTGGCATGTCAGCGAACTGGTTTTGTGTGCGTGTGTGCAGCCAGCCAGAACAAGGAAAACAGAACAAAGCAACTAAACAACCTAAACAAATGAACAGAGCAAATCAATTGAACAACATGAACATGAACACACAAAAAAGAGAAATGTATATATATATATACAGATATATCCAAAGAAAAAATACATACACCGGGAAACAAACACACCAAGAGCAGTGCAGACTTGCGTTTCTTTGATCATCTTCGCGGCGCCGCGCGCCACGCGCCTGCTTGTCTTTGGGCCTGTAGAAGACGTTCTGCACGGAGAGCCTATGGCATAGGACGTGGGCAGCGGTCCGTGGGAATCCAGATTTCGCCCCTGGAAATCGTGGCAAGTCTTGCGAAATGCTGAAAACTTCGCGACTTGAATGGACCTAACACGTACGTGTCATATGGGGACAGGGGGAGGTGTTCCTTTTAGTTTCCAAGTTGAACTCAACTTAAGACACACAGAATGGCCGACTTATTTGGAATCCTCTTCCGTGCGCTTGAGTCGTTTGCCATAGAAGCCATTTCTTGTCTGGCCCTTGCCTGGACCGGGTCCCAATGTTCCGATTCTCGTCTTCTCCCGCTATCAAAGGCAGAACAAAAAAACAGTTGTCATGTCATTTTCTAGAAATGCTTTAATTTGTTTATATCATTAAACATAACTTACCATTTCATTTATGGCCATGGTTGAAAACCAACGGTACCATTTCGGGATAGGTGCACCACCCATTTTAGTCCATTTTAGTTGGGATTGGGAGGTTCACTGGGGGTACGGGGATTTGACCCATGGCCATATGTTTGCCTTTAAATGTTTTTTTTTTTGGGGGGGGGGCCATTGGGTCCCAAAGTGACAGGCATCGACGCCGAGCTTTGCTCCAAGAGCGATTTGTGCGGAGCACCGGGCAGACTTGACGTAGCCCAGCCGTGCCGCGCTGGTGAACCTCTAGCAACGTGCCCACATTTCTGGGGTACGTTGTTGTCTGATTCATACTTCCGTTGCCCTGGAGATGAGAAAACTTGCCTACATAAGGGGATTTGTACCGTCTACCTGTGTGAATGTTCGTGTGTTGGTGCTTGGTTTTGAGAGGCCCTTTGCAGGTCGGTTTCAAGGGAAAGCGAAAGGAAGCCACACTCTCTTTGGGGCCCTTTTTTGACACAAACCCACTTTCACCATGGGGTACCCTGAAGAAATGTTCAGACTGACCCTCCCCCTCGGCTCCAGGCATGGCCACGATGGTCATAATCTCCTCGCTGCACCTCAGTGCCAATCCAAATGGGCATTGCTCCGTTTTGGGCTCAAAGCAGCGATGAGAGCCCTGTGTAAACCCATGACCCTGAAAATGTCAAGATCGTGACTTCACATACCTCTGTGCTGGGACATGCGAGAATAAATTTATCTGCACAACAACAAACACAACAAATAAAGCCTGAAAAGTCCAAAAACAAAGAGAGAAAACACACCAAAACAGCATACACCAAAAAAACAATAACACAACTGTCAGCAACCATTCTTGGCATGGAACAAGAACAAAACCTGGAGGAAACAAACAACACAGAAAACTACAAACCCAACAAAACCAATTGTCAGCAACCATTCTTGGGTGGGAAAACTCAACATCCTTGAGGAAACCCAAGAAATGTTTAAGTTCCTTGCACATGTTTAGGAGGCAACCATGGTTGCTAAGATTTCTTGTCTGGGGTATTTCGTCTGAGGTCTAGACATGCTGTTGCTTGTTTCGTTCTTTTTGTTTGGGGGGGGAGAAGGGGAGTGTGTTTGTGTTTGTGTGGTTCTCTCCAGGGTGTTGTTTGTTTGTTTGTTTGTTTGTTTGCTTGCTTGCTTGCCTGCCTTCCTGTTTGTCTGTCTGTCCGTCTGTCTGAATTTTGTTTTGTTTACAGTGACAGGCTCTGAGGATATGGAAGGGGACACAGAACGGCGCATCCCCAAGTATCCGGAGCCTTGAAACCAAAGATACTCGGCTTGCCCCCAAAGTGCGTGTGGTTCCTGATTTTGAGGGACCACCGTTTGGGTGAGTTTTCTTAAAGACTCGCCCAAATGTGCAAGCCCCCAGTACTGGGGCAGCCGGAGAGAACATCGGTTCGCTCATGGAGCGGCTTCGACCATTTGAGTTCTTCAGTAGAAATAGTTGAGGAACTAAACAAACACTTTGCGAACCTCCAGGCAACATCTTCGTCAGAAAACATGACACGGTGCGCGATTCCCAGAAAGGCACTACGAGAAAGCACATTCTGTCATGCAGAACCTCGGCATGCGTATGACAACTTTGTAACCTTTATGAGGATTGGCTTGGCACCACGCAATGTATAGTTCGGGAGCTAGGAAAGTGCCTGAGACCCCCGTTCTCCCCCCAAAAAAGAAGTGGGTGTGAATCATGCACACCCTTAAGAAGACCCCTGTGCTTCGCACACCATGGACCCCTGAGACCCCCTTAACTTACCCCACCCCGGCTCCCGTTGCGGTGCAGCATTGCCCCGGGTTCTATTTGATGCCGCCAAAAAGGACTTAAACCTAGGGTTGGTTCATTCATGCCATTAAATAATGTGTCTTGTCGTTTCCGTATTTTTGGGGGATCACCCAAAAGTGGAACCCTGATGCCCCATTCATGGTTTTGCCATTCAACTGGGTGTCACAATGGGGTGACCAACCATAAACCAACCATAAACCAACCATAAACCAACCCTAAACCCCACCCCAACCACACCACAGGGGAGGGGGGGGGGGTGGGAGGACTGGGAACCATGGGGGGACTTGCGAACCCTTGACCATTTTTTATATGTATACAGACACACAGAAATAAATCGCGGGTTTCCTGCTCCCTGGAAAGCGAGGTGAAATCGACTTCCGTCGAATTGGTGGTTTGGTTTGTGGAGGGTTGGGGGGTGGTTTCCTATTTACCCTACAAGAACCAAGGGTTCAGATCCCCAAACCAACAACCCAAACCACCGAGCAAAGGGGTACCTGATGAAAGGATACTCTCCCCCAGACGACCATAGAAGCTCCCAGGACCCCTTTGGAAGACTTGGTTCCATGTACTAGAGGGCTTCTGGGAGCTTCCATGTGGCCATGGGTCAAAATCCAAATCGTACCCCCAGTGAACATCCCCGAAATGGGATCCCATTGGTTTTCACCCACAGCCATGTTAGTCTGAGGGAGTCTCTCAAAAACCCAGCCACTCACCATAGGTGTCCTTTTCTCGGGGAAATAGATGGATTTCCCTGGTAGATGATTAAAAGAAAAAAAAGCTAAACCAGGAATCGCCCTCTTTTTGTTCAAGCAAAACCACCAAAAAGGACACCTATGGGTGGACTAAAATGGGTGCACCTACCCCAAAATGGTACCCTTGGTTTTGAAACCATGGCCATGTTAGTCTGAGGGAGTCTCAAAAACCCAGCCTCACTCCCGCATCCATTTTGCGGACGGATCGCCGCAGGTCCACCGAGGTCAGCAGCATCTTCGACAGCGCCGGCTCCATGGGGAACCTCGGCCCGTGGATTCCATGCAGATCGGAAATCGGAAACGAAGGGGACGCCAAGGAGTGCGGGAACCAAACAACGCAGGGGGTTGAGGTGTTTTTGTTACTAGCCCCGGCGGCTTTTTAGTAGCCCCGGCTCGGTACAAGGCCTCCCTCCAAACAGGTTGGCTGTGGGTTGGTCGCCAGCATTTCCGGTTTCTTGTCAGGGCTGCATATTGGGCATGACTTGATGGCATTTGACAGTTGCTCAAGCCGCATCGCCAGCATTACTGGCCTCACTTGGACGAGAGCTGCCTGTTGGCTTTGGTTTGGTAGCAGTTCAGGGTTGCTCGGGCTGGTTTGGGGTAAGTGCTGGGCTTGATGAGGTCTTAATGAGGGTGGGTCGTGGGTCTGTTTCAGGTTCATTTAGGCTCGGCAAAGGGCTGATATGCAGATGCGGTTGGGAGGGTTTAAGGTTGACTTTGGGTCGGTTTTGGCTTGATGGGGCTGATTTGTGCTAGGTGTGCGGCTGGTTTTGCCGTGGCTTTCGGGTTGCTTCAGGGATGTGGTTATGCAAGTTGGGCTAAGATTGGTGGTTTGGGGCAACGCCCCACAACCAATCCCCAACCAGCATCCTTGAAGCAAACCGAAAGCCACGGCTAAACCACCCGCCCACCTGGCACAAATCAGCCCCAACCAAGTCAAAACCGACCCAAAGTCAACCTTAAACCCTCCCAACCGCAGCCTAAATGAACCTCAAACAGACCCAAGACCCGCCCTCATCAAGACCTCATCAAGCCCAACACTCACCGCAAACCAGCTTCGAGCAACCCTGAACTGCCACCAAATCCTTGTATCGCTTTGTTCACCTTAGGTGGCTTAGATAAGGTCCGAGTGAGGCCAGTAATGCTGGCAATGCGGCCGGCTAGCCCGAGCAACTGTCAACTACCATCAAGTCAAGCCCAATATGCAGCCCTGACAAGAAACCGGAAATGCTGCGGATGCTGGGGATGCTGGGGATGCTGGGGATGCGTCCGCCCAGCCAACCAACCTGCCGCACAACGGGGCTAGTAAAAAAAAACACCGGTCCCAATGCAGGGTACCGGATCAAAAACAAAACTATTCCAGGTGGATCAACGAAAACATAAAATGGGCGTATGCCAACAAAATGGACCGTCCGAGACGTCGCAACGCCGGGGGCAGACCTGTTCTGGGGCAGGGGGGTACCCAGCCCTTCCGGGCCGATCCAAAGCGCTTGTTAAAGGGTGAAAAACCGCTTGGCTTTTGAATTCAATAGATCTGGGCCTGCGAGGTCTTTACATTTACCCAGTCTCGGTTTCCAAGGCGAAGCCAAAGTCTGAACTTTCCCCGTGGTCTCAAAACGGGAGAACTTTCGATTGATGTTCAGCTCCCAACATAAATTTTGGCGAAGCAAATCTTCCCCCCGTGACCTGACAAACAGCCCGATCAAAGCTTTCCGCCACGCGGGGACCCACTTGCCTTCTGAGTCACACTCAGCACCTGACAAGATATATCAGGTATATCATGACGAATCAAGAGAACGGATATCCCCATCTCATGGCTGGGACTGTGCCTTCACTCTGACTCACTTGATTGGCTTTCCAATCAACCCGGTCGACAGCGGTCTGGGTTGGAAAGAAGGTTAGCCCCACGAGGGCTTACATGGTTGAGTGGAGGTTAGCTGAGTTGCTGAATACTTAGCCAAGTTCCACCGTCTAATCGCAACAACACCGGTGAATCCCAGAAACCAGTATGGGCTCACTTCCGGGAAAAAAAAAAAGGAGAAACAAAAAGGGGAAAAAAGTGGATTGGCAAACAAGTCTGTTTTTTTTTGTTTGTTTTAAGTCTAGGAACTCGGGAGTGAGTATAGGTAACCAGCGGTTTCCCTTTTAGTTGGGTGGGTCCCCGAGGCTTTGGGAACCGACCCGCCCGTAACCCCCCCCCCCCCCCCCTCCCGGATGTTTTTCGACGTTGCACCACCTTAGCAAGTGTCTCACAAAACACACGTACTGAAAACTGAAAAAATACAACTTTTCGAGGGAAAACCAGAGGGAAAAAACCGACCACTTGTGTTTGTTTGTTGCTTTTTCTTTGGGGGGGGGGGGCGGTTTTCTGGAAAACACGGTAAACCGACCATTTTGGAAGGTGCCCTAAAAAAGAGACGAGACCCACCTCTCGCCCTTTGACAGTCTCATCTCTCGCCGGTTGAAAGTCTTCAGGGCCGCCGGCTCGGCCATCTTGCGGCCCAGGTCTGTCAGCATTCCCTCGTCGTCCAGGGAGCCCAAGGTCCTTCGAGACGGACAGCGTCAAGGCAAGACTTGGGAAAAGGTCCGGGTTAGGCTTGGACCACCCCAGGGATACCTTCCAACCATTCTTTCCGGGGATCCTTCTTTTCAGGCTCCAGGGGTAACTTCCATTTCCATTCTTTCCGGACATCCTTCTTTTCAGGGAACCATCAAAAACCTAGAAGGGAAACAGCTTTTTTTTTAAAGAATGGGGAATCAACCCCTAGAGGGGTGTCCGTGTTGAAGGTTGGACCACCCCAAAATCGCACCAAGGAGGTGTTCCTCCAATTTGCTGGCTCCCCGGGAATCACCCGGCTCTGGGAAACCGGATCCTCCAAAAAGGAAACCGCAAGTGAGGGCAGCGGTCCTCTGGCTACGGGAGAAAACCCGCAAAACGCAGTCGGGGCTGGATAGAACCTGACTTGAATATTGGGATAAACCACCTACCGACTGGTGGATGTTGTCCTAAGTATTGTGCGGAATTGTGCGTAGCCTAGCACGCATCCACCTAAAACCCTTTCATTGAAGCTTGAAACTCTTTCAGAGAACCTGAAACCCTGTTCAAACCGTATAAAACCAAGCGCCAATACCTCTCACCCGCGAGTAGACCAAACCGACTTGAAACTGAAAGGAACTCAGTTGAGTTCAAGAAAACTTTTGAAGCCCCGGGTCGCTGGATACAAACCTTGGCCAGGTGGCTTGCATGAGGCAAGCAAGATGTTCCCTGTAAATCAACAACATCAGCATTTGGACCCAGGTGTAGCGCCACTGCCGCATCAAGTGATCAAGCTTCTTCGACCCGGAGGGCCCTTCAGGAAATCGGAAAATCCGAGGTCTGGGGTCTGCTTCAAACGCTTCAGAGAGGTCTGTTTCTCCAAACACTTGTTTTTGCAAACCAACCCCTCCATGGTTCAAAACCAATGATACCATTTGGGATAGGCGCACCCATTTTAGAACCTATCTTAGTGGGGATTGGGATGTTCACTGGGGGTACGATTTGGGTTTTGACCCATGGCCAGTTGTTTTGAAACACACACACACACACACACACAAACCACCCCCCCCAGTTCGCTGAACGAGAGCCGAGTCGCCAAAGCGACTCCAAGGCGTTGATCATGGTCTCCACCGGCCTCAGAATCAGAGCTGCACAACTTCAAGAGGCAGGGCGTGTCGGGTAGGTAGTATGATCTGAGGGTTTTGTGTTACACCCTGGGATTACACCCTTGGGAAATTACCCAGAATGGTTCAAAATAACACGGTAATATAATTAACCGGAAATGTGCCTAAATGGGGTCAATACCCAGTGGGTGTATTCCCAGGGTGTAATACAAAAACCCTTAGATATGAGTGACGACGGGCAAACCCACCAAAGCCAAAGTTGGAAGTCCCCGGTCAGTGGTTTCTGGGCTGCCTTCAGATCCCCTAAAAGTGTGACTAACTTTTAGTGGGTTAAATGGACACCCGAGCCACCAAGGTTTATAACCAGTACTAACCACTTACCTGACGTCCCTAGGCACAATTCCCTTTCTTGGGTGAGTAAAGGCGATGACTAAACCGACATGAGGAAAGCTTTGTCATCTTCTGTCATCCAACTGTAAATGGGGGGGTGAATGTGGACTTGTGTCCAACTTGGGAGCGCTGGATAAACCTTTTGCTTCCCTTCCATCGTCCCTTGAAGCAAACGGTGGCGGGGGGGACTTGCCCTGAGACTGAGACTTGTCAAACCCGCGCCAACCAACCCCGTCCCACTCCGAAAGGACCCGAGCGGAGAGTCCATGAAGTCAAAGCTGAGCATGTCCTGAATGCCCATCGCCTGAGGGACGGTATTTCTTCCACGAAAAGGCACGTGGTGACGCCAAGGTGAGCTCTATGCAACAACTTGTTCGCTTAGGCTGGGTGAGTCTGCTTATCATGAAGAGGCACGGAGCCCATGACAAGACCAGGCCTCAAGGGGTTACATTGTGGACTCCCTTCCCTACGCTCCTTGGGTTTTGGAGGTCATATTTGTTGTTGCGAGTCCGTCGATTTTGTCTGATCACACCTTTTGTCAGCGCAGTGGACTAAAAGCCGCGGGGAGAGTTGGGCTCTGTCGGATCAAAGTACCTTCATAGCACCCAATGCCTACTCCGCCCACAAAGGGTCTTTCGATCCCAACCTTCAGCTTCTAATTGGAGGTTTGGATTGGTCGGAGTTGTGTCCCGGTGGTTTCCCATTCACCCAGAGGAGCCCCAAATGAGGGATACCGTCCAAAAAGGGGAACCTTCTTTGCGAAGCCTGGGAACCCTGAAATGGCGAACCTTTCTTGTTGGCCGTGTGTTTCCCTTTGGTTCCCCCTCACAAACCTCCAAAAGGGGGAACCAGGGGGTGTGGGTATTGTTGGGGGGGCGGCTTCTCAATTTCTCCCCCCAAGAACCCGTTGGCCCCTTCAAAAGGCTCCACGCCACCGGGCCTGGGGTCCGGGTCCACCCTGCCCTGCCTTCAGCAAGAGCACTGTGTTGGAGAGGTTGGTCCGCTGGATCTCAGGCACCGCCTCGCCCCAGAAAAAAAGAAAGCGAAAGCGAAGCGGCCGGGGGGGAAGTTGGAGGAAGGTCCAACCCCCAGAAAATTGGGCGGAAGAGGAAAACAAGCGGTGTTTGTGTGTGTGTGTGTGTGTCCCAGAGGGTCCAAGTACCCACTGAGGATGGCTGTTGGCGGGTCAAAAGGGGTCTAAGTGCATCCTTGGAAGGTACTTGGAATCTCTGGGTGTGTGTCAAAATGGTGAGCCCCCGAAAAGGTTGGCTTTCATGCTCGTCTCCTTTTGACTCCCTCAAAAAGCACGCACGCAAGTGGACCCCTTCTGCCATTCCACCCGAACGGTGTGATGTCTTGGAGACTCGGAGCAACGCCAAAGTTGTCGAGTGGTACTCGAGTGGGAACCAAGAAATACAATGTCAGAAGACGAGCGACGTGTTTCCGGCTATACCGCCTTTGTGCTACGTGCTTTTTGGTGCAACCCCACGTGGAGTCAGGTGCAATCTCCCCGAACCTACCAGCGAAAATTCCCGACCAACAGGCAAACATTCCCCACAACTGTGACCGCCAGCGGTGTTTCCCGCCAGTGTTTCACCCCCAACGGCGAAAAAGACGTATTGGTTGGCCAATTCGCCTAGATTCGCCTGACCTTTCGAGGGTCCAGGATTGTCCTTTCAACCTGGGTTCTGTCACTCCATCTATCTGACTCCTTCACACAGTCTGTGCTATTCACTACTCACAGTTGGTTGTACGAAACAGCCACGTTGAAATCGGCAAGCATGCTGACCATGATTTTGTTTCGGCATCGAGCTGAGCTAAATGTTGCCGGCTCACCCGCGTGAAGAAGGTAGCGTGAGATTCATCCTGGACATGGGTATGTGTCAAGGAGGACCAACAAGAATGGTGGTTATCCTCGTCATTTTCCTACACTGCCTTGAAAAGGGTACCCTCAAAAGAACACAAACCCAGACGTAAAATCTGCCAAACTATACTTTAGTTCTAATGGACATAATGTGGGTGTAAAACGAAGGGACCGGGTCGCAAAGACAAGCGGCCGTTGGCAGCATCTCGTTCCGGTAGGCCAGCTCCGTGTACAAGCCTCAGTGGGTCGGTCTGGGGGTTCCTAGCGCCCGGGTGACCACTGCCTTGTGGAGAAACGGAATTTGGAACACGGGGAAAGGCAGCTGTTGGGGGGTGCTGGCATCTTTCCCATAAAAAGAGAGCGAAACTCACCTGAAATGGGCCGATGACTTGCGCGTGACACTCAAGTCCCAAACCATGTCAAGCGAGCATTGCCAACTCGCGAACTGCGACTCGAACTGCGACTCCCTGAGCTGGGGTTCAGCTTTACCCAGGAATCTGCGCAAAAAATAAATACGGATCCTCTTTTGGCTCCACCAAAAAAAAACATCGGTCTATTGGGTTTAGCTTGTGGCTTTCTGTGGCGATTGCCCCCAGTGCAAACAGGCAAACACTTTCGGCTAGTGAGGAAAACAAACATGCTCCCAAGTGAAGGTCCAACTGTGAACATGTTTGTAATAAATGGCTCGTTAGCAGGCTAGAAGAGTTATCCATTTGCTCATGCTCATGCCCCTAAGCATTTCCAGTTGTGATCAATTCCCTTTACAGACCAACAGGGGAAATCATAAACAAACAAGCAAAAAACGATATTAAGTTTGAAATGGAATTGTGTTTTTTTTTTTAAGATGCAACTGGATCGGGGCTGTGGGAAATCTGTAATATTTTACCAAGGGCCGAACCCCAAATACGAACGCCCCCATAAAAAAGGGGAATATTCCCTTGCATCACAGAAGTGGTTGGATAAACCCCGAGTCATCCCACCCTTCGACCGGATGCGCTGCGAGTCCGTCGGAGCTCGGCGCCGGGCGGTAGCACTTGCCCGGCCCCGTGCGCCCCGCCCGGCCGGAGCGCTGCCGCGCGTTGGCCTCGGCGCGCGCGAAACGAGAAACGGGCGGCGCCGGGCTTGAGAAACCGGGCGCTCGTTTTTGGGTCTTTTAGGGCGGGAGACCCCAAACCAGCGGTTTCCCGGTGGGGTTTCCCTGTGAAACCACCAAAAAATGGCTGCCCTCAGCAAAGGCACACCCGAAAGAAACTCACAGGGCTACGCGGCTATACGGATAACCCAGCCCCAATTCCGGGCAAATAGCAAGTTGTGTGTCTGGTGTGTGTGTGTGTGATGTCTGTGTGCGTTTTGGACTGATTGACTTGGCTATGGGTCAAAAGTGCGTACCCAAAATGGAACCCTGGTAAATGGAACCAAAGACTAAAACCTGCGGTCCCCTGGTGGTTTTATTTTGACCCGTACCCACTTCATGCATTTGAATACACGTGGACAAAGGGACGCTACGTCCGGCTTGGCATCGGAACTATCCATCCCTCCAACACGCAGCTGAAGAGCTATCGAATGCCCCCGCAAGCAAAACATACTTGCTGGGCAGGGTACGTCGGGTAAGTAGTAAACATGGTTCTGAGTGATAACCTTACCATGTTTGCAAGTTGCCCTAGGTGGGTTTTAATCATGGTTAACCACATACTAAGTAGCCTGCCCCTTTCCCATTTACAACCTACTTTCCATGGTTGCGAGTTCTGTAGGTGGGACTTGAATCCTTATGAAGCACTTAACTACCCTGCCCCTTCAAGTAGGCCACCAAACCAATTTGTCAACCCTCACGTGTGCCAGTGGCTGGGCCTTCACACAGTGCGGGCCAAGACTTTGCATCAGGTTCGCCACCTTAAAAACGTGCAGTCCTGCCAGTGATACCAATGGTTCATTTGGGTGTGGGTCTTTTTTTCAGGGGAGTCCCAGAATGGCCCAGAATGGCTGGGCGTGTCTCTTTTTTTCAGGGGACCCCCAGAACTGGTCTCCTGTTGGCTTCCGTTAAAAAAAAAAACTCTATCCACAAAACTAGGGGTTGATTCCCCATTCTTTTCAACCATCGTTCTTTTGAAAAAACCAGCTGCTTCCCCAGGGTTTTGGGTGGTTTTCTAGAAACAAGGATGCCTGGAAAGAATGGAAATGGAAGGTACCCCTAGAACAAAGGGTGGAGAACCTCAAACGAGAAAAGGAGTCAGATGGTCAACAGCCCCGGAACCCGGCTGCTCGCTTCAGTTTCAGAGCATCCCTGGCCATGCGGGGGAAACAAAAACCAACAAAAAAAGAACGGACACCTCTTTGTGGCGCTGGTTGTTTTGAAAGGAAAAGCTCCCAGAAAAGAAAGCTCTCATGTTGGGGAAAATAATATGCAAAAGGACAACACTGCCATGCCTGGGGCCTGGAAGCACTTGGGCTGTCTCAATGCAAACGCGGCACCTGGCTCACGGGCGTGATGAGCAAGGAGTCCATGCCTGCCATGGGCAACAAAAAACCCGAAGCGGAATTCCGGGGATTGATTCCTTGTCCATTCTTTTTAACCATGGTGCTTTTCACAAACCGGATATCTTTCCAACCTGGGTTTTTGAGGGCTTCCTGAAAAGATTCGGATCCCAAAGAATGGGGAAGGTGCCACTAGAAGAATGGATAGAACAGTGCAACTTGAAGGGGTTCTCAACTTTTAGAACTCTGAGTGGTTGGTTCCCAAAATTGGGCCCCCAATTTATAAGCCTGTAACGCCTGTAAAGGGCACCCGCCAAACCCCTCTTGCCTGCCTCCCCCAATCCGAACATGAAAAGACACGAACAAAAGAAGATACAAAACAGGTGCCCAATCTCTCTTGTGCAACAGTCTGAAGGGTTACCTTTCTCCAACACAACAACTAAAAACAAAATCAGCTAGCTGGAAAAAACAATGTTCTTGTTGCATGTTGTTTAAACAATAAAGGTGTTACAAGCTCACAAAGGATTCCCCTCCCCCCTTACTCCCAGCCCACGAAATATTGGCAAGACAAGGAGAGGACCAAAGAGGACTGAAGAAGTGACCGGAATAATCATGTAGCCTAGGCGGACGCTCGTTGGCAATCATCCGGTTTGCAGCTGCATGACTGGCCCATGGTTTCTGAAACTGCCGTTTGTTAACATGGTGACCATGGTGACCTTGGAACTTGTTCCGGTGCGGACGCGTCTTCACTGCCCTGCATTCCCACCGGAGGCGGCTTGCAAACCTATTGACTTTGCGAACCCAAAAGGAGGCTGCAGTAAATCGGACCGTGGGGCAAGCATTTGGAAAACATGCGACATGAGACGCCGCCAAACGAAAAGGATGACCATTGAAGGTGAACTCCAGCGTCCAAACCAGAGCTATGTTTGACCTCACTCGGGGTTGCATTGAGTGAATCGACCTCCAAAAAGTCGAAACATCTGCAAGTGCCACGATTGCAGCGGGAGGAAACCTCAGATCCCCTTTTCCCGAGCAAAGGGGCCGAAGAAGCCTTCTGGGGCGGGCAAATGCTTCTCCTTCATTCTCGGTTGCTTGCTGCTCCCCTGCTAAAAGTTTAACTGTTAGTGGTTTAATGGAAAACCCATTAGTTGGCAAAAAGTTAAAGTCCTAACATCCAAGCAAAATGCACCAAATAATTTGCGGAAAACTGTTGTTTCTCCCACTGAAATGTCGCATCCAGCTGGCTGAAAGTGAGCGGATGGACAGTGGACCTCCCAATCCCCGCGCGCAAGAGAGCGAAGCCCGGCCTGTCTTGGAGTTGTACATCTTCACCTGCTCTCGCAGCATGGTGCTCCCCGTTTATGCCCTGAATTTAGTTTAGATTTAGAGGGAAATTCCTGCTAGGTCCACGTAGGTCTGTGCTGCTTCGGAGTTTCTCAGCTGCAGTCATCAAGTATTGCGAGAATGTGCGGTGCTTTTCTCAATCTAGAAACAAATTCAAAGGCTGGGAGAAAAACAACAAGAGACCCATCAAGGTATTAATTTGCTTGTTCCGCAAATGAACGAGGGGGGAGAGAGAGAGCGCGAGAGAGAAAGAGAGAAAGAGAGGGAAGGCTCCTGATGCGGTCATTCTTGGCTCTCTTCCAGTCACTTGCCTAAAGCAGCTGGAAATCAAAGGCAAACCTCCTGGGACCATGACTTGACACAGACCAAAACTGGGAAAGCAAAAGGTCAAAAGGCCGAGTCCCTCTCAATAAGTGAGTAAACGAGCGCATGGGTCATAGCTTGACACGCTTGCCGCAAACTCTTCCTGCCCTCTGCGTGTCAGTTGGTGCCTCAAGACTAGCGAAGCGGGGCCCGAAGGTCTGGGCACACCGTTTTTCCAGCACCCTGGCCTACAAAAACCCACCACCATTCACACCGTGCCTATTTCGCCTGAATCGGGCCTAAGGCTTCTTGACCCACAGCCATGTCAAACCTTGACAAGCTTGGATGCAGATTTGTTCCCCTTGATTTGGGACGTAGAAGTGCTTCATAACCCACAGTAAATCCCCCACCCCCTATCTCCCTTGTAAACAAGTTCGCTAACCCGAGCTCATTCGCGGAGCATCTAGGTACCTGCCTCATGCAAGTACCCATAAATGGGGTATCGTCCAAGACTCTAGAACTGTGAGTGGTGTCCACTTTTTTGGGTAGGTTGAGAGTCCGGGTAATGATTTGGGGGTGGAAACCATCTTTCCCTTCCGCCCCTTCTCCCGCGCCTTCGACATCCCGGGATCAACAACGAAGAAGATCCCGTCGATGGTAAGGGACGCCTCTCGCCCGCTCCCGAGCACCCGAAGGAAAAGCACGGCGTCTCTTGAGTATTGCAAGTGGGGCAGCAACGCACGTGTATATGTATATGTATATATAAATGTATATTCCCCCATGAGTTGCTCTGCCTCAGAAAGTGTAAAAAACAAAGAACAAAAACCTCGAGATTACAAGAAACGAGAACTTTTAGCAAAACCAACGCGTTTCCTCGGAGTTTTGTTGCTTTGGTTGCTTGGTTTTCTCAAGGCCTCAGGGAACTGTTGGTTCTGTTTTTTATATTAGCCGTTTGTTAACTTAACCCGGTTTTGGGAAAAGATGCTGGCCTTCCAAGCCAACCAGCCCCACGCCGTGGATGATCAGCACGGCCTCAGGATGGCGCGGCCCGCGGAACCAGCTGCAGAGTTTCCACGCTGTAGTCAGAAGTGCTGCGGCGCCGAGCAGTGACCACCGGCCGCCCAAGCCAAGCCCAAGCCCCTCGCGACCACGGCATCCGATCACGCCGGGCGTACCTTTACTACACTTGTGCTGAAAAACCGGAGCTGCCAATCCGGCGTACCCCGGCCTCTTCTGAGCGGCGCCAAGGCTTTGAACAATTTGCAACGGGCGAGCAAGACTTATCCATAGACACTGCTCGCCCTTTGCTCATGTTTCGGTACGCCCGGCGTGATCGGATGCCGCGGTCGCGAGGGGCTTGGGCTTGGCTTGGGCGGCCGGTGCTCCGGCTTTTCAGCACAAGTGTAGTAAAGGAAGTTCACGGCAGCTCTGGCTCGAATGTCGCAACTCTTGAGGACCCGACACAGAGCCGTCAGGTTGGGGCATGAATAGTGAGGGAATACTAGGGGAATACTAGGGAAACACTCAAGGAAATTTGGTGGAATACTAAGGGTGAATACTAGGAGAATACTGAGGAAATAATTACTAGGGGAGTAATTAATAGGGGAATACTAGGGGAGTACTGAGAATTACTCGGGATATACCAAGAAACACTAGGGGAATACTTGGGGAATAGTAAGGGAACAGCAAGGGATACTAAGCTAGCTGATGGTACCTCTTTGATTGCGAAATCTATGTTGGCAGACATGGTTGGCACTCATCTTGGTAGTGGACGCCTTTACTACGTTGCCAGGGAATTGTTTTAAACAAATGGATTCAAGACTCAATATTTGAAAACAACCTCAATATGTATTTTCTGAACTTCTTGAATATTGAATCTTTAATCCCAGATTATTGTTTATTTTGTTCAAATCTATCGAACTCAAGACTAAAGATTTCAAAGCAATCTTGTCCTGAAATTAGAGAATCTTAATTCCATATGTTTAAACAACCATTCAAAAATATGGCAACAGCAAAACAGACATCAACATTGGTCAACCTGGCTGCAAACATGCATTTCCAGACGCAGTCTTAGAGGCCTGTGATTTCCAGATCCAGATGAGTATCGTATTTTCTACTGTGGTACTCCCTTTGCTACTTGTAGCATATGGTCATTGCGGGGGAGGTCAAAATGCAGCAAAACCCTGAAAAAGGCAAGGTTTCTGAGGGGGGGGGGGGGTGGTACCATACGTGTATATATATATATATGTATGTATGCACACGTATTTGTATATTATATACATACACGTATTTGTATATATATATATATATTATGTATATATTATTGCAAATTAATGTATGTAGATAAGTCCGGCAATGTGTGGGCATGCCTTCACAAGCCGACCCAGAAGCAAGGGGTTGACACAAAAAGGGGCCCATTAGTGGTCCAAAATGTTTGGGGGTGCATTTTCCCCAAAGACACGATTGCCAATCCCAACATCTCCACGAGAAACGACACTCTGTGCTTGAGGTGCTAGAAAAGAACACATTACATGTACGTCGTGCTCCCTCCCCCTCAAAAGCCAACAAAACGAAAAACATATATCGACTTCACGTGGCAGTGGTGGTGCCAAACTTTGTTGGACTCGTTCCTGGCCCGAGTGAACGACGCGAACTGGGCATAGTCCCCTTGATGTCCCACGCTTTAGTATGTAACCAGGGGAATCCTTCAAAAGGCTGCCTACAAATGGAATTCTGGGATTGCAGCCTTGCCTGCACTCATTTAGCCCAAACAGGACAAAACAAATGGGTCGAACGCATCCACTGGTTTCCCACTAAGCACGGGGCAATCCGTTGGCCACAACGACTACACAAGCACGGGGCAATCCGTTGGTCACAACAACTACACGGAACCCCCCATAGACCCTTTTTTCTGCCATTCGCCCGCAAAAAAGCGGTACAAGCCCCTGGTTTCCTTCCCGCATTTTTTGTTTAAACAAAACTTTCGGGGGGCGCCTCAAAACCGACACACCCCGCCAGCTGCCACAAAAGAATCGCCTCCCACGTCACTCGACTCGACTCGAAGCCGGAAGCCGCGCCTCTGCGATGTTGGTGGCCACAATGCACTTCCGACAGCCCGGCGGCGGCGGCCTACGGAGCGCCGGAGACTCGGAGTCATGGAGTCTCCGCCAAAGGTTTGCCCAGCGGGACAAATAAGAGCACCACTGGAGGTCTGTACATGTTTGCTTGCTCATTTGGCTTCATACAGCGGCATAACTAATGGTCAAAATGCAAAATAAGTTCATGTCTTCGTATATATGTTGATTATGTTGTGTAGTATAGTGTATTCAACTGGCGCACTTGCAACACTAGTAGGTAGGCTATACCCATGGATACTTACCAACCGCTTCCTAAGTACCTTGTCCCTTGAGGCAATTGCTTGCCCAGCGCTTCCCCCACGCTGTCCCTTCAAGTAATTCGTGCCCGAGCGCTTTTGCGAGGCAAAAAGAAGCACGCCCGGTTGAAACCACCCCTTCACCGAGTTGCACCAAGCCCCCAAAAGTCAACAGTCAAAAGTGGTATTTGGCGGGGGATTCAAGGAAACGCAAGTCTGACCTGTTGCGGGATGTTTCATGGGAAAGCCCGGTGTTGTCTCAGAAAGGTCCCTCACACATCGGGGGTCACCCACCCGAGCCATGAAAACACCGCGAAACACCGCCAAGAGGCTCAAAGATCATCGTCTGCATCTCGGAGGGCAAGGCGCTGTACACCTCAAATCAGGCGGGCACTTGGGACAGTCCCTTTTTTTTCCCGTGGCCTTAAGCACCAACTGGCACTTTCCCCCAAGTGAGTCACTTGCTCAAAACCCGGCAATGGTCGACCCAGAACCAAAGAACTCAGCAAGCGGCCGCAGCTAGTTCTGGCACCAACCTTCTCTTGCCCGGGTTTTCATCGTGGCTCGAGCGACTTTCCTTGAGCCCTCTGGGAAGTGGTCAATCATGCGACCCAAGGGATCTCTTTCGCAGTGAACGGTCAGAAAAATCATCAGCAACCTCCATGTCCAAAACCCCCAAAGTCTGACCGGTTTCGGCGAACAAACTGAATCGGTTCCAAAAAAACTTTCCGTTGGGCTCTTCCCTTGGGCTCATAGAGTCGAGTCTTCCCTAGAAACCTGCGCTTGGGCTCAGTCTTCCCTAAAAACCACCAGAGCAAAACTGGGCGACTTCGAGCAACCTTGACCCACCTTCCAAGCTTTTTTGGCAGCTCTTTGACGCCGATGTCCCCGCACTTCCCAGGGCGTTTCAGGGGGCTCCGGCGGGCAGGATGATGAGCGGCGGCGGGCTCATCGCCTCCAGCTTCTGCATCCGCTCGTGCAGGACTTGGCCTATCGAGCAGGCGGATACGGCGGATACGGCGGATGCGGCGGATGCGGCGGATACGGCCGCGGCGGTCGCGGAGTCTTTTTGTTCACCCCACCTGGGGGATTTGTGTCCACCAACCAGATTGGAATGAAGATCCGAATTGCCATGTGCGGATTTTTGACCCCAATGAAAGTTGGATGTGGCCACTCTGTCGCCTTTCCTGTAAGCCCGCGGTGCCCCCCATTTCGCAGATATCCCCCACCCGCGAGACACACGAAACCCAGGCGATTGTTTCGGGTGGGTGGTTAGTGGTGTGTTTTCACCAGGAGCAAATCGCCCAAAAGGTCTGGCTGTAAGCCCACCAACTGAGTTTCCAGCGTTCCTAACCACTTAACTATCTTGCCCTTCTGAGGGGCCCCCAAATGTTTGAACATCAAAAGGAAATCGGAACGTGGCAAAGTGGCGCAAAGAGGTGATGATTCAAACCACCTTAGAGAAAGAGTTGGGAACCGTATGCTACTCCTCTCCAGTGTTTCCAGCACAAATGGTTTCCCTAAACCACTGGCAGGCGCTTAAATGAGGTGCAAAACCGCTTCTGCAGGAGTGCATGTGTCGAAATCAGGGACTCCAAAACCCGGTGATCGAACTCTTGGTTCCCCTTTCATTTCAGGTGAAAAAGATACCGAAACAAACACATCCTCCATATTTTCAGCTGTTCCACCCACCCACCCACCCACCCACCCACCCTCCCTCCCTCCCACCCACCCACCCACCCCACCCACCCACGCACCCACCCACTTC
The DNA here is from genome assembly GCA_963377175.1 of Effrenium voratum. Taxonomy (NCBI): domain Eukaryota; class Dinophyceae; order Suessiales; family Symbiodiniaceae; genus Effrenium; species Effrenium voratum. The sequence continues at coordinate 340,707 of CAUJNA010001680.1, read as the reverse complement.
CCCCAGAGCATTTGCCAATTTTCTAGGGTACCTTCCCATTCTTTCCAAGGATCCTTCTTTCTAGAAAACCTCCAGAATCCGTGGGAAAACGGCTGGTTTTTGAAAAGAATGGAATTGGAATCAACCCCTACAATTTTGTGAGCTCACATATGCTCACATCCTCCATATTTTCAGCTGTGCCACCCCCCCCCCCCCTCCGGGCCCCACCCCCCCCCTTCTGAGCTTCCCCGCAGGCCGTGTCGATCTCCTCCTGTCCGGTCAGGAAGACCAGGATGTCCCCCGAGGGCTCCGTGAGGTGGATCCTCGGGGAAAAAGCACCCGGATGGACGCGACATTTCCATGCCACGCGCACCTGATCTTGTCTTATTGTTCGGCGGGATTACTACACATTCTTGGCGTTGTTACCCCTTTTTTCAGCATTGTTACCCCACATTCGGCGCGGTTACCTCACCATCTGGCTTAATGACACCATAAGGCTGTTTGGTATTTACCTTGGGGACGCGACTGAAGGGTGCGAGAAGCGGATTTCGCAGCCATCCACGGTATTCGCCACCCAAGCGGCCTTATCGGTCGCTAGCCCGTTGTTGGGCACCCGTGACAAGGAAGTGCGACGTCCATGCGAAAATGGGCAGCTTCTCGTTGTGGGGTTGATGAAAGGAAATCTGTGAATCTCATTCCAAAACCTGAAAAAAGAAACCGAGACCCAAGTTTACAAAGGGCCCAAGGGCTTTTATCTGGCACGTCAACGGGAAGACTACTTCCATTTACTTGAGTCAACTGACAAAAAACACATTTCCAGTAGTATATAGATTCCCTTTAAAGCCAACAGGGGAAAATAACAAATATTCCTTTCAGCAAATGGAAGACTATAGGGGAATTCTCCTCATTGGAAAAGCTTCTCTTCGAGCACCTCCCAGGTGGAAGCTTTTGCGGGGCTCCGAAAAATTTCGGATCTCCAGCCCAATTCAAGCGTCGTTCTCAGTTGACTGCGGGGGGGTCCGACTGTGGACCGACAAAATCCACTTCACAGTTGGAATGGATGCAATGAATTCTGGGAGAAACCACGAAACAGTTGCTGGCATTTGGTCCATCCACTGTATCACGAGTCGAGCCTAGTAGTTTTGCTCGAAGTAATTGACTTGGGTGTGTCTTTTTATCAAGGTACCCTTCTCATTTTGTTTAAAGTGAAACTTCCCCAAAAAAACGGCACTCCCACTTAGACTGGCATCCACCTGAAACAAACGCGTTTCAAAAATCAAGGGGCCCCTGCGCGCTCTTGCGCCGAGTCCTCGACCCACGTGCTTTTCTATGGGGGAAACCATCCATTTTGAAGGTTCTCGTACAAAAAAAAGAGACATGCCCATCAATCTAGGTGAATTATAATATTTTACCAGCCTGAAATAAGGTGGTTAGACCACCATTTGGGGTGAGGTCGTGTGAGGTTATGCTCTTCAGCCGTGTTCCTGGTATTTGCGTGAGTATACAACTGGCCCGAATGCATAATCTAAGGAACCCCGTTCAAAAGCCGGCATTCAACCAAACAGTTTGGATGTTGCTTGTTTTGACACTTGATAGCTCTGGCCAGTTAGAACTGAGATGAACGGAAACAGAACAGCTGATAGACGTCTCTGTACGTGCGCAAAGGACAGCCGGTTCTTGGCAGTCCTTGCAACAGCCCCTGTTGTATGTGGTTAAGGTGGTTCCACGAACGAAGGGTTACCTGATGAAGTGCCCTACAAATTTACATGGAACCCAAAAAGGCCCAAGGGGGGTTCGTCTTAGGCGCGTAGTTGTTGGTGCCATGTTGATGTCTAGGAGTGCAAGTCATATTTCGACCTCATGAGGCGAATTCGCAGTGGCACAGCCGTCATGGGTGAGGTTGTCATAGCTGAAACCATAAGAACAAGAATATGGACATTTGTGAAAACAGGGGGACCCCCAAAAAATCTGTGGTGTCCATGTAGTTTTCTCTTTAAGCCACCCCTTTTCAAAGGGTACCCTCCAAAAAGAACGGAGTCATATCTTATTGATATGTGCCACGGTGAAAACTTCGATGGTTCAAGATCATGGCTCCCAGAGGAACCTCTGCTGTCAAGCATGCCTGCACCCTCTCAAAAACCACTGTATTTGCTGGCGCTCAGTAGAAAATGACCCAGGGTCTTGGGAATGAACCTGGCCCAGAAGGTCAACCTTCTCTTGGATCCTCGCTTAAGGGCACAGCCAACTAGAGTATCAGAAACCCAAATGGCCATGGGTCAAAATCCAAATCGTACCCCCAGTGAAAACATCCCGATCCAATCACTAAGATAGGTTCGAAAGTGGGTGGTGAATTCACCTACCCCAAAATACCATTGGTTTTGACCCATGGCCAAATACAAGTGCTGCATCCCCACTAAGATAGTCTCAAATGGGTGGTGAATTCACCTACCAACCAAAATGGGATCCCAAAACGGTTTTGACCACCACGGCCAAATCGGAGTGCTGCTGACGGCTGCTGACCTCCGGACTCGAGACTCGCCCGGCCCGAGTCTGGGAGATCCGGGCTGTAGCACCGTCATCAGTGCAGCTTCGACATAGTCCTGCTCTGGATCCTGGCAGAAGGAAATGAACTGTAGGGGACGGCCTATTTTCTCACATGGCGTTTCTAGCAAAGAAGGCTGGTAGCAAGGCGCGCCGTGTTTGTTCTTGCTGTCAAGGCAAGACTTACAATACAAAAAAAAACTTTTTGGCTGTCACAGTCATACGCATCAGTAATGCCCCAGCACGGCGTTGCATTTCTTCTCGCATGGCCGTCCTTCGAGTAGAGGATTTCCACTGGGAAGGTCCTGGCGGCCACAAACCAGTGGCGCAAGCAAGCACATATCATCTCTACTCTTGGTATGGTAGCAAAACACTGTGTTTTTTTGCAGACCCCAGTAAAAATGAACAGAACCAAAAAACTAAAAAAACTAAAACATGCTAAGAACAGTGAAGATATGTAAACCTGGGAGCTCCAAGGACCCCCTCCCCACCGGCTATCAAGTGGTTTCTGAGACCTGCGGGTGGGAGTGTGTCCAGGCATATCAAAGCCGCTTGGCTCCTCTTCCTGCCATTTCCAGTCAGTCACCCCCCCCAAAGTTGGCTCGAGAGGTCGCGCAACCCACAAAACATCAACCCCTATTTTGAGAAACGCCCCACTTTGCCATGAAGGCAGGTTGTAAAGCAACCCCAGATCCCGACTTCGAATGAAAATAGCATCCCCTTCTCTAGACATCCCAAAGGCGGATCTGCCAATTCCAATGTGCGATGACCCCACGAGCTGCCCTCCTGCCCGGGATGGTGAAGATGTGGGAGTTGAAGAAGTAGGCTGGCGGGCGTCCGCTTTGTGCTGACCCACATCTACACAACATCGGCACCAGGAACTGCGGCTTGTCCAACCAGTATTCAAATCGGGCTTCACACCAAGTAGTGCAGGAAATGGTCCATCCATCTGTAGAATCGTCAACAGCACACTTCCCTCCAAATACCCTCTTTCCAACAGTCATCCAAGTGGGAAGAAACGTATTGAATTACTATGTTCATGATTGTTGCTTTCTTGGTAGGAACCAAGCACACGGCTCATCCCAAGACGCTTCAAAAGGCTAGGGCCGGGAAAGTGGCTCATGCCTAGCCGACCTCCCAGTGATGCCCGATTGCTTGCTAAAGGATACAGCCCCTCAAACATGCGCCACATCTGGGCACCTCCAAGACTTTGAACCTGCGGGTAAGGTGCGCCCGGCGTAACGCCCAGAGGGTCCCTTGGTACCTTCCGAGGATGGCTTTTGGGGGGTCAAAAGGGGTCGTTCAGCACATCCTTGGAAGATACTTGGACCCTCTGGGGTTGGTACTTGGATTTCTCTCATTTGCTCATTTTACCGCTGGCTTGTGGTAAAATGGCCATCCCCTGCTCCGTCTGAATCACGCAGCAAAAAGCGGGCCGCGTTGGCGTGATCAGTGCCGCCCGAAAGACAGCCAGTCAACGCCCTAAGCCAAAATGAGACACCCCTTCTTTCTTGTCGCTTTACCCCCTTTGCAACAATGTAAGGCTCTACCCCTGGTCCGAAACCTACTTACCATGCTGGCAAGTCCCGTTTCCGTAAACTATTTGGCCATATGGCTCTTGAATGTATCTGGCATACCCTGCTCCTTCCAGTGAAATGTGTATATCTCTCTCTCCTCTCTCTCTCTCTTGCTGAAGGCTTCTGCGCCGGAAACTGGCCAACTCTCCCACCCCCAATTTTGAACAGCCCCCCCCTTGGCTGTTGGGCTACCCTCAAGGCCCCCGCTTGAGAACTTCTCCGCGTCCAGGGTGGCCTCAGAATTCCCGATCTTTTGGTTACCCAAGCTGCTTGAACCCAGGGGCTTCCCCCCAAAAAAAGCACCCCTGGAAGTCTGCCTTGGGGTGATCCAAAAATGGCACCCTGATTGAATTTTGTCATAGTCAGAGGTCAGTGACTCGATTTTCCTAGGCAACCAGGAAAACGGCGAAGGGGTACCTATAGGGGCACCTAACTTCGAGTGGACCATGAACGGAGCCAAGTTTAGCTGGGGCATGGTCAACCTGTCTAGAAAATACACCGACTGGTACAGTTGGTGCACCCCATTCTGACGGAACATGGCCGCGCGCAGTGCGACTTGAAAGAGAAACCACAAGGAAGCTACCAGAATGAGGGTGGGGGGGCTACTTCAACAGCCAAACTGGGACATGGCAGGAGTAACTGTTCAGCCGAGGAGATACGACGTCGACATATGTTCCGTTCAAACAGCACCGTGCCTACAGGAACCCCCTAGTTCTAGTTCATGTTCGAGGGGCGATGTCTTCACCGTCCACACACGAGAAATACAGCGAGCCCTGAGCTTCACAACTCCAAACCAAAAGGGCCGCCTGGGTGCCTGAGGATGGCGGGGAATCCGAGAGGCAGATTCTAAGCGTCGAAAGCAGCAGCTCACTGGAGGCCTTGAACTACTTGCTGGTTCGATAGTGAGGGAATGAGGCATGTCTCCACTTCCCCCGAGTTGTGGCTTCGTGCCCTCATCCGCGCCAAAGGACCCTCTGTCCATTTCCTTGCGAGACACGGGGTCCGTTGAAGTGACATCCGCAAAATCACTCCCTGTAAATCCACGGTCAACGTGACTTGGAAAAGCAAAAGGATAATATGGGACAACTAACCCAGCATTTAGTCAGAAAATTGAGTCCCCAATGTCTCCCCCCCCAAATGAATAAACCATAGCCTAACGGCGGTTTAACGGAACCCCACCCCAACAACAAGTTTGAGAACTCCTCAAAATGTTCAGCGTAAAAACCAAATGTGAAGCTTGTCGAGCACCTTCCAGGCTTCCCACGGAAGTGACGATGAGCTTCAGATCGCCCCGCTTCCTCGGAACAACGGACGAAGATGTTTGCTGTCAAGGGTTCAGGGCGTTTCTCTGAAATTGGGGGACTCCATTCTACCTGGGCCGAACAGAACTGCGGACAACCTTGCAACCTTATACCCTGGCTTAGGTTAGTATTGGTATTAATACTTTGCATCGGTTTGCAGTAGTTTGGCAGCGAAAGTCGGCAACTGATCAATGCAAGTGCAGCATACGTGGTATAGTATACGAAGTACATTTTGGCAGCTTCGGCTGGAAAGTCGCAATTGTTCAGTACCCATGCAGCACACATAGTACATGTTGGTATCGTTTTGGGCCCTGCAACTTGCTGACTCCGCAATCTTGGTTTGCAACAACAACTTGGACCTGGTGTATCATGGCCTTTGCGGGTAGTTATTTCCTCCGCATCGACGGGCCCTTACGGGCTCCGGGTTTCTTTTTCCACCCGACCTGAGCGCCAAGGAACGGCGAAGTGACAACAAAGACTCCATGTTTGACGTTCAAGAGAACATCACAAGCCCGACGCTCTTCTTCGGAGGTACCAATGTGTAAGTGGGGCACACCTCGGCTGCTCATATTGTGGCTGGCAGGTTCGTTTAACAGGTTCTGTGGGTGAAAGCATGATTGAGATCAACTTGAAACTGTTTGCAATGGACGAACGTCCAGACAAGACTTGCAAATGACATTAACGGTTGAAAGCAGGGTTGGGCCGACCCCGCTTGTCCATGGTTAAACCACTATTGTTTCAACATCCTCATGCATTTTTCCTTGAAAGGGTGCTGCGGTTTTGCCGTTTAAACCAAATTTGCACGGGTAGCAAACAAACGCGTGGCAACTTTCATGACTTGACAGCCTATCAAGCCAGCCAGGCAAATGATACTATCAGCATGGAATCTGAAGGGTATGAAGCTCTCATGTGTGTCTGCGTTGGCTGAAGCGGTAAGCAACACGTTCATAACTGTTCATCCTGCCAGGATTGCAAAGTGCTTGATCCAGTCCACACTAGTAGTCACGTGTCCAACAAGTGTCCACAGTCCAACTTGAAGCATGCTCCATGTTTTGAACATCTCGCCCAAGTTTGCTTCCCCATTTGAGCCAAGTGATCAGTCTCAACAGGTTCGACACCTGATGCCCAACCGCAGACTTGGAGCCATTCGAGTGGATAGCTCTCGCAAAGCCAAACCACACGTGGGCCCTCGGCGTCGGCCGAAACTGGGATTTCTGGGCCCTTGACATGAGACCTTGAAGATCTGGCCATGGGTCGAAATCCAAATCGGTTACCCCCAGCGAACATCCGATTCAATCCAACCACTAAAATAGGTTCTAAAATGAGTGGTGCACCTAGCCCAAAATGGGATCCCATTGGTTTTGACCACCACAGCCATATCTGAATTCTGGGACTCACCTTCCGAACCAAATCCCCGAGGCCGAATCCCCGAAGCGCTTCCGGTGGTTCACTCGTTCCGGGAGAAGTTTTGGCGGGTTCCGTGCGTGCCCGGTTGGCCTCGACTGGGAGCCCGGCTTCACCGCCTTCTTCAAGAGCCCGAAGAGCACATCGGTGGAGATGGTCCTGGCGGGCTTCCGACCCATCCGAGAGATCTACCCTCCAACTATGGCAACTGACCGATAATGGGTCCCCCTTCAAAAGGAAACCTCCTCCCTTCAAAAGGAAATGAATCTTCCAGGTACCTCCCCACAGGTGCCATGTTAGTTGGAGGAAGAGTACCCAAAATGATCGCGAGATGACGGCGCAAACAGGTCAACTAGGGTTGGGAAGGTCCCCAAAATCAACTCCTCTGACCTGGGTATGGCCGGCGGAGGGAGGGTTCTTGTGAATTGGGTCCAGTCCAGTTACTAGATGACCCTTGTATACCCCTATTGCTGGTGAACAAGAAATTCCATAGATGAAGAGGAGATGGAAGCCGTGGGTGAAAAAATAGTAAAAGGAGAATTCAAAGAATTATTCTTTCTACTATTTTTTTCCAACAGCAACACAACAAACAGAAAACAAAATCCAGAACAACAAGCAAACAAAATAAATAATCACAACCAACAACAAAAATATTTAATCACAGCATACAACATTAAATAATTCAAACAAGCATACCAACAAAACAGCAACACTCTAAATCATCAAAGAACCCAAACTCAAAAACACACATCAACAAAAATCAAAGCAACATACCAACAAAAAATATCACAAGAGTATCAAACAAAACAAAAACAAACAGCCAAAGCACGAAAAAATTGAAGAAGCATACCAAGTCTAAACAACGCACTTTGAAAGAGATAAGCAAATTATAATAATTCAATATATAAAACGCTATACTTTAATCCGTCGTGACAGTGACAAGCCCTCGTCGTGACAGTGACAAGCCCCCGTCATGACAGTGACAAGCCCCCGTCATGACAGTGACAAGCCCCCGTCGTGACAGTGACACTTCCCTTTTGGTTTCCCTCTTGGCGGATTTGTGCGTGTGTAGGGAGTTGGTTCTTTTGATGGCGTGCTTCTCCCCTTTCAAGGCTTCGCCTTTCCCACGATGGATGTATGTTGGTGGATGTTGTGATGAACCCCCCTAATTCAAACTCACCAAGATTTCACAAATCAATTCGCCAGGTATTTTGTATAGGTCTTCCTGCTTATGTATTGTTGGATTGTCTCCCCATTTTTCCTTAGTGCCTGATGGTAGCCGTTGTGCTGTTTCAATATGTTTATTATTCCTGATGTTGCCACAATCCTTTTTACATAATTCTCTAGGTTTCCAAGTTGTAATGTTATTCCATAGCCTTGTCCTCTTTCTATAATTAAATCCATATTTACAGTAATCTACATCTTTAAATTCAAACTCATCCATAAACTCCTGATTTTTTAATAATCCAGTTTGTGGATTTTCGATTACAAAATATTTAGGATTGAAATATTTGATAATCTCAATAGTTTTTAAGACAATACTATTTGCATATTCGATATTCCTAATTCCCTGAGTTTTTGCTATGCTGTATTCAGTGCATGGGGGACTACTCCAAATAAAATCAAATTGGTTTCTGTCAAACTGTTTGTAATCCAACTCCAAAATATCAGTGTTGATATCAGCATTTTTCAAGTCTAATGATATCACATTAAAACCTAAGTCACAAGCAACTTTACCAACAGAACCACTGCCTGAAAATCATTCTAATAAATTCATTTATTAGAATTATTTAGATATTAATTATTCTAATACATATACTCCATCATCATTTTTTGAAATTTTGTAAAATTCTAAAGTGGTGCTTTTAGGTTGTTTGATTTTTCCTGTATTCAACATATCACAGTATTTCTTTTGCTTTGTAGGATAATCACCCGTTGGTCTTCCTATAGATTTTGCTTGAAATATATTTTCGATTTTTTCTTTATCTTCATTGCGTTCAACTGGTTTCATTTTGTCATCAATCGATTTAATCATATCATTTAAGGTTTTGATATTTTTACCAATTAATGTTATCTTCTTCATTAAATCATTAATAGTATAATTCTCATTTTCAGACATTACTATATATTTATTTAGATAATTATTTATTTATTATACAATTTACCTGAATAATTTAATGTTATATATGTAAATAAATTATATTCTAAGAGTCTTTCATCAATTTTATTTTTCAATTTTATTAAACCTTCATAGTTACCTGTAATTTCAAAAAACTTCAACATTTTATCAAATTTATCCGGTTTAGTTATACCTTTCATAAAATATTTATTATTAAATTTAGCATCTAACCAATAAAAATATTCTATACTCAATTGTCTAGCAAAGTTTTTATCACCATCGAATAGGTCTTTAATTTCTTCATTGTCAAAAGTTATAATTCTATGGTCTTGTCCATTCATAGTTGGCATTATGATTATATAAATAATTAGATATTTATTTAAATATTTATTTATTTATATTTATAAAGTGCAATTATGTTAAATCTACTCTTTAAATACTAATTTTTCATGATTTGTTTAACAGTTTCCTGAGTTTCGTTTTCATTATTATCGGTTGGTGTTGCTTGCCTACCAAATTTAAAAGTTATACTATGGACATCAGTTTCTAAGTTGATGCTGTCTTTAGTTTTATCAATATTCATTTTTTTATCATGTTTACTAATTTTGAAAGTTGTAGGAATACATGAACATTTACATGATTTATTATTTTTTATGTCTAATTCATTTTTCATCTCTAACACCCTTTTACACATCGGACAAGAAAACTCAAATACTGATGTTTCTTTAACAATTTCTCCGCTATCTTCATCTGTTGAAGAAACACTTAAACCTGTCTTATTATTTTTGTTTTTCTTTTTTGGCATTTATATTAATATTTATATGTTTAATATATTGTATCAAAAACTTAATTAATTCTAAAATAAAATAACATATTTTTTTACATCTATTATCAGTTATTAGTACTTGTTCTATATTCTCCATTTCATCTATTATATTAATATAATCTGTATAACTCCTTTTCATATTAAATAATAAGATAAATTATTTTTCATTTCTGTCTTTCTTTTCTTGTAAAGTTTTTTCATTGTATCGTCTTTATTCCATCTATATTCTACAAATTTCTGATGATGTTTTGAATTTAGATGTTTAAATAAATATTTGTCATCATAAGTTTTACCACAATTGCAATGGATAATAGTCATATAAATAATAAGATAAAATAGTTATTTAATCTTATTATTTTCATGCATAATAGAATATTGGTGGGGCACAGCACTTGGGGTTTTCATTGCACACGCGAGAGAGATACAAACTAATTAGCTTCAATGCTTATTGATTGAAAACAATGGAAAGCCTGTTCCATTTTTATGATATTCACTGCCAGCATATCATAAAAAATGATGTTCCATTAATATTAAATAGAATATGTATTTAAACTATTTTCTTTAGTAAGTTTTACTGCAGTTGATATACTAACATCTAGAATATTATTATTAATAATTTCTTGTACACTATTTATCATTTCATTTGTATATATATAGGAAGAATCTTTCATAAAATTTACTAATTTATTATAATTTAGGGTATCCTCGTTTTCGATTGATGATTTAGATATTATATTATTTTGTTTTTTAATTATCGATAAAAACAATAAAATCGTATCATAATATAGTTGGCCAGTATCTGGAACTAAGATATCACCAAATTTATATATCCTCCGAATACTATCTACTTCACTTAAATTAATAGACTCTATAAATTCTATTGTCATTATGATATAATCTTATTATATTATTTTATAAGTATTTATAATATTATTTTTATTATGCCTGATGTAAAACCAATTGATGAAATCAAATATGACTTTAAGCAAAGTAAGCATGAGGTCGTCCCTAAATTGCCTATGAGAGCTATGATTGTCGGTCCATCTGGAAGTGGAAAATCAACTTTACTTGTATCAATGATACTTGATATTTATAGAGGAGCATTTGAAAGAATTTTTATCTGGTCTCCATCTGTAAATTTAGATAGTATTTGGTTGCCTGTTAAAAAATACATTAAAGAAGGTTTGAAAGTAGATAATGATAAAGAACCGTGTTGGTGGGATGAGTTCAATGTTGAAGATTTAGAAAGAGTTATAGAAACTCAAAATAAAATAATTGAATACCAGAAAAAACAAGGAACGAAGAAATTATTTAACATTTTAGTAATTTTAGATGATGTATCTGATAATCCAGCAATAACAAGAAATAACAAATTGTTAAATTCTTTATTTTGTAGAGGTCGTCATAGCGGAATATCAACACTTGTAAGTCTTCAAAAATCATCAACCGTACCACCAATTATTAGGGTAAATATAAGTCATTTGTTTTATTATAAAGTTAGAAATTTTAAAGAGATAGAAATATTGCAAGATGAATTATCAGCAATTGTTAGAAGCGATAATTTACATGAAAGCAAGAAACTAATTTATAAAATATATGAGACTGCCACTGATGAACCGCATAGTTTTTTATATATTAACCTTTTAGAAAAGAACCCTGATAAAATGTTTATGAAAAAGTTTTCTCAATATTTGAAAATTACTAATTAAATAATTAAATAATTAAATAATTAAATATATATTAATATTATATGATATTTTATTATTTACCAATAGAAATTAAAAACCATGTATTATCTTATAATTTTGGTGATGTTAGATTATTAAAAATAAAAAATAGTAATATTGTTAAAAAACATATTAATAAATATAAACCAGTATATAAATCTTACACATTAAATAACATACATTATTTTGAAATTGATAATATCAATATTAATAATGGAATATCATATATTTTTAATTTAAGTGAGTTAGATAAATTACATCAAAAAAATAAACCATTAAAATGATTTATTGAATATGATATATTTGTTACATTTAGCTCGTTTACTCGTTGGTTTAATGTGTGTAATCGAACTTTAATATCAATTAATTTATTTGATATTTATTATTTTCTTAATAAAGACCTTCATAAAGTTAAATTAGTGTATGCGAGTGATATGGCTAATTTTATTTCATTACAAGTGAAAAAAATAACTATTAAAGTCATCAATGAAGATGACCAAATTATTATTGATGACTTTTGTTTTTATCTTTAAAATTAATAGCATTAAGATTATGACTTAATGTTATTAATTCAAAATATTGAATAACTACAAATTTGAACCGGTAATCTATATATTAATTTATCAGATTTTTCTTTTTCAATTTTACACATTCGTTCACTCATTTGTTTAATTGCTTTTAACTGTAATTTATCAATATTACTTAAATCTAATTGTTCTATATCAATATCATTAATTTTATCAATAGATGAAGTTTCAACATTACTATTTGAATTACCCATTATATATTATTATTTTAGATTATAATATAATACAATAATAAATATTCAAAGGTATACAATACAATAATAAATATTCAAAGGAATTAGAATGGGCCAACAAAACCCCCACATAATAGGAGTACATAACATACAACACTTCCTTTCTCGTCTGTCGAATTCCTCTTCTCTTCTTTGTCTTTTTAATTCTTTAATATATTCATCAAATTTAGAATGACTAAAATTACATTCTTTATTATTACATTTATCTAATGTAAATTCATCTTTATTTAACTTAGTAATTTTACAACCACAATAACAAGTTTTTTCTCTCATACTATCATTTTTAAATAATACTTCTATTTTAACTTTTCTGTCAATGTCCATATATATATCTAGATATATTAATTATTTATTTATTTATTTATTTATATATTTATATATTTATATATTTTATTTTTTTTTCTTTTTTAAATTCCTTAATTTCTTTTTCTAATTTTTCAACTTTATCTATTACTTCAAGTAAAGCTTTATGTAATAATATTGGTACTTTTGTATATTCAATACCTAAATATTCGCGACTGCTATGAACTACATTACTAATTTCTTTTGGAACTGCTTTTAATAAATCATCAGCAATGTAACCGATGTGGATTGCATCCTTATCTTCTCTATCTTTTCTTTTGAATTTTTTAGGTTTGAATTTCTTAATCATACTAATACAATTACTTTTAAGTAAATCTACATCATATTTTAATCTTGCATCAGAATTATCTATTAGACTTCCATTTATAGTTACAGTTCCAGCAGTAATATCAATAGCATCACCTGAAGCATCTTGAATATCATTAACAAATAATGTTTTTGTATTAACAACTGTTACATTTTCGTTAAATGTTGATGTAGCATTATTTGTAAAACTTTCAGTATTTACTGTTGTTCCAAATGCCTTATCAATAGATAATAAAACTGAAGGTGTACTTGAAGCATCTGAAACTCTAAAAGCTGTGTTTGATGTTCTGAATATTACATCAATTGTAGATAAATTAGTTCCATCATGATAAGTTGATATTTCACTTGTTCCCATTTTAATATCAGTTCCAGTAGTCATTGAAATATTATTCAAAAATGAAACCGTTGTTAAATCGAATGATTGAATGGTATTAGTTGCTAAATATATTTTGAACTGCTAAGTTAGTATCAACAGTTACTAATGTTCCACCATTAGGTGCTATATGATTGCTTCTTAATGCTCCATTAGTTTTAACATAAACATCATCAGCAAATAAATTACCCATAAAATCAGCAGTAGCAGTATTAAAAGTCCATCCAGTAGAAATATTAACTGCTCCAACTATGTTAGATTGAACAGCAGGGTCTCCACAGATAAACCTAATTGAAGAATTAGCATCACTATTCCTCATATCAAAAGATGAAAAAGCACTAACATATCTATATAATTCACAATTTGTATCAATTGTTAATTTACCACCAGTATCAATATTAACATTATCACAATTAACAGCAGCATTTGTATAAATATTACCTAACACATCTATAGGTTTACTAAAAATAGTTTTATTAACTAATCCATCACACATCATATATTGGTTACTGGCATTAGTAATATCACCAACACTAATACCAACAAAATCATCATGAGCCATATATAAGCCTTCTATAGCATCTGGTGTATATCTTCGTATTGAACCATTATTATTAAAATTCAAATATGAACCATTGTTAAGATTTACTGCCTTGTCAGTCCCTATAAAATCAACTGCATCAGTAAATCTCGATTTTCCGGCACAGTTTAAAACATAACCATTAACACCAACAGCACCTAAACCAAATCTATCCTTAACCCAAACTCTTCCAACATTAGCATCTCCTATTTGAGTTTCCCATTGACCTCCTGCGCTACTCATCCACATTCTGCCATCTCTGTTAATATTAAATTCACGATTGAACATTTGAAAAGTCATTTGCAATCCAACATTAGGCGACGATGTAGTACTAAACTTATTACATATTATAGAACCAGTAGTTAACATATTTAAATTACTGTGTAAAGTTGCATTATCACTAAAATTAATAGCACCTGCTACTGATTGAGCGTTAGTATCTATTTTATCTAACTTTTGTCCTAATGATGTATCCTGTGAATTATTACTAGTAATTATTGAATTAATTGTATTTGTATTTCCTGTTATTAATCCTGATAAATTATCTGACTGTAAAACATATCTACTATCAGAACCTGTTATATCTAAAATAGATGAACAAGAAAATAAACCTGATACTTGTAAATTAGATAATATTGTAGTATTATGATTTAATAATATTTTATCATTTTGAAAAGTTGAAGAATTATTAATTTCTACATCTCCAAAACCTCTTTGATTTAAAAACATAGTTGCTCCACTTAAGTTTCCATAAACATAACTATCAAAATAATTATTATACATTTCAAAGAAATTATTATAATTTCCAAAATTTGCTATTTTGAAAATTGAAGTAGTTGTTATATTATGAATTAATGTATTATTTAATACTGATGTATTTAATTTATCTGTTAATAAATTATTAGTTGTTATTTTATTGTAATATAAATTACTATCAAATGAACCTGTTTGTAATTGAGATATTAAATGAGAATTTGATGAAATATTATTAAAATTAGTTGATACAGTAGAATTTAAATTATTTATTAAATTTGTATTTGATGAAATATTATTAAAATTTGTATTAATTAAATTAGTATTAGAACTAATATTATTAAAATTAGTTGTCATAGTAGAATTCAAATTATTTATTAAACTTGTATTTAATGAAATATTATTAAAATTTGTATTAATTAAATTAGTATTTGAAGAAATATTATTAAAATTAGTTGTCATAGTAGAATTTAAATTATTTATTAAACTTGTATTTAATGAAATATTATTAAAATTTGTATTTGAAGTTATTGTCAGATTACCTATTAAAAAAGAATTTGAACTAATATTATTTGATAATACATTAATTTCTGTTTTGTCATATGTTTCAGTTATATCATAAAAATTAGCGTTTATCTGTTCCTTTGTGTAAGTATCTGCTTGGTCTGCTTTACTATCTAATACTGTTTGAATGTCAGATTTACTCGCGTAAAGGTCTTCTATATCATTGACTGCTCCATCTTTTACTTGCCTAATTCTATTTGCTGTAATATCAAAGATATTCATTAAGTTTTTACTCATAGTATTATATTATTAATTAGAAAATTAATAATATCACATTTTTTATTTAATCATAAAATGTTACAGAATTTGAACGGATTTCAAGGATACATTCATGAACCATATGAATATACATCCGTTCTGGCATAATACCGGCTGGATGAAATTGATTTCCAGTTCCATATAAAAATGCTCCATCAAGAGGTCGAATTTTTACTACCATATTTGAATTATTTTTAAGATTCATACCAGTATACGCTGCTGATTCTAATTTTTGTAGATTAAATCCGAACATAAATGCTTGTGTTTTATAGTCCTCGCTTCTAACCAACAATGGATTGTCAGCACAATGCATTAAGTGAACATATGCTTCACGAACACCTTGAATTTCTTGTGATGGAATAACTTGATTACCAATAACCAATGAAGCAGTTAAATCATATTCTGAATTATAATATCCAGAATCAACTTTATCGCCTTGTTGTGACAATGGATGATATAGCGAGTTGTATTCTTTAAGAATTGGTCCAAATGAACCCACATAACCTTTGTCTGATGTATTAGAAAATGAAATAAATATTTTATTTAATTTAGATACATTCCTTACAATAGTTGTGAATATTTCACTAGATTTAGATGTTGTTTGTTCTTGCATTGTTTCAGTTTCAAAAGTAATTGGAAGCGAACCAGTTTCTAATTTTTTTGAATATTCGGCATATAGAGAATCGTCAAGCGAATAAACCCCCGTAGCTTTAATGACTGGTTTTTTTATTGCCCAGCTGTTAGAAGTATTTGTAGCAGTGAAAAGAGTAGTTGCACCTTGTGCAATAATTGGTAGTTTAGCATCATTCACTAAATATAATTCTATGGTTATAGGACAGTAAGATAGCGGTATCCAGTTTTCACAAGTCTTAAAGCATTTCAAATTCATATCATAAAATACATTAGCACTTTTACCTTTGGCAATTCCTCGTTTGTTAGAATTCGTTACACTCCTTGCAACGCTTGTTGTTGTGTTAGTTCCGGTTACTTGCGAATATGTTAAAAATCTAACATCGTTATTATTAAATGAATTTCCAAAACCTAAAACTTCATCTGCTCTTTTTGCTTCTGATGTTTTAAGTAAATCTTTCATAGCATCAGCACGAGATGTAGAATTCAAATCACACACTATTACATCTCCCATCATCACTCTCACTCTTGAAAAGAATGCACCAGCGGATATGGGGCGTAGTTCAGCTTCAGCATTGGTTGGTTCAGTATTTTCTAGTGTAAATCCTAATAATATGGTAGGAAGTGAAATCCATTGATTAGGTGGTCCAGTAATGTTAAATCTAATTACTGAATTTGTATCAGCGGTATAAGTAGAAACCGATGAAGGGTAAAAGTTTTTACTTTCTTTTGACCGAACATAAGAACCGCCATCTTTTAATTTAAATCTTAAATTCTTTTCAACAAGGACATCTTCAATATCTAATGTTTCCATAACTTATATATTTAATAATAGAAAAATATTATATTATTCTATTATTAAATTAATTTATTTTAAAGTGTGAATAATCTATAACTTCTTTTTTAGATTTTTTATTTAATAGTTTTTTAGTTTTATTTCTAATATTTTTATTTTCAACCTTATAATTAGGTTCGTCTTCTACAATCTTTGTTATGTCATCATAACTGACTTTCTTTTTAGGATTTATAGTATTTTTTATATCATTATTAGGCATTATATATAAGACTACAAAATTTCCTTTACAGGTTCAATGCTTCTTGATACATCCTTGCCAGTATCACCATATAACGAGTGTTGATGATTTGTTAATGGGTTAAAACCTCCTCTATTTGATGTTATACTGCCTCTATCTAAAATACTGACTATATCTCCAAAATTTCGTATGCTTGTGTAGTTGTCATTATTCTTGTTTGACATTGAAATAAAAGGAGCACCGTAAGTAGTTAATCTAATATTTCTATCAGGGTTATTTTGTAAATATTTTGCACTCGCACTACTACCCAATGAATGTGAAATAACTTCACTAATATTATGGTTTTCATCAAGTATATCGCTAATATCTCTATACCTTTCACTGAATGAACTTAAGCCAAATGGAATTGTAATATCACTTATAATATCATTAATATTTGATATAATATTATTTTTACCAAAAGTCCCAGCAACATATAGTTTATTGCCATCAATAAAGACACCTTTACCATTTGTATATGCTTTGTTTAATCCTTCTGTGTCAGATAAATTATTATTATATTTAGGTTTGAATAATGATTTTTCTTGTTGAATTTCATTAATTATTTTTCTATACATCTCACTATATCCTTGATGAAGAGGATTGTATGATTTTAATTTTCCTTCTTTTAAATAATATTTATTCTTCATTATATTAATTATTGATATTTTTTATCTAATTAATTAATATAAATATAATGAACTTTCGTAAAATATATATTGATACACGACATAGAAATCTAAATGAAAGTTTAAGCACTTCTGACTTTGTTATAGATTTACCAGAAACACAAGAAACAGGAGCAAAGACAAAACTATACGTCCACGAATTATCACTACCTAATACTATTTATCCTATTGAAGAAAATGTAAATAATAGATTATATTTAACATTAGGAGGAATATTAACAGGAGCGCCAGTATATTATTTTATTGTAGCACCAGATAAAGGTAGTTATGTAGGCAGTGAATTAGCAACTGAATTACAAAATAAATTGAATACTGCTACTAATGGAACTGATGGAAATAGCGACTTTTTTAGTTGTAGTTATTCATTAAAAACAAATACTATAACTATAACTGTTAATTATGTTTCTTACTTTTTCATAATTCATACAGATAAAGAATTGCAAACTAACTACAGTTTTAGTGTTGATTATGACAGAAGCCACACAATGTCTATTAACAATGTTTTAGGAAACACTGCTGAAAAAATCAATTTTGCACCTGACCCTTTCGTTAGTGGGTTTGTTAATTTATTACCAATGAAAAATATTTACTTAACCAGTGATAGTTTAACTAATGGAAATCAATTAGCACCTTATGGAGTTGCTCGCGTATTAAAGAAAATTCCTATTACTGCTGGATTTGGTAATGTAATCTATGATAATGAGATTTTAATGAATGACGCTAATGATGTTTCAATGAGACATTTAAGACGCTTACATTTTAAATATGTTGATAGTTTTGGTAAAACTGTAGATTTACATGGTGCAGACAGTAGTTTTAGTTTAACATTTGTTGAGAGTTGAAAAGCATATATTAAATATTTTAATATAATTATTTATTATATACTAATTATATTAAAATATTTTAATATAAATATTTATTATATACTAATTATATGGTTAAAAATATTGAAATAGTAGATGTAGGCAGTGAAAATAATGAAGCACTTAAAGAAGTAGAAGACAGTAAAGAAGAACCTATTATTAATGAAGAAAGTAAAGAAGTAGAAACTAATAATATTATAAATGAAGAAAATAATAAAGTAGAAGAAGAACACGAACCAAAGCAAGAATTAAAATCTAAAACATACTCAACTGAAAAAGTGGAATGTCCAAAATGTAAAAAATATTTAACAAAATACACTTTCAGATATCGTCATAACTGTAATGGAATACCAGTTAAAAAAGAACCAGACCCTAACAAAGTTGTTCGAAGAAAAATTATGCATCCACAACAAGCAGAAGAGTTTAAAGATGATGTCTGTAATAGAGTGAAGGATAATTTACCAAAAGTTGATGAACAAGAAATAGAAAGAAGAGTTGAAGAAAGGTTAAAACAACATATAGAAAGCACAGCAAATAAAGTGTTTGAAACTGCAAAAGACCGTTACAATAATATTAAAATGGAACGAGATAATAAAAATAAACAGAAAATTAATAATTTAGCAAATAAAATTATTTAATCTAATTATTATTATATAATGATTATTGATAAAAAAACAATTGCTTATGCGTCGTAGAGAAATTTATGACAACGTTGTAAATAGAATAACAGAACCACAAAATAAAGACAAACCGAATATCAGTGATGTTATTGATAGAAAAGCAGTTTTTGAAACAAACAAACCAAAAAAGAAGAATAAATATAAATCAACTCAACATTACTATTATGAAGGAGACAACAAGGCACACCAACCTAATTACACATATTTTAAAGAATTACAAGAACAATTAGAACGTCATAGCGCTAAAAAAGATTATGCTGTATTTCAAAATAAAAGAAGATATCAAGAAGAAGCACAGGCTTATTTTAATGAAATCCAAAGGTTGGAAAGTGAAAAATTGAGACATCACCCATCAAGTGAAACAGGTAAATCCTATTCAGAAATGATTAAGAAGAAGAAAGGAATAATCAATCAATTAAGACAAGATTTTAATTTTGAATAAATTAATTAAATTAATTAATTAGATTAATAAATATAATCTAATTAATTTAATATACTAATGAGATTAGACAATGCACAGATGAAAACATTAAAATCACAATTGAGATTAAGACCGTCTTATAATGAACTGATAAAGGAAATTACAAAGGAAGAATATAAAAAATAAGAATATCAGAGATGTAATAGACAGAAACACCTATTATTTTCGTGATAGTCCATTAGGAACAGTGTATGATAATAATACAGTAGATTTGAGACAGCAACACTTTAAAAAAATGGTAGATGGAGAAAATCAAACAAAATATTTTGATATATCGAAGGATGATGAAATGGATGATTTAAGAGACGGTTCAATACAAACACTAAGTGCCACAATGGATGATGCAGAGGAACAACACGAACGACAAATCAGTCAAATTTCAACAAGACTTAGTAGTGAACAAATAGCAGACCTACACCAACGAGCACAACGAGCAAGACAATTAGATGAAGATGACTGGCAGTCAGTAGCAACCGCAAAGTCAAGTGATGATTTACCGCCATTGGAAGATTTACAACCAAAAAGAGATTCAAATTTACAAAAAGCAAGAGCAAGATTGCAATTGAAACGATTTATTGATGAAGATAAAGACAGTCCTGAACCAAAAAGAGTTTCAAATTTACAAAAAGCAAGAGTAAGATTGAAACTTAAGCGATTTATTGATGAAGATAAAGACAGTCCTGAACCAATAGAAATAAAAGAAGCAGAAAAAAGAATAGAGCAAAAAATGGACACCGCTGGCAGTTCATCCACATTACCAGCAAGACAAACAAGGACACATAAAGAAACCATTGACTACTCAACCGATATAAACCATTGGAAGGGAAGCACAGTAAAAGAAGAAGACATATTATTTCAATTATATTTAAGAGGAGCAGGACTTACTGAAGAACAGGAACAACAATATTCAAACACAAAGAAAAAGGGGAAAGGTAAAAAGGAAACTGGTAGAACTTATTTAGTTGGACTGGTGGATAAACTTATAAACAGCGGAAAATGGACAACAGAAGTAAATGATGAATTGTTAAGAAAAAGAATGAATGATTGGAAGGATATGAAAGGAAAAGGCAAGGCAACAAAGGAAAAATAGATAATTTTACATAATTTATCAATAATTATATAAAATGATTAACAACCACAAGCAAGAGTTAAGGAAACGCCCTACTTATGATGAAATGCTTAAACAAGCAATCACAAGCAAAATGAAAACAACAGTTATATTGAAGAAATACAAAAAATATATGTTATTGAAAAATTTTGATTTTGATAAAATGGATTTAATGAATTATAAAAATAAAGAAAGATATATGAACGCTCAAGTTATGATGGCAGACAAGGCAACACAAACACTTAACAAAGAAAACAAGGCAACACAAACAGGCCTACCAAATGATAAAGCGACACAAACTTATAATTTTGATGATATGACAAAAATATTAGGCGGTTCTTCAAAGAGTTTCAAAAGCAAACTGATAACCAAGGCTGAAGCAGAAGCAATAGCATTTACATATGACCCTGATTTATATGATGACGACGATGATGATGATGATAAAAAGGATGATGATATTGATAAATATAGAAAGAAATTATTTATTTTGATGAGGATTATAGAATTTATGTTGAGGACGGGTTTTAGTATAGGACAAATAGTAGCACATTTAACATATCACACTACATTAACTACAATTCAAGGTTCTGAGTTATTAGTTAATCTGACAATGAATTCATTAGTAACATCATACGATATAGCAACTGCTATAATGAATTGGTTGAATACAAATGTTAGTGAGGAAGTTGAGTTAAACACTTCCCCGCCTATTAGCGTTAATAGTTCTCCACCTATCACTGTTAATAGTTCTTCAACGCATACTGTTAATTCATCCTCATCAGAAGAAAATTCTAATTATGAAATAGCACCACCAACAGAAATACCTATTCCTACTGATGCTGAAAGTGGAGATGAAGATAAGGATAAAGATAAGAATAAAGAAAAACAATAAAATAATAATAATAATAATAATAATAAATAATAAAAAAATAATAAAAAAATAAAAATAAAATAAAATTAAAATACCAGAATTTGTAAAAATGCCTTAAAGAAATAGCGACTTTATTCTATAAGATAAATGCCATTCTATAGCAGACACTCAGATGATGGAAGCGATAGATTGTTAGGAGGAATACATGATGAAGATGATTATAATGACTTTATGAATATGTTATTTATGAATAGTAGTTTTGCTGATGACATTGAAAGACATTATAAAAGTTCAGATGCTGATGTGTTGCCAAGTCCTACTGATAGCGAAGAAACAAAAGAAAATAAAGAGAAACAATATCAAAAGGATTATCATAAAAAATACTTTCAAGAAAAACTTAATAAACCTTATACATGTAATATTTGTGGGAAATCAATGGCCAACAGTTCTAACAAATCAAGACATGAAAAAAGTAGAAAGTGCCAGAGTACTAAAAGTAAAGTCTAATTGGATAATATTAATTTAATTTTAATTTAATTAATATAATCCAATTTCAATATATGAGTAAACTAAGTAATGAGGAGATAATGAGCAATATCTACTATGATTTAGAAACAGGTTATGGTTCTAAACAAAGCTTATACAATCAAGCAAAAGAGAAAGGAGCAAGTGTAACATTAGAAGAAGTGGCAAAGTGGTTGAAGAAGCAACCTAACAAGCAAATAAAGCCGTATCAGAATTATAACAGTTTCTTAGTGCCATATGCCAGAGCAGAATTTCAATTAGATATTATGGATATGAAAATATTTAAGAAAGAAGATGAAGAACGCTATGCATTGATTGTAATAGATGCTTTCAGCAAATTAGGTTTTGTGTATCCAATGTTTCAAAGAGACAGTCCAAACGTTTTGAAAGGTTTGAAAGAAGCATTTAAAGTTATGGGTGAGCCTGTGGAAATCTTTTCTGATGATGATGGAGCATTTAAAGCAGAAGTAAAGAAATATTTAGATGATTTAGGTATAATACATAAAACAACGCTAACACATGCCAATATTGTGGAGAGATTGATTAGAACGATGAAAAAAGGAATAGGAGACAGAATACACTTTACTAAAGGTAGATGGACTGATATGTTGAAACCTACATTAAAGAAATATAATAGCGCTATTCACTCATCAACTGGAATGAAACCAAATGAAGCGCATGATGATGACAACAGAGCAAATGTAAAAGCAAACCTTACACTGAAGCAAAAGCATATGAGAAAATACCCTAAATGATCAGTTTCAGACACAGTGAAAATATACCAAAAAGGAAAAGGTAATTATACATCGAGGAAAGAGACCAACCCAAAGTGGACAGAAAGGAAATACAAAATAGAAAAGATAGAAAAAGATATAACATTACAAACATACTATGTCTTGGAAGGATTGAAAAAGCATTATTTGCGCCATGAATTATTATTAATTGAAAATTAAAATAATAAATTAGATTAAATCTATGATTTAATCTTCATGAATTATTACTAATTGAAAATTAAAATAATAATTTAGACTAATAATTAGTTATTTAGTTCTTAGAATTTTATGACTTTAAGAAGACTTAAAGAGAAAAAACCTAATTAAATTATATAGATAATAATATGAATAGAGATTTACCGCCAGATGAAAACACTAAAATAGTTGAGTATCTTCTTAAAGAAAATTTAGGAGAATACAAAGTAAATAATAAAGGTAAAACACTTAAAACCATAATTATAGGAAACAACCAGTATAGATATAATCCAGAAAAACCAATAAGTAATAGATTGAGTAAGAGACTTGAAGCAGTAAAGAAAACTAATGACTACAAAGCAAATCAAATCAGAGAAAGAGTAGGAGCAAGAACGGTTTTAAAACATGCTATTAAGAAAAAAGCAGTAATAACAGAAGAAAGAAGCGCCTTTAGAGCATATGCTAACGCCTACACAATTTCAAACATTCATTTAAAAGAGTTGAACGGATTGACTTATTTTAATTATCAATTTGACAAACTTAATGAATACTTGAAAGAGAATAGAGGAATGAAACTTAATGCTACAATAAATATGAAAGTTATGAACTTATTTGATGAGGAGAGAAACGTAACAGTTAGGACAAGGTCGTACACTATTGTAAATGAAGAGGATTTAAGGAATGCTTTGAAAAGAATGAGACCTGATGTTGAAACAAGAATTTTAGATATGGCTTTGTATCAGTCAGGATTAATAATTAGCAATATTAATAATATTCATATCATGTATAATAAATATAATCCGACTAGAGCTGGCAAATATATTGAACTTCCAGAATGGATTAAAAAGAAAAAGGCATGTATCAATATTAAAAATCAAGATGATAAGTGTTTTAAATATTCTATTGAGTGTGGATACTGTAAAATTTGTGATAAAGCACACCCTGAAAAGATGTTTCATTACAAGAAGATAGAAAGTGATTTGATTTTTGATGGTGTGAGTTTTCCTGCTAATAATAATGATATAGATATATTTGAAGAAAATAATAAATCAATATCCATTAATGTTTATGAAATTGATGATGATGAACATATTGTTATTAGTAGAAAATTGAAAAATAAAGATGCTTCTTTTCATTTTGATTTGTTAAGAGTTGATGATGAGGATTGCAGTCATTATGTGTATATAAAAAGTTTGAGCAGACTTATTAATAATCAAAAAAGTAATCATAATGGCAAGTCCTATTTTTGTAAATATTGTAATCATGGATTTAGACATGAAGAATTATTAAATAAACATTATGATAGTGGATGCATGGAAGTTGAAGGACAACAGATAGTAATGCCTAAGCCTTATGAGAAAGTGAGTTTTAAGCATCACTTCAAAAAGTTAAGGTGTCCTTTTGTTGTATATGCCGATTTTGAATGTTTGACAGAGGAACTGAAAAAGCCTGATGAAGATGAAGATAAAAACACTTTTTCTTATCAAGAGCATAAACCATGTGGTTTTATGCTTAATATGGTTAATGCTGTTGATAATACAAATTATGAATTTATGTATCGTGGTAAAGATGCTGTTGATGTGTTTTGTCAAAAACTTAATGAGATTAGGGCAGAAGTAAAGGAGAAGATGGGAGAAAACGAAAAAATAGACATGACTGATGAAGACAAAGAAGATTTTAAAAATGCTAAAAACTGCTTTATTTGTGGGGATAAGTTTAGAATGAACTATAAGAATGCCAAGGAAGCAGAGAAATATAGAAAAGTTAGAGACCATTGTCATTTTACAGGTAAGTATAGAGGTTGTGCTCATAATGTTTGCAATCTTAATTTTTGTAATAGATATTTTAAAATTCCTGTATTCTTTCATAACATGAAAAATTATGACGGTCATTTAATTATTCAAAATGCTGATAAATTAAGTAACAACAGTAAAATAGGTGTCATCGCTCAGAACAGTGAAAAATTTATTAATATCAGTTTTGAAAGTTTGAGTGTTAAAGACACTTTTGGGTTTTTAACTGCTTCATTAGATAAGTTAGTTTCAATGAGTAAGTATGACAATACAGATGAAGAAGATAAAAGTAAATGGTTATTGCGTGAAAACTGGAAAGATAATTTTAGGTTTAGTAGTAAAAATGATTTGGTTAAGAGTGAGAAATGTCTAGATTTATTAACTGATAAAGGCGTTTATCCTTATGACTACATGAATTCATTTGATAAATTTGATGATGAGCAATTACCGAGTAAGGATGATTTTTATAGTCAGTTGAGTGAAGAAGGTATAAGTGTTAACGACTATGAAAGGGCAAAAATTATATGGAAGCATTTCGACATTAAGAATATGGGTGAATACCATGATTTATATTTGAAAACTGATGTATTATTATTGACTGACATTTTCGAAAATTTTAGAGATGTATGTATGAAATATTATGGATTGGACCCTGCTTATTATTATACATTGCCTAACTTTGTTTTTGATGCTATGCTTAAAATGACTGGTGTAGAGATTGATTTAATATATGACCGAGAAATGTATGAAATGATAGAAGCGGGACTTAGAGGCGGGATGTGTATGGTTTCTACTAAAAAAGTTGAAGCAAATAATAAATACATGGGAGAAGAATATGATAAAAATAAAGAAAGTAGTTATATTAACTATTTTGATGCTAATAATTTGTATGGGTTAAGCATGATACAAAAACTGCCATATAAAAATCTAAAATGGGATGATACATTAAAAGAAGAAGACATTATTAATTATAAGAATAATAATAATGGATATATTCTAGAAGTGGATTTAGAATATCCTAAAGAATTACACGATTTACACAATGACTATCCAATGGCACCTGAGGTTATGAATGTTAAAGCCGACATGCTGTCAGATAAACAAATTGAAATTTATGAATTTTTAAATCATAAAAAACCTACGGATGAGAAAACAAATAAATTAGTATTGAATTTAAATGATAAAGAAAAATATGTAATCCATATAAGAACCTTACAATTTTATTTGAAGCAAGGGTTAAAACTTAAGAAAATTCATAGAGCAATTAAATTTGAACAAAAAGAAGTTTTAAAACCTTACATTGAGTTTAACACTGAGAAGAGGAAGAATGCTAGAAATGATTTTGAGAAAGATGTTTACAAATTGATGAACAATGCCATATTTGTGGAGGATAAGCGAAAACATTTAGACTTTGAAGTTGTGAGTGATGAAACTAGATATATGAAGTGTGTAAGTAATCCTAACTTCAAACATAGTCATATCATTAATGAAAATTTGGTTGGAGTTGAAAAGCAAAAAACAAAGTTGAAACTAGACAAACCTATATTTATTGGGATGAGTATTTTAGATTTGAGTAAGCAACACATGTATAAATTTTATTATGACGTTATGAAGCCTAAATATGGAGATAATATTAAAATGGTATATACTGATACTGATAGTTTTGTATTTCATACTAAAACCAATGACATTTATGAAGACCTGAATACAATTAAAAAAGAATTAGATTTTTCAGATTATCCTAAGGAACATAAATGTTATGATGATAATAACAAGAAAGTATTAGGTAAATTTAAGGATGAATTAAAAAGTAAAATAATAACAGGGTTTATAGCTCTTCGTCCTAAATGCTATGCTTACTCAGTTTATGGTGATGATAAAAAATATAAGAAATGTAAGGGCATAGCAAAAGGCACAGTAAGACGTCAAATGAAATATGAAGAGTTTGAGACGGTTTTAAAAACTAATAAGGTTATACATAAGTCATTTAATAGTATTAGAAGTAAAAACCACAGAATTTTTAGTATAGCAACTAAAAAAATTGCTCTTAGTAGTTATGAAAACAAAAAATATTGGATAGATAGTGTAAACTCACTTGCTTACGGCCATTATAAAATAAATTCTTTGAAAACGACTTAAAGAAATATTGACTTAATATATTAAGAGGAAAAATGACACTGTTTAATTATAGTAAGTGTGAATGTTGTAATAATAAAAAGAATGATATTAATTTTACATTGTATAACTTATTACCTGCTAATCTGTGTAATAAAATAAGTGAATATGATGTATATTGTAATCAATGCTGTATAACAAGAGACCTTGAAAAGTTGTTTGTTGAAGAATATAAGGATAAGGGATATACAAAGTTTCAATTAAAATTGAAATTCTTTGTGAAATATCAAAACCGATTTCCTGTATATTTTTGTCATAAAATTGCAAGAAAGTCATTTGAAAAAGAAATTGATGAGTTTTTTAATAATAAAGATTTGATTAAAAGGTTTGGAGGAGAACTAAGCATTAAACCATATAAATCATTTGCTAAAGAATTTCGTGATTTGTTTGAAGAGATTGATTGGCATTTATTAAGCAAAGATAAAATAAACAAGGTCTTGAATGAATTTAGAATAACTAAATATCATGTATGGTATTACTACAACACTAAATATAAAGTATGTCTATTGCTGTATTTATTCTTTTGGGAATATATTTATTCAATAATAGGAAAAGACAATATCAAATATATAGACATTGGTGATATTGATAAATATGTAGATTACATATTTGAAGACATATTGCCTGACTGTTATCTTAAATCCTTAATTCTTAATTGAAATATAATTATAACATGTAAAATATTATATGCTATAATTATACTATACTTATGGTTAGTTTCTTAATTTTTATTAATGCCTTAAACATGACTTAAAGAAATAGTGCCTTAATATAATAAGAGGAAAATGAACGGTGAGAAAATCAATAATTATATCAATAAAAAATGCTATGATTGTTGTCACTTCAAAAAAGAAAATATGGAATTGTATAAATTAAATTTACCTAATAAAATATTGAATAATATTATTAATTATTCAATGTCTGAAGAAGATGAATGTAAAATTTGTCAGGAATGGAGAGATAATCAAGTTTTAATCAAATGTCTGTTGAGAATAAAAGGGAGACATAATAGAAATGTAGAAGATGAGATTTTAATATTTCTAACTGTAAATAAAATACCACCTTACGATTATATTAAACAGTTTCTTAAAATCCCTAAGAAAAATATGGTATGATTGATGATATATTAAGGATGTTGTGTTATAGTCAAGAGAAAGGACAAGATGTTAAAGAAAATATCAAATTATTTATTGAAAGTAAAAATTTTAATGTTCAAAATACATTGAGAGATATTAATATTATTTTTAAAATGATGTATGAAAGAAGTAAGACAAATCAATTAAATTATTATCCTGTACTGAAATTATAATCATACTATGATTATCACATGTAAAATATTATATGTTATAATTGTAATATATTTATCGTTTGTAAAGATTGAATTATTATAATTTGCTTATCTCTTTCAAAGTGCGTTGTTTAGACTTGGCATGCTTCTTCAATTTTTTCGTGCTTTGGCTGTTTGTTTTTGTTTTGTTTGATACTCTTGTGATATTTTTTGTTGGTATGTTGCTTTGATTTTTGTTGATGTGTGCTTTTGAGTTTGGGTTCTTTGATGATTTAGAGTGTTGCTGTTTTGTTGGTATGCTTGTTTGAATTATTTAATGTTGTATGCTGTGATTAAATATTTTTGTTGTTGGTTGTGATTATTTATTTTGTTTGCTTGTTGTTCTGGATTTTGTTTTCTGTTTGTTGTGTTGCTGTTGGAAAAAAAATAGTAGAAAGAATAATTCTTTGAATTCTCCTTTTACTATTTTTGGGTGACCCTTTGAACGGGTGTCCAACCAAAAAGCAGGTTCTAGGCTACACTCCTCCTCTCGTGATCGCCCCCCCTGAACCCAAACGGCTTGACTCAGATTCCCTGCCAGGGCTGTACACCACTTGGCGCACATCCGGGCGGTGGATGGCTGCGAGATCCCATCTCCCGCCATTCTTCGGAAACCCAACGGAATGAGTCGATCAACCTAAATACCGTAACAAACAATGGTTTCACCCATAATTTTGACGGTGGTGCAGGATTTTGTCCATCCGCGGTACGTTTTCTACTCGAGAAAAACATATCTCCTCTCGTGAGCTTCATCCAGCATGATGATGGAGTACTTGCTCACCTCCGGTCCATCGGTCGATCAGCTTGCTTGTTTTCTCGGACATTGTCCGTTACACTTCCCTTTGGCTCAATCCAATGTGTGTAATCAATAAATAAGTATCTAATATATATATATAATATATATATATATATGTTCTAGGTGTGTGTGTGTGTCACATGGTGGTCGTCCTTCGGGATTTCCTTTTCAACCGACCCCGAAAAGGGCACCTTCAAAAACCTCACACACGCATACAGCCATGCAGTTCCTAGGGTGCTGGCCATGTCATCTGACAGGATCTCACGCAGCAGCATGCCATCCGTCATGTACTTGATCAGGGTCTCCGGGCCCGTCTGATCCTCTCGAAGCGAAGCCAAGCAAAGCGCAGCGATTTTGCGCGAGTCGATCTGTGCCCCAAAAAACCGCATGGCACCAACCATGCACCCCGTTCACAGAGTCTGTAACCCGAACCTCTGATCAGCTCAAAGTGAAAAAGCTCACGTCTTCAACTCGCTCCAATTTGCCATGTCGCGCTCCTCGAAACGGATGGCATAGCCCACTTCCTGGCCTTAGCCAACGCTCACGGGGGAAGCCCTGCGCAAGAATCGGCTTCTCTCGAAGATGTCACCTACGATAGATCCGGTTGACATGTGTCACAGTCACCAAAATACCATGCGGAAACGGGGGCTGCACCGAAATCCAATTGGCACTCACATCTCTGCCTGGAGGCTCACATTTCTGGGGTGGGAGTTCCCGTATTCGATGTTTGTCGTCCTTTGAGGGAAAATTAAAATTGAAACTAAGCTTCCAGGGGTCAGCCCCCTGAAAGTTCATGTTTGGGGGGCACAAAAAAACATGAGGATGGTCAAACATCTCCAGGGTCAGCTGTTAAACCTCACACTCAGGTAAACATGTCAACTTGTTTCGATGAGAAAAGCCTCTTGTCATGCCGCCTCAGCTCCGACATCGCATGGGAAGAGTCGGCAGTTGCCGGTTCAGGAAGAGTTCAGTTCAGTTCGGCCAAACCCCCACTTGCAACAACGCAAGATGATTGTTTGGACCTCTGTTCGTCAAAGGCTTCCCATTTTTTCTCAGGGGCCTGCTTTTTGGTGCGGATGGAAAGGGGGCACGTGTCCTCTCTGATGTCGTACTCTGGGGTCCAACCAAAAACATCTTGTTGTTCTGCTTCTGCCCCACTCCACTCCCCGATGATCCTTTCACCGGTTCCTGGTAGAGAAAACCTACAAGGCCCCTGATTCTGGAGATGGACCAAAAACATGTAGCTGGCAAGTGGTGTATCCCGGTATTCCTGTGCTGCAGGCTTCCGTCCAGCCAGAGCATTTTTGGCCACGCCCTCTAAGGGCTTATACTCTCGCTCAACGTGGCTGGCTGGGTTCATCTTTGAACCCCCCTCTTGAATCAAGGTCGCTTCTTTACCTCGAAAAGTGATGCAAAAAGAAACCTGCCTGCTAACCCGTGACAATTCACCTTGAATGGCTCCCCCTGCCCTCTTATATGGGACGCCCCTCCCAACCAATTTGGTGGGCTTGAATGAAAGTATTTCTTCGGATTGAAAAGGAGAAGGGAAACCAAAGGATTCTCAGTACAGCTCTCATTTGCCAGTTCTCAGTAGGGTCATCCAAGTGGCTTCCTCTGGGAGCCGGAGGAAAACTCAACCTGAGAATCAATGGGTAGAGCTATGGACAAAATCCAGTTGGATGTTAGGTGGAGTGAAAGGGTGCTGTGTTCATGGGGGGTTGGTGGTTTTCTTCAGAGGGTTGAGTTGATCCGAAGGTGGTTTATCTAGTCTGTGTTCAACAAACTTCCTGAGTGGACTGGCCAAAAAGACTAAAAACAAATGCTTACCACCAAAAAGGGTCCAAACCCACAAAAGCTTAAAGTCCGAAGCTCCGAAACGGAACTCGGGGATTCAACGAATCCTATTGAGCTCAAGGCTTTGGCTGAGATAAAACCGAGCTTCCGCGCCCAAACGGCAGCCGTACTCCTCAGAGACGCGCTTGGCCACGGACATGGCCTGGCATTCGCATGGGGCCATGGCTCGCTGGACACAACTGGACGCCCTACATATCGCAAGGGAACAAGGGAACCCCCGATTGAATCCACATGGATTCTGGCCGGTTTGCTTTAAGCTTTTAGGGCATCCACCACACAACCACCGTGGTGAGACGCTTGCAACCAGGGTAGCTCACCACTGAACTCCTTGGTGCTTTGGGCCCTTTAGGAGGGCACATCTTGCCCAAGGCCTGGCTCAAGCACATGGACAAAATGGTGACCCTCCCCCCGCTCCCATGGACCCCAATGCGGGGAGTCCCAAAAGGAGACACGTTTGGCAACCTGAGCCGTGGTGATACGAGCTTGGCGACACTTCGGAGATGCCGGCTTGGGCAGAGAAAAGTGGTGTCGTTGACATCAGGCCCTAAGAATCATCTATAACACTCAGATAGCATAAAACCAAACAAGTACACTTCGAACACAATCGGAGATTTTCCGGGAAGTGGGTGGGCCACAACCGGAGGCCCATGTGCTAACTTTGCTAAAATGCCGTTGGGCCTGCAAAGTTTGTCTTTTGCAGCGACGGTCAAAGCACTTGTCATTTCGTTACATTGGGGAGGAGGGGGAATGGTGCACATGTTGAAGTGTTTCATTTTGGCGCCTTTAACACAGGCGGGGAATGCATCGAACTTGACCCTGAGATCGTATTGGTGACAAAGTCGGCCTCTTGCGTCTGCCATTTGCGCTCTGAAAACACCCCAGCCATGCCCCCTTCACGCATCACACCTAGGTCCTCCAGTAGAGAAGTTGGAATAAGGCTACCCTCCCAAAAAAGAGTAAAGGGCACTACTGGGGGACCTAGACACAGACACCGCCACGGGTCGCCCCTCCCCCCGGCAACGTCAGCTCCCCCGGGGTCAACTCAGTCCAAACGGGGCTGGGCAGGCCGCCACTCGGCGGGGCTGCGTGCACCCGATCACGCCCCGGGAGGTGTAGCCCGCCTACGGGACTCAGAAAGCCGGCGGCCAACAAGGAACCCGGCGCCTCGTCTTTTGAGGCTCATGTTTTTTGTTTGTTTCGCCTTTTGGTTTAAAGGGAGAGTTTGTGTCTGTGTGTGTGGTCGAGGTCTCAGATTTTTGGCAGGGGGTCCAGAAAAAAGCCTTGAAATACCAGCAAGGTTGAAAGGTTGTGGCTGACTTTTTCGAGGCTACCCTTGTCACCTTGGTTGGGGAAACACTAGGAATCCGTAGAAACCCACTTTGTAACTCGTGACCCGCGTAGCAGCTTTAGTGGGAAAGCCTCCGAACCCAAAGAGAAACAAAATCGGTTCGCCACGGAACTGATGATCTGATTGCTTTGGAAGCGAGTCAACGAACCACAGCCGTGGCAGGCGCCTTTGGGTTTCCGATTTGCCCGCGAGGCTCCTTTTTTTCATTCAACAAGTCTTGCCCCTGCTGGAAGCCTAAGCGGAATTGCCCCCCAATCCGCCTCTTGAAGTAGGGGGTGGCGCCCCTCTCATCTCATCTGAAATGAGGGGCCGCGTGCAAGGTGGATGGACTCAAATTTGCCCTCTCGACAAAGGCTTTGCACAAAGGCTTTGCAAAACCTTCTTGTTTGAATGTCTCTGAGACAACCCGAAATCTCGACCTCGGCGGTCTCTGGTCCTTTCTGGGCCCCGGATTAAGATGTTGGCCTCGGGGCAAGTACCCAATAAATGGGTGTGCCGCGATATGCTTTAAATGAACAGTCGAGAGAAACCTATGAGCATGTTGGAAACTTGGAATGGCGACACCTAGGACTATGAAACGAGCGAGTCCTGGCACAAGTATTGCCAATAGTTTGTCATGTCACTCTTTTGCCGGAGAGTATGAAGAGTGGTGGCGAACTGATTGCGGAGCCCCATCCAAATCAACCAACGCATTCCCTCCTAGAGCAATCGCCTGTTTCTGGGCATCCTTCTGATAACAAGCCGGTTGTCCGACCTTGACACACACACACACATGCACGTTGCAAGTATTTTCTTTCTGCCTGCCTCATCAGTTGCTCAGATTTTTTTGCGATCGCCAAGTTGGCCGGCCGGTTGAAACGTACACGGGTTCCAGATTGCACGTTGCGCAGTTGCTCCGTGAAACTTCGAACGAAACTCAAAACATCAAACAAGACAAAACTTTTAGCAATGCAAGCCCCGCTTGGCTGCAGGTTTCCGTGAGCCTGGATGAATTCCCCCAAGAATTCACTTGTGGCAGGGGTGTTACCCATGTTTGCGTCAACGATGCGCCCAGACCTTGTCAAAAAGCTACATTCCCCTTGCCTGGGCTCGCATCTGTGGTACAAAGAACATATGTTCAGATCTCATACTTCATCTACCCCATATGGGACCAAAATGCTGGCTCTCTTTGCTTCCCTTTCAAGCATACCGTACCCAACAAAAATTGAACACTCATATTTGCAATAGCTTTGGATGCGACCCCAGTTGCAACCCGACGACGCCAGGGCCAGCCTCTGCCAAGTACTGCGTGATCTGGGTGGTCTTGCCACTGCCCGTCTCTCCGATCACAATCAGCACCTATGCCGCCCACTCGCAAACAAAACCGGACCTAAGGCAAACCCCGCAGTCGGATGGGAAATTCAGGAAAAGGGCCGCCGAGTTCCAATGCTCGTTGTCGAGATTCCCTGGAACATGTTTCCCACAAACAAACAAAAAAACTGGGCCCTCCTTAGCGCGGAGCCCAAACATATGGCCATGAGTCAAAAGCCAAATCGTTCCCCCAGTGAACATCAACCAATCCCCACTAAAATAAAAAGCCTAAAATCTTAGTTCATGAGTGGCGAATTCACCCACCCACCCAATCCCCACTAAAATAAAAAGCCTACAGTAAAATGAGTGGCGACTTCACCCGCCCCAAAATGGGATCCCATGACTTTTTTGAGCCACCGCCATCTGTCTCATGAGCTCCGGGCTTTCAAGCTCTTCACGTCGCGTGTCCAGACGTCGCGACGTGGGTGCAGACACCCCACCACTTCCCCAGCTCATCTGTCATTTGCGTCTTCGCCCCCTGGAAAACATAGAAACATGTCCAGTAGTCCTAGATTCCCTTTAAAACCAACAGGGGGGAAAGAAAGAATATGAACTTAAGCAAATGGAGGTCATGTGGTGGATTGGAGTCGTGTTTTCAAGGTGAGGCTACCTCCCCAGGGGTTCACATCCTCACACTCAACAAGGGCTGCCGGAAAAGAAGGGGTTTCACCCAAAACAGGTTACACGGCAAACAGCATGGGTTTGTCTCGAAAGGGGGAGCTCAAAATGGGTTTCTCATTAAACCAACCCAAGAAGGGGGTGCCCTGAAAAAAACACCCGAAAGGTATGTGTCAGAATAGGTGACCCCAGCAAACAAACCGCCGACTGCGGCTGAAATTATTATCTGATTCAACCAACCTGAAATTTGGTGGGTTCTCACCGTGGCCCGCCAAAGCGGTAGCCGGTTTGCTGGTGGCTTCCCTACCCAAAAAAGACAAAAACCCGCCCAACTGCTGTCGCGGCGCGTCATTGTCGCGGATGGCTTGGAGCAGCTCGTTCCGCAGCTTGAAGATGGGAAGGCTCTGGCGAGAGAGAGGAAAAAGCGGCGGCCCCGGTTTTAGGCTTACCCGGCTTTGGGTTGGTTTTAAAGGGAAACCAACCAGAAAACCACAATTTGCAGGGCTACCACATTTCGTTGCTGTTTGTCCCTTTTTTTTGGGGGGGGAGGGGGATGACCGTTTTTTAGGTGGCTGGACCCTCAACCTACTCATAAAGAAGGGAACTCACCAACCATAATTGTGCGGTTGCAAAAGCCCATTGGTCAGCCGCTCCCCCCAGGAGTTTTGGTAGTGACAATAGAGTGCCTTGTAAACCTCGAAACCTTTTTAGAAGCAAACAAGATGTTGTGCGATGCTCAACTAAAGCTGCGCCGGCTGTAATTGAGAAGTTCAGACGAACGGGGTAGAACCATGCAACATTTTGGCTCAGGGACTTCCATCCATGTGCGGATATTTGGGCAACCCCATGGAAATTGAATTGTTTGTGCCACTTGAATGACTTCAGATTCAGATTTTGGATACTACCAATTACTACCACCACTACGACCACTACTGCTAGTACTACTACTACTACTACTACTACTACTACTACTACTACTACTACTACTACTACAACTACTACTACTACTACTGCTACTACTACTACTGCTACGACCACTACTGCTAGTACTACTACTACTACTACTACTACTACTACTACTACAACTACAACTACAACTACAACTACAACTACAACTACTACTACTACTACTACTACTACTACTACTACTACTACTACTACTACTAGCAGTTTAGCTCATTGTTTGGGCTGTGCAGTGTGCATGTGCCTGACTGCTCGCGGGTGAGTAACACAAGCGGTGAGCTTTCCACTGGGAATCCCGGCAATGATCTCCTTCCAATGTCAAGTCCTTTCTCTCAGCGAAGTGTCGCATTGCAAAGGCAAGGCACTTAGGGTTTCTGGTGGGGTTGTTCCAAGGCTTTGGTTCATGGCCTGTCGGGTAGATTATTTGTTTTTCCAAACACACTGTGAAAATGGAGGTTCCCCTCCTGAGTGGAGGTTCCGGGGATAATGATTCAATGGGTTCATTAGGAAGACCCGTCAGCTGCCCCCCCTTTCGATCAAAGATTGCCGCCTGGCAAAGCCATACCACCAATACAAGGAAGCACACTGGTTGGTACCCCCCTTCCTCCCAATCGCACCTTTCGCCTCATTTGACACAGGTCCATTCAGCTGTCCATGTGTTCGGTTGTACTAAAACGCGAAGCCAAAAGGAAACCATTCATTTTGGGTCCCCTTCGACACACGGGTCCCAATTTGGGGTCCACGGCACCTAGCAAGATGAAAAAGCCAACTGGCCTCGCGCTGCTCTTTGATGGGTTTAACGGACTTCTGGCCGTAGGACACGGACTTGCCAATGTACAACCTGCAACGAACCGGGATCGACAAGCTGATTATATAGCCCACAATCGTCACGTCGTCAGATGTGGAGCAGGCAAATGTGTAGAGGCTCTTGGGAGATGGACATGTTTGGAGGAGTCCATGTCGATTTGCAGAGGGGTGGGTTGGAACCCTCTCTGCAATCCATTCGCCTCATAAAAAGCAACAAACATTGGACTATTGTACTCACGTGGATTGCTCAGAAGTAAGAAAACGTCACTAGACATGATCTTCCCAGAAAGATTGTCCCAAAAAGGCAAAAGTCCAGAACATCCGGAACTGAGTATACTAACCACCTGCCACTGCGTATAAATTTCCCACCAGCCAGCCACGGGTGTGGAGTTCTGCCGTGGAACTGCGGACCCCAACAAAATCATAGCGCTGATAATGCGGGCATGCGATTAATCACATGCTATACAGAAAAACTTCCAAAACTTGCCCCAGAGCTGAGGCAACGCAGTTGAGCCTTCTAGAATTGATAGATAGGCTGAGGCTAAGGCTCCTTGCTCCTTAGCGGGCCTTTTGGGTCGTCTCTTCCAGATCCCGGCCCCAGCCCAATGTTCCTTGAGTCCAAGTGGTAGCCAGAATCCCATAGTAAAATGGATCCACCCCACGCCATATTGTTTCACCTCAGTGAAATCCCTAGACTGGATTCCATTAATAAAATGGATCCACCCATCCAAACGGAATCCGCAGGCTTCATTTCACAGATCCACCGACATCTCCCAAGTGCCGCGCTTCTTCCACTCCGGCAGCTCGTAGGACGTCTGTCCCAAGCCTCGCGCGGTTGGCTGGCTGGCTGGCTGGCTGGCTGGCTGGCTGGCTGGCTGACTGGCTGGCTGGCTGGCTGGCTGGCTGGCTGGCTGGCTGGCTGGCTGGCTGGCTGGCTGGCTGGCTGGCTGGCTGGCTGGCTGGCTGGCTGGCTGCCTGGTTGGGTGGTTGGTTGGCTGGCTGGCTGGCTGGCTGGCT
The DNA here is from genome assembly GCA_963377175.1 of Effrenium voratum. Lineage (NCBI taxonomy): Eukaryota > Dinophyceae > Suessiales > Symbiodiniaceae > Effrenium > Effrenium voratum. The sequence goes on along the minus strand of CAUJNA010001680.1, from coordinate 303,280 downwards.
GGCTGCCTGGCTGGGTGGTTGGCTGGCTGGCTGGCTGGCTGCCTGGTTGGGTGGTTGGTTGGCTGGCTGGCCGGTTGGTTGGTTGGTTGGGATAGCAGTCTGGCGATTCTAACGGCACCTGTACAGAGGCTCATGTTTGCACGAGTTTTCAGGCTGGCGACTTCCGTAGGCCCAAGGCGAAGCCAGGGCTTTTCCGGAAGTCTACTGTCTGCCAAGCTAAAGCTTTACACGGAAATGATGAGTGCAGATTCTTTTCAGATGTATACCAAGGAAGTTACAACATGTTGCGTCAAGGGGGGGAAGCCCTACAATTCAGAGCCAAACTGGTGCGTAGCATGAGCAACCATGAAAAAAGCGCCTGTTCTTCCGTTTGCTTTGTTTCTCTGCAGGTAATCTCACCCCGCAGCCTTTCTCGGGGGGGGGGGGGATTTTGTGTTCGCAGAAATAGCGCATCAAGACCAGACGTCCGCACAAGCAGCGAGGGATCCTCGGCCTTCAAACCTGAACCGTTCGTGTATGTGCATCGCTCACGCGCGCACACACACATGAGGTTTCGGAGGTCAGCATCATCCACAGTACATATACAAAGAAACACACAGCCACACTCACAAACTCAAAACTCACAACACACACGCACAGAAGCAAACAAACAAACAAACAAACAAACGAACGAACGAACGAACAAGCAATTAAACAAACGAAAAACAAGCAAAAAAAAAAAACAAAGACAAGACACACACACACCACAAAAAAAGTAATCAAACAAAACGACGCAGGGTCCACGTCTGAGTCACTCGCCCGCCTCGCAAGGCCTGAGCGATGGTTCGCTCGCCGGGCTCGGGCTTCGGATCCTGCGAGACGTGAATTGCACCACGTCCAAACCGTGGGTTGCGAAATCGGAGACCGCAAAACCCTGGCTGATCCTAGTAGTCATATGCTTGTTTTTTTACAGATTCTTTCTAGAGTTCTTTCTCTGTTGCTTTCTGCTGTTCTTTCTTCTCACTTTCTTTCTTTCTGTCTTTCTTTGTTTCTTACCATGGTTGAAGCCATTGTCGAAGTGGATCCCAAATTTGTGATACTGATATGAAACCATGGGAAACGAGTATTTGCTGGAATTCACGTTAGGGAATCATCAGAAACCAGGGTTTCTGAACAGTGGTGTAACTTCTGGATTTCGCAACCTGCTTCAATTTGCTTGGTTGCCCAAAGGACCCAGAGAACACAAAATTGACTTTGGTTGACATCAAACAAACTCAACCTCCCTGGTCTATCTTCCGTTCAAAGTTCAGTCCGTGAGATTCCGTGAGAACACATGTGCATTTTCTCACATGGACGGACCACATGAAATAGGGGCGTGTGGTTTTGAGGCTTCTCTGGAAAAAAAAGGAAACCAGAGGGAAGCATGGATGCTGGCGAGCTTCATATTTGTGAAGCCTGTATCTCTGTACTTGGAGTTCGCTTGATATACCAAGAACAGATGCCGTTGCCCTTAGGACGTGCGTGCAGCAGACGACTTGCCCTTCTAGTTTCCCCTTTTTGGTACATTTTTCGTCATGGTCCATGGTTCGCTGGTCCCTGATTTTTGACACGCAACCATTTGGGTGTCTTTTGAGGGGACCTCCCCCCCCCAAAAGAAGAAGATCGAGTTTCCTTTTGTTTTCCCTTCTTCAATTTACAAAAAGGGGTACCTCCCATAGGCAACTTGGCCCAGCTCGCTCCTCCCAGGGCCGGCCCATATCTTTGGGGATGGCGTCCAGAAGGCTCTGCCTGGTAGCTTCTCTGGTGGATCAGATCAGTTCGCCGAAGTCACCTCCCAAATCTCGGGTGCTTTCTGCTCCCCTGCTAAAAGTTTAACTTTTAGTGGTTTCATGGAAAACCCATTAGCTGGCAAAAAGTTAAAGTCATAACATCCAAGCAAAATGCACCAAAGAAATGGTACTGGCAGCTACCAAAGGATTGGCCCATAGTCCCCAGCGGGACACCAAAAGGATCCAGCAGTTGCTTACCAGTGGAACGGTACTGTTCTGTCGTTTTTGAAGGTTGGATCCACAAAACTGATTTCGATCTCCTTTTGGCGTCCTCAGGAAATCAAGAAATGACCCCTCTAATTAACCCATCCCCCCATGGTTTCCTTTAAGGGAATCTCTAGGGCACCCTGTCTCATTCCCTACCCGTCGCACCCCGCACGTCTTTCGCCCGACGAGTGGCGGCGCGGCGGCGGCGGTTTCTCTTTGGGCCCCCGGCTGCATGGCCTCCCTGGCCTCCCTTCGTTCCGAGGCCAGCGCCTGCGCCCTGGCGCTTAGGTCGAGGTTGAGGGGTGGGGCGGTGGAGGCACTCGAGTGGGGAAGTGGGGGGAGGGTGGGGGGGTAGGGGGGTAGGGGGGTAGGGGGGTAGGGGGGTAGGGGGGTAGGGGGGTAGGGGGGCAGCATTATTTTGTTCCCATGATGTTTTTATGTCTCCCTCTCGGCTTGAGTCCCGGCTTCGACGCTGCTGCACCCATTTTCCAGCTGCCATTGGCAAATAAGGTTCTCAAAAAACAATGGGGGGGGAGGGGACTTTTCAGGTTGGTGTCCTTCTTCCCCTTTCTCAAAAGCGACCAAACAAGTCCACCAAACGAAGGATCCACGCCATCAACCTTTCGGCAAATCCAACTTAGGAACCTTCGCGAGCTCTCCAAGGTGTACCCGTTGACCTTCCAACTTCTCAGTTGGAGGGGAGGAAAGACCCTGCTTTTGGTACTCTTTGGAGTGATACGAGGTGGGCTTCCTGGGTGAGAGGCACTTTTTGCGGAATGGCTGTTTGGCCCATGCATCTTTCCAGAATCCCTATAGGGAAACCCAGCTTCCAGTGAAGACCCCTTTGTCTTATAGCCCACAAACGTTGTTGGGTGACCCTAAAACATGATTGTCCTTGGTACAATCGATCGAAGCCCGTCCCTTCGAACCCATTTGTGTTTCCCTGAACATGAGATCCATCAAGCTTTCCCTGTATTTCCCTTAAATCATCACCGAGCTCACCCGACCCCAACCCCGTAAAAGATTCGGCACCCTTTTGGTTCCTGACTTTAGCGGGAAACCCCACCCCTCAAAGCCGCCAAGAAAGCGGTTTTCAAAAAAAGGCTTCCCAACCCACGTGTCTAAAACCCCATCCAAAAGGAAAATGGGCACGTGTCTGGGCCCAACGTCCTGGACGGCTTCAAAACCATGCCGCAGCTCGCGTGGAGGCGGCGCGCGCAAGGCTGCCGTCCGGCTCCTTGACCACCTCGATCGACGTGCTGGTCGCTTTGGATCACCAACCACTTCGCCCTACATATGGCCATGGGTCAAAATCCCGTACCCCCAGTGAACATCCCAACCCCGCTGAAATAGACTAAAATGGGTAGTGCACCTACTACCCCAAAATAGTACCCTTGGTTTTGACCCACAGCCATATAGCAAGTAACCCTTCTGTTTATTTTCAGCTTTTGAAGAGTGGCTCCAGCTCACTTCGTGGGTCAAAATTGACGCAGGGTTCCGCAGGTCGTCCTTGCAACACGTTTGCTGGGTTACCTATCTTAGCCACGGCGATGTGGATTGGCCAGAAAAAGTCCAGACTTTGTGTCCGAGGTCTTGATGGCAAATTAACCCCATCCAAGAAGTTGAACTTGCCGCAGGGGGGAAACAACATCATGTTCAACCAACAAGCAGGCCTTTTTTAACCACCAACTTGGCTGGAAGAATAGCAAAATAGCATAGAGAGGATAGAATAAGGGTACCCTTTTTCTGTAGTCTATTTTAGTAGGGGAACCCTTCCCCAAAAAAGAAACGGTAAAAGGGCACTACTGGGGGCCCTAGATATCATGTTCAACCAACAGCTTGGCAGTTTCGCCCAGCATCATGTTCAACCCAAGCCCTTGGTTGCTGTTGACCCCTCTGCAAAAAACTCAACTTCTTGCGGGTTTAATGGAAAAACCCCTTTTTCCAAAACAAACAAGTCTAAAGATCCAACCCAATAGCACTCAAGAGCCTGTAGCATTCAATCCCTCCATCCAAGTCGCTCCCCCCGTATCGGCCCCGGGCCCCGCCTGAATCGGCGAGAGTCTGACTCCCGCTTTCGTGGTCTGACCCCGCAGGAAGACGGGCTCCTGGCGCTTCGGAGAGGCTGGCCAGGGAAGCCAAACCCAAAGGCGGTACTCTCACCAAAAAAAACGCCGAAAGTCACTTCCTTTACGGATTGGCGTGCTTTTTTTTGGGGGGACCCCTCCAAAACGCTGAGTTCCCTTTTGGTGTCCCTTTCAATCCACCAAAAAGCGGGTATTAACTCCAACAAAAGACGCACATATGTACCCCAAACCAAAAAAAACGCTTTAGAGACCCAGGTCGCAGGGTCTCAGGGCCACTCTGCAAAAGGCACGTGACACCATGACTAGGTCCTCCAGCAGAGAGGTTAGAATAACGGCACCCGGTTTTCTGTGGTCTATTTTTGGTAGGGGAACCGAATGTCCCCCAAAAAAAGAAACGGTAAAAGGGCACTGGGGGACCTAGATGAGCATCTGCATATTCCAACCAATGTTTCTGCCAGTTTTCACCGGGTGCCCCCAAAAACATCATCAGGTCCAAGTGAGCCATCCAGCACGCGGACAACTGGTGGCTTCATGGTCTACATCCCACAAAAAAAAGGTCAAACCGAATGTCACAGACTGTCAGAGGAAAGGAGGGACGGCTTCGGTTGGCCGGAGTTCTGCAGGTAGCTCCATTCATCCTTCCTGTTGAACAGGATCCCATGTTTCGGCGTGTGAATTCCCGGATCAGAAGCTGGGTTGACAAACTGGCGAAAGCTGTTTGAATCCTGAATCAACGCCCTTTACACAGGAGGTAAAAAGCCCCCCCCCCCCCCAACATCTGACCAAAAAAGCATGATGATCATTTTTGTTAAAATCAAGGAACCTGAAGGAACCCTTGGGGTCCCCTAAAACCTCCGGTGTTTGGCATAAGGATAACTCACCCGATTCGGTCTTTGAGGTCCTTCTGCCCAAGCAGACCACCCAACCAGGAAAGCCGGCGGGTATAATTGACAAGAATGGTGAGAATTGGGATCATTGTCAGAAGAATTATCCCTTGCGACACTTGTGATGGCGCCCCCCGTTTTGCCAAAACATGAAAGGGCAAACCCAGGCAACAAGAACATGTCCCCAAAACCTGACGTGAGTTTTCGGGCTTCTCTGCGTGAAGTGAGTGACTCCCCCAAGTCTCTTTCCCAAGTGAACCATAGACAAATCACTAAAACAACTTCGACGGAACCTCTTCTAGGTCCTCCAGTAAAAAGGTTAGAATAAGGGTACCTTTTTTCTGTAGTCTATTTCAGTAGGGGAACCCTCCCAACCAAAAAAAAGGTGAGAAAGGGCACATTTATATCTAAACATGGATCTGTTGGTGCATCAGTACAATACATTCTTAATATTTTAGTAATGCAATCCTAGCTGGGGGACCTAGGCTTTGTTTGCTTCCGGTCCCGTCCTTCTCTTGGAGCTCAATCTCAAAGTCCTCCTCGATGTCGCTGTCCGCCAGGAGCCCCTTCTCCTGGCAGTCGATTCGCGTCTTTTTTGGAGGCTTGGGAGGTGCTCCCTCGTTGTTGTTTTTTTGGGGGTATCCTTTCTCTTTTTTTTGAGGGTATCCTTTCTCGGCTTTCTTTTGAGGCTTCGTCTTTTTGAGGCTTGGGAGTGGTTTTTCTTAGGGTATCCGTCTTTTTGAGTTGTTCCCTTTTTTTCTAGGGTATCCTTTCCTCTTTTTTTTTGAGGCTTCGTCTTTTTGAGGCTTGGGAGTTGTTGTTCTTGTTGTTGGCTGTCCTTTCTGGGGGTTGCTCCCTTTTAGATGTATGCCAAATCCTTTGACATACCCTCCCGTCCATTAACATGGAACCTGACAGACGGGTCCGGCAAGACCATTTTTTATATATGGACAGGATGTCTCCCTATTTGTTTCTAAACTTTAAATATGGGTGTGCCGTTTTGTAAGGGGATCGCAAACATGATGCGCCCGCAGCCGTCCTTTTCACGCCATGTGTTGACGAGTGTGTGTGTGTGTGTGTGTGTGCTTTTAACGGCGCACCCTTTGGTGGACGTTAGGTGGGGATTCATGTCCAGCAGATCAAAGTGGTTGCACCAAGCAGGCGAAACCAGTATGCAAGCCAGGGTCGAACAACGTTAACACACATCTCCAAACACGGCACACGCACACAGTTTGGACCCATCATCCCGATGATCGGTGATCCTGGCTTTCTCCAGAACGCCCAAGAGGTGATCAAATGTTGGGACCTTCCACACATGTCAACCATTTTTGGTCCCATTGAACATGGCGTAAAAAGGGTTCTTGGAAGACAAACACGCACACAAACAAGACACCATGTCAATGTGAGGTTGGATCAAACAACCAGGAGTCTATGGTGTCAAATAGTTTGGACCACCTTTGAGGCGGTCCCCCCCCCAAATATACATATATATATATATATATTAATAATAATAATAATAATAATAATAATAATAATAATAATAATAATAATAATAATAATAATAATAATAATAATAAATAATTAATAATAATAATAATAATGATAATAATAATAATAACAAGAAGTCACAGCCATATGGAGAAGTGGAACTTCCTGGCTGTACCACCGCTTACCAGTGACTCCGGGAAGCACTCGGAACACAGAAAACACATATTCTCGCATTTCTGGTCCACTAGAAAGAAAAACAAATCAAAACAAGGGAGGAGACCCCATGTCAGCCCCAGCGCTCTTCTTTTCAACCCCATGTCAACCCCATGTCAACCCCATGTCAACCCCATGTCAACCCACACGGCCACGCGGTGAGTTGTTCCGGCCTCGTCGCAGTCCAGGCGCTCGTGTTGCTCGATGACGCCGGAGGCTTGCAGCTGCTGGGCCTGGGGTTGAAGGATAAGCCGAAGGGCCTGGGGTTGAAGCCCGGCGTTGTAACCAAACATTGACAAGAGTCGCTTGGTCTTGGGGGCGCATCGGCCCTGGGCAACTGGACCTTCAGAAAGCGGCCAAGCCTATGACTAAGCGCATGACTGTAAGAAACGACGCATGGAATGGGGAAATCAAATGGCTCTCCGGTGGAAGTGGTTCCAAATAGGTGGCTTCCGGAGAAGAAAGAAGAGAACAGGGTGTTCTGTGGAGGGGCGAGAAAACTAAGGGCCCTTTTTGGGATCCTGGCGGCGTGTTGTGAACAAAACCCACGCCAGGCACCAGTTGGGATGGGGATGGGTTTTTCACGGTACTCGTGGGGAGCTTCGTCCATCCCAACGGGTGCAGAGTCCATCCGTATTTACCCTTTGGATGAGCCGCTTTCTTTCATGCCCGAGCTTCCGTGTAAGCCCAAGCTCGGCGAAAATGGAGCTTGTCCAAGTTGGGAGAACGTTTTCTTTTTTCCCCCCACAACCGTGGAACATGTGTGCCTTCAAACGGCTTGGCGCTGTCTCATTTCCCTTGGAACATCCCAAATGCGGCTCTCACAAATAGCCCTTCCTCACCATAGAACAATTCAGCGCACCTCCTAGGCTTTGGGCCAACCACATTGAGCATGTTACCCACAATTTCTTTACCCTCTGAACAATCAAAGTGAGAGACCCTAGAATTTCGGAAGACCATCTCCTGAAAAACGGCCCCTCCACTTCCATTGTTTTGGAACAGAGTGATCGGTACCTCCGTTCTTGGCTTCCCTGCAAAGAAGGCGAAACCCGCGCCCTGCGCCATTCCAAGTGAAGCCCGCCTCCCACATCTCGTACTCGTTCAGCTTCTTCTTCTGCCGCAGCTTCTTCCTGCGCTTGGACACATCCGGAGCGCCGCAGCCCTCAGGCGGGCAAACCTCGAACCCTGCCCCAGGTCGCAACTTGCACAGAGGCGTCTGCGGAATCTCCCGAAAAATTTGGGGAGGCGTTGTCTGATTGGAGAGAAGACATAAAACGAAGACACGTGGCATGAAATCGTAAGGGAAACCAAGAGTCAACTCGGCATGAAAGGAAAGCTCTTGCTGGTTGAAAGGGAAAATGAAGGAACATCAAAACGGTGTAAAGGTTAAAAAGGGAAACAAAAAGCCTAGCAATCATAGCGGTGTCAGCCGGCCGGGTCGCGAGCCTCTCGGTCTCGTTGTCGGCGTAGTCCAGCCTAATGCCAGTGACCTGGAAACATCAAAGTCGGCGCGAGAGGTCTGATGGCCAATTGGAACAACGCGATGGGGCTTGAAAGCACCAGAATCAGTGCTCTGGGTCGCCAAAAGGCACGGAGAGCGAGCGAACTCCCCCATGGGCGGTCTTCCGCCACTGTCAAGTGGGACCCAGTAGTCTGCACAAAGTGTCCTACAAGGAGGACAAGGGACATTTAGGCAGTCCCCCCTTTTTGTGACGACATTTATTGAGAGACCCATGAAAGCCACAGATTACCAGTAGTTTTGACCGAACCTCACATAACAAGTTAGCTTCCTTTTCCCAGTGCATTCTGCTCGACCAGAAACAAAGCAGAACGTGTCAGGCTGTTGCTCGGCAAGGGTCAGGATCTCTCCCCTTGAACCATGGCCCACTCCAAACGAAGCGTCTTCCATTGATGGACTCAACATGGGAGGAGGTTCGTCTCAAACTGGCGAGACCAGAACGAAAGGGCCACCTTCTTAGTTTCCTCTTTAAGACCACGCCAAAATAGCCCCCCCCCCACAAGAAAGGCGCCCCCACCCACGGAAAGACAAGGCGTCACTCATGTACTGCGCCACACCGGTTTCCCGGTTTCGTTTCCCGGCGAACTGCCCCTGGCCTTGCCCCAGGTGCCAGCTTCCTGCCGGAAAGTGCCACTACGTGCCACTCACATGCGCTTGATATGAACATGGGCCTAACGAATTATTACAGGACGGCCGTATTTACCGGGTTCTGCGAAGCAAAAAAAAAGCCCATCCCCCCAAATCCATTGTGACAACAGATGCTGACCCCCCTTCAAAGTTGGATGTGGCCCGTGCTAACAAAGACTGCGGAAAAACAACGCCCATTCTGGCTTCAGACATCACAGCATTCCTTAACAACATTGAAGTTTGGGGCGCGGGTGGGGGGGCGCGAGGGGCAGATAATTGGCTGAGATTAGATGTGTTTTTTTTCTTCTTTTTTTCTCCGCAGAACCCGGTATGGCTGGGACTATCCCCAAGCTGCAGCTGCCCACAGTTTGCTTTCTCTGGCTCGAGCCAACCGGGTTGGGTGCTTCTTCCAACAAGGACAGGGGGGGGGTTGTAAGCAACCACCTCCACCGTTATAAGGGCACTGCAGAGACCCACAGAAGTCCGGCCTAGGGAAAACAAAACCAACAAATGGGGGGGGCCCTTGTCTTTTTTAGGAGTTGGTACACCCCCCCTTCTTGTGCTTTTGAAGGGAAACCAAAAAAGAGAACCGCTGCGCCATTTTGCGGGTCCCCAAAAAACCAAGACACCCACAAACCAAGCTTCCGTTTCTAGTCTTGTTCAGGCTCGGAGCCACGAGCCCTACCGCAGAGAGCGCCCCTGACACCCTTATGTGGGTGTGTCTTTTTTTGGGGCAATCCCCTACAAGGTAGTTTTCCTTTTGGTCGCCCTTTGAAACAATGGTACCATTTTGGGGTAGGTGACCCACCCATTTTAGAACCTATTTGAGTGGGGATTGGGACGTGCACTGGGGGTCCGATTTGGATTTTGACCCGTGGCCATTTGCCCAGCTTCATTTCTTCCGTTGCTGGCAAACGAACACAGGGCCTTGGCAACAACTCCCTCGTGCCGGGACCTGAGCTGTGGATTGAACCCTTGCGCCTCCATCCTCCGCTTGCGCATGGGGTTGGAGGCGTCCAACTCGCCTTCGCCGACCGCACCGAGCAAAGAGCGGGTGGGAAGATTCGACCCCTTTGACAGGTTCAGACCAGTACCAAAAAATACACGCACGAAAAAGGTTTGGCGGGCTAGCAGGGAGCCCCTTTCCGTTGATGTTGTTTTCGGGAACCAAAATCTGGTTGTTTCACCAATTTGCCAAAGAATCAGGCACAGACGAGGTCTGCTACCACCACACCCCTGCTCGAACTTTGCATTTTTGGCAATGGCCCCAACCAAATCTCATCCGAGGTCGCCTTTGTGTCCCTTGTACTTTTTCGGGTATCTTCCACGTTAGTCCCTGGGAGGATTCGCAGTTTCTCCAGCAAACTTGGGAGTGGGGAAAACAAAAACGTGAGCCGATATGCCATCAAAGGACATCAACTGTTCGACAGCGATATTCGCCATTCTTCCAGGCAGGGACAGCCAAGGGATGGCTTGCTTTTCCGGGTCTTCCGCGTGGGTTGACAAGATTCTTGGGGTACCTCCCCCATTCTTTCCAGGATTCTTCTTTCTAGAAAACCACCAAAAACCCTGGGAAAACAGCTGGTGTTTGAAAAGAACGATGGTTGAAAAGAATGGGGAATCAACCCCTAGAAAAATGGTGGGCCTCGTTTGGCACCTTAAAATCAAGACTCGACTTGGACATGAGCCCATCCCACGAGGCGTCGTTTTGGCAGATCAGTCTGAGCACCCGGCTTTCCTCGACGCCCTTCATCTTTCGGACTTTTAAGTCCTGATTGCAAGTGTTCGAGCCAAAATTCAACGGGTTGCCTGGAAGCCATTAAAATGGTGGCATAAAACCAGGAACACGTTTTTAAGAAACCAGCGCGGCAGGAAATTCTACAGGAATTTAGCCAAACTCCAGAGGTTTGGTGGGTATTCGGCAAACTCCCTGTGGCATGTCCACTAGCTGGTCTCCATAATTCTACTTCTGGGATGCAAAGCAAACTCAGTCCGCCGATTGCCAGTGGATCCCGAGCGTTTTGCCTCTCATGTAGGTAACCAGCAATTTGCCTCTTAAAGCTGGTTCCCTCAGCTATCTTCTGTCACGTTTCGTGCGGGGTCATTCCAGCCCCAATCGAACCAGAGCCGCCGGTTCGTCCTCAGCCGTCTCTTGGTCCACTTCGCGGAGCGAGAGGTTCAGCTTCGACCCAGCGATGCCTCGGAACAAAAGCTCTTTGGTTGCATTTCCCAAACGGAAAGACTGGGTCCTCCAGTAGAGAGGTTAGAATAAGCACCCTTTTTGCTGCAGTCTATTTTAGTAGGGGAACCCTCCCCTAAAAAGGGTAAAAGGGCACTACTGGGGGACCTAGAAGGGATGTTGTGAGCGGCGGGTTTTTGCGCAGACCTGCTTTTTCAGGGTAGGCAAAACAAAAAAACACAAGAAACTTCTCAAGACTACTGTGGATGGCTTGCGAATTCCAGAAGTCGTACCACGGTTCAGGAATCCTGGTTTCTGATGATGTCATTTCTCAAAACTACCGTGAATGGTTGCGAAATACGTTCGCACCACCAAAGAACCCCCGAAGTGATCAGGGAGTTACGGAAATGGGAATCTTACTTTGATGCTGTGGATACCTGCGAGATCCAGAAAGCGCACCCCCGTTCCGAAACCCCGGATGACTCGATCCCCCTGTAAAATACCGAACCATGGCTTCCCCCTGGTTCCCCAGGCGCGAGCGGAGTTCGTCCGCCCGGGCCTGAAGGTTCGAAGGTCCCTTCGGACCTGTGTCTTTTGAGGGCTGTGGTTTTAAAGGGAGGCCAAGGGAAAACCACCTTGGGGGGCTCCACTTGCAAACCCCTTTGGGTAAAAGATGACCTCTGTGCCCCTCCAGTTTGGTCTGGTCCCTTCGCTAACCCCAGCATTCTCCGTCCACTTTCTATCGGGACGTGTCAGGCGCCGGCCGATGATCTTCACGAAGCAGTCTTGGTTCCTGGGGTCCATGGTAGGGGTGATTTCCAGGATGGGAACTTTGGAGTACCAAACCCTTCCTAGGGGGTGGGGGCCCCCTCAAGTGATGATTCCCCACAAGGGGACCCTAAACTGGGGTTGATCGGGATTATTAGGGAAATTACGTTTTGCTTCAAGCGGATGTAGGGAGTGACACTCACAATATTCAAGTCGCTGAAAAATCCCCTTACGAACATCTGGACCCCTTGGACCAAATCATGTTTTCTGCCGACATGGCCTACAAAAGCATCCTGCAGTACGGCAGGAAGGGGTCGATTGGCGGCCAAACAGCTCCCCTTCCGAACCCAGCGCTGGTCCTCTTCAAGTGATCCGCTGCTCGATTCACACTTCGGGTCTCCTGGCATCCAGCAGCTCCATGCTCTAGAGAACATCTTTATATGGCCATGGGTCAAAATCCAAATCGTACCCCCAGTGAATATCCCAATCCAACCACTAAAAAAAAAATGGGTGGTGCACCTAGCCCAACATGGTACCATTGGTTTTGACCCACAGCCACATATAGCCGGGGTGGAGGCCAAAAAGAGATTCCTCTACTGTTGCCTCCCCCCCCCCCCCGCCTTGGAGGAGAGTTTCCTCTGCAAGTTGATTTCGGGCGGTCTCCTGCTAATCTGGGGAGTGGGTCATGTCTGCGGGAACAACCTTATCTGACCTTTGTCACATGAGATCACTTTAAAAGGGATCCCCTTCGCACGGAAAGTGAACCTCAAACCCAAACTTTCCACCGTGAGTGTGGTGAGTTTGCCATTGGTAACCATCGCAGGGGTTTTCCGAGGTTCAATTTGGATGAGGCCACTTAGCAAATGCCCAGACCATCTAAGCAATACTTTCTTGCCTAGTGGAGACGGAAGGGATCCCTGTTTGTGCTGCTCAATTGAGTGGAAACCTAGTTTCTGTGATTGTCGTGCAATCGGTCCAACCCCCCCCACCCCCCCCCACCCCCCCCTCTGGCATTGCTTTGCCCGCGCGTCCACCAAGTAGAAACACAAGCTGTAACCAATTTCTGAGTTATACACCACCCCAGTGGCCCCCGCATGACCTGACGGTGGCAATAGGTACTGGACACCCTCTAAATTCCCTACAGATTCGCCTAGAGGACTCTTCTGTGGAGCGCCCGTTTTGGGAAATTCAGGCATGTGTCAAACTAGGGGAACCCACCCCCAAAAAAAAAAGTGAGACGGTCCTGTTGCTTCCCTTTGAACACCTGGGAAAGGGCAGCCTCACAGGCAAAAACCATTCATTGGGGGAGTACAGAAACTGCAGCTCAGCCACACACGGATCGCGAGAGCCGGTCCCGCGAGAGCTCGCTCAAGTGGGCTAGGCCTTCTCTTCTTCCTCGCGAGTCGTCAAATGCATCCGACCCCGGAACAGATCAGCGCAGCTCGCCTGTTTCGAGGGGACCTGGTTTTCCTGCTGGTTTCCCCTTAAACTTGCTGGTGCTCAGCAGAAAATGAGGGGATCACCCCTATAAACCATCCCTTTTGGCTTCCTTTAAGGCGTCCCCGGGTTCATTCCCTCATTCCCTACCGAGCACCAACAAGTAAAGGGTACCCTCAAAAAAGGCACACCCACCTGGAAGAATAATACAAAATTGCTCCGGGCTCCCTTTGCGCATCACAAAGGTCTTGGGCGTCTTGGGCCGGCTCCAAGATTCCCTGCAACTCAGGCACGTTGCCCCCAAAACGTAGTAGGTAAACCACATATTTACTCCCCTGCAGATGGATGTGTCTCTTTCTTGGGAAACCCGTTGGTTTCCAAAACCAAACGGAAACCAAACATTTTGCGAGGTTCCACGTTTTGTGCCAAACCCAGATTGAACCGGAACCCACAACTCATGTCTTTTAGAAGAGCCTGGGAAGAAAACATTGGAGAGTCTCGCGTTGCTGGAAGTTTTTGTTGGGGGACCCCTTGTCTGCCGAAAGGGTCCCCGTATACCACAATGGGTGTGGCTCAAAATTAAACAGGAGGGGTTACGCAGGTTTTGGTCCATGTTTCCACTTACCAGGGTTCCATTTTGATACCGGTTTTTTGAGCCACAGCCACATGGATTGCTCTGCAAGTCTACATCCCGGACCCTCGGAGGTTTCGAAGGAGATGAAGGCACCGTACTCCATGAGCCGCGAGACCTGCCAGATTTTCTGTCTGACCGGCACAGCAGGGGGTTGGTTCGCCTCCGGTTGCAGTAGCTACACCAGGGGTGAAAGTGGATGGCACATGTTCCTTCTTGTGGGGTGAGCAAAGGGGGGTAGCTAAACAGAAATGATGGAATTGGGACATCTACTTCACAAGTGTAGCCAAGGAAAACCCTTTCAAAAGCAAAAGGAGACTGGAGAAAGGTCACCAACAGGGGTAGGGATCCCATGGATAGGTATCGTATATCCCTTTTTGTTTGCAGGTGGCAGTATATCCTCAAAAAAACCGTGGGGCAGAGGTTTGGTGGTGGAACCATCTAGAAAAGTGGCTCTATATGGGTGTGTGTCTTAATAACCATAAACAAGTAAAGGCCGTGGTGTTCCTTTGGGCTTCCCCTAACCAACCCCAAAATGGGTCACTTGGACAAGGAGACCCTTGAAACCACCCCAAACATTCCGAACACCTCGCCGCAACGCGGGGTGTTTTTTGGGGGCGAAAGAAACTCTCGCCTCGGATCCTGGGCTACTTGAAGAACCCCATGTTGGTTGCCTCTCTTGGGAGAGGGCGTGTGTTTTTAATTAGCTACCCTTTGGTGGACACCACGTAGGTGGGGAGAAAAATGTCCGCCAACCACTTTTGAGGTGGTGAGGATCCCCTTTTGGCTGCTTTGCCGTACAGGGGGTTGAGCCCAGTCTCCGAGAGGCATGCTTCGTGTTTGAGGCAAATTCACTGTTCAAAAATGTGAAGGGTTTTGCTTGCTAACTGTGGACTCTGTGATGAGATTTGAAGGACTTTGCTGGCAATTGTGAATTCCGCAATGTGTCATGGTGTCTTTCTCGTTTGCTCACTTGCTACACACATGTGCACACAGAATGATGATATGTTGCAGTGTTTCTTGAGGGCAGGTTGGTTTAAAGGGACACCAAGAGGAAAGCCGCAATTTTGACGTCCCCCGAATTGCTTTGGCGCCTACCCATCCATCGCGCGACACGGCCACACTCGCCTGGCCCTTGTAGATACCATAGAGCTCTACCTTGGACAGTCCAGCTTGACCCTCTCCACCTCCAATTTCTTTGATCCCCTTTCATATGGCCAGTCAAACTCCAAATCGTACCCCCAAAGAAAAACCCAATCCAAACACTGAAATGTTTAGCCTAAAATGGGCGGCGAATTCACCAATCCCAACCAAAATAGGATCCCATCGGTTGTAACCCACAGCTGGACCCTTCCGCCGCCTTGAATCGAAGCGCCCCGCCCGATGTTTTTTTTTTCAAGGGGATACGAAGCCCAAAGGGCCCCGGAGACTTGGGCAAACCTTCAGACCCACCGAGCCCGGAAGCGACAAGCCTAGGTCCGGTGGATTGGATCCGGATCCAACCCCCACTGAACCTCCGAAGCTCACAAGGTGGGTTGGGGCTCGCCTTCTTTAAAGGGGGGGGTTCCCTTGCGTGGTTTTTTTTTGTTGACTTTTTGTTGTTGTTGTTGTGTTTGTTTAAGGGAAAGCCAAAAGAAAAACCTTGAAGCCATTTTGAGGGGTCCCAATTTACGATCTAAACATTGACACACACACACACACACACACACACACACACACACACACACACACACACACACACACACACACACGCACACCCTTGTTGGGGCCCTCAACGACTGGTCAAGGCTCCCTTTTTCCCTGCGTGAAAAACCGTCGAGTCCAATCCTCGCCCTCTGAAGATCAACTCCTATCTTGATGGGATACCCAACTCACTTGGGTGTGGGTCAAAAATAGGGTGCCCAAAATGGAATCCTGAGGCATGGTAGGAATCCTGGTAAATAGAAAGAAGAACTACACCTGCGGTCCCCGGATGGTTTTCATTTTGACCCACCCCCCCCTTCCGATCGAGTGGACTGGCCAAAAATGGCCCAAAAAAAGGGTCTAAACTGCTTGCCCAAAAATGGTCCAATCCCAGAAAGTTTAAAGCCAACTCGCGGAGTGAGTCAAAGATCAACTCGCCAACTTAGCCCTTTTGGCCAGACTCTTTGGGATGCTTCATGTTACCCCCGGATTAATAAACCCCTGGTTGAGGAATAGGGGGGTGTCCCCGTTTAGTGGGGATTCAGACCACTTTTGGAGGGGTTTCCACCCCCCTGGTGGGACGGGTTTATTAATCCTGGGTCAACATTAGCTGATTGCGGAAGGTGGCAAGTGACACCAATAGAAAGAGAATGGGAACCCTTTTTGACATCTTTAGCGGGAAGCTCAGCAGATAAACAGGGATGTAGAGGGTGCCAAGTAGCGTATGCCAGGAACGTCACAGACACGAGTCCGATGTCAGCAAAGACCCTCTCGTCAATCCTTAACAACAACGCACTCGCTTAGGCGTCCCATTTGAGAGCCGGATTACTTTTTAAAGAAACGCCCGCTATTCGAATCCGCATTTCTTTTTTTCCCCCCAAAGTCGACATTGCCCGACTTCTGTCAACATGTCCCTTCAAATGATAGCTTCATAGAATTTGTCTTTTCAGCTAGCCACAACAAAGCATCTGGACTAAGTGTTCCTCTCGTACTGACTCCGATAATGTTAACCCCGGATTAATAACCCCCTGGTTGATTAGGGGGGTGTCCCCGTTTAGTGGGGATTCAAACCACTTTTGGAGGGGTTTCCACCCCCCTGGTGGGACGGGTTTATTAATCCTGGGTCAACATTAACTGTCGCAGCATATTCGTCGGCCCGGTGAAACCAACCTGCACGACGGACACCAGCTCACGTTCCCGATTGGCGGGTGAATCCGACACTTTGGGACTGCGTCACAAATCGTCGGAAGAGCCGACATCGAAGGATCAAAAAGCAACTTTGCTATGAACGCTTACCTGCTGCAAGCCAGTCCCTGTACAGAACTCCTGAGAGTTTAGCTCCTAGGCTCCCATTGGATATCTCCCTTCCAACCAGCTAGTCATTGCAGCCAAAGTGCAGGACCTCGCAGGTCTCTCTTCTTCTGCGGCTCCTCCTTCTCTTTCTCCTCGCGCGTGGCGCGGAGCGCAAATGTCTGCTACTTTTGCAAAGACAAAAATGAATATGTCGCCTCTTGCTTTGAATCACAGCCACATCGTATACTTCTGCTGCACCATATATCAAAGGCCAACCCCTGCACTTCAGCCAAGCTTCAAAGGGATGCCGCATGGAATGCACAAAAGCGAACTAACCAATCGGGTGTTCTTGGATTCGGTTCATATTTAGTCAACCTTCAAATACAATAATATGGGTGTGTCCTTTGTTGAGGGCACCCCACTTTGAGTGGTTTCGAAGAAAAAGCAACAGGCACCCCCGACCCATCCCTGTCTTTTCCTCAAAAAAACAGGGGGCCATAGCACTACCGGCCCACACGCACGCTCGGCTTGTGCCTTCTCCCTCGGCCTGCTTCGGCTTCGCGGCCGCCTGGCTTCGGCATCCGGTGACCCTTCTCACATGGAACCCGGCGCGGGTCTTTTCTTGCGGAAAAGAGTAGGTTCCATATGGCTGTGGCTCAAAAAAGCCGGAATTCCAAAATGGGTTGCCCTGGGAAGTGGAAACATGGACCAAAACCTTTAATTTTGAGCCACACCCATATTGCTTCATAGCTTCATGGCTTCATTCCCCACGGAAGTGGATTCATAGCTTCATGGCTTCATAGTAGGTGCCATATTGGACAGAAGGGTAACCGTAGGAAGTTGAATAACCATGTACACAAACAGTGACAGACAGTGATAGACACTGACAAACAGTGACAGACATGACAGACATGACAGACATGACAGACATGACAGACATGACAGACATGACAGACATGACAGAGACAAGACAGGCAGGACAGGCAGGACAGACAGGACAGGACAGAACAGGCAGGTCAGACAGACAGACAGACAGACAGACAGACAGACAGACAGACAGACAGACAGACAGACAGACAGACAGACTGACTGACTGACTGACTGACTGACTGACAGACCGACAAACAAACAGACAGGCAGACAGACAAACAGACAAACTGACAAACTGACAAGCAGACAAACAGACAAACAGACAAACAGACAAACTGACAGACAAACAAACAAACAGAAAAGCAAACGAACAAACAAACAAACAAACAAGCAGACAAACAAATGAGCAAACAAGTAAACCGACCAAATGAAGCAAGCACAGTAAGCAAAGAAAGTAAGTGCATCACGAGCTTTCGCAGTGTGTGCATGCCCAGCAGCAATCAAGAATGCAAGGTGGAGACTGCAGCAAGCAATAAGTTTGGGCACTTGCTCAAACCCAAAGCAGAAGCTAAATGATCCGACGGATGCGGCGTCCACAAAAAGCTGCCTTTCATGACATTGACGCATGTGGCACAACCAACGCCGGGAGGGGGGGGGGGGGGGCACAAAGGAGAGATAGCCCTGTGGATTCCACCGGTGTCTGGAGGCCCCTGCAGGTCAGCGTGCTTTGTTTTATGGTGATGGACACCAGCACTAGAGCCTTGGTTGATGAGTTTTCAATTGGACTCAGATAAGGTGGTACAAGGTGTTACTTGGATATGGACTAAGGACTTAGATATTCAATGTACAAGGCGCTACTTAGATCTTAGATATCATCCTACTTGACCCGAGCAAGTGTTGACCAATGCATACTTCGACACCGGAGCGCGGCGTGTCACAATACTCGCGGGAAATTCCAGCATGCCACAAAACGAGCAGTGTGATGAAGGTAACTACGACGACCAGTTGATTGACATTCTGCACGTATTCCGAATGCTAAATATACCCCCACCTTCGCCATGCCTGCAACAAATGCCACAGTGGGAAAAGTCAATCATAATCCCGACAAACAGTAGCTTGGCAGAAGTGCATTCTCGCAGATACACACGGACTGTCACTGACATGAGCTTTGGCCGTTTCGTCATATCCCGATGGCATTGTAATAAAAACTGTCCGCATTTTCTTGTGGTGCAGTAATTCGCTTGGCTTGCACCATCCGGGTGCCATACACGTCGCCATTCGGACGCTTCACTGCTCATGCGCAAAGGGATCTCAAGGTGGGAGTTGGCGTCTGGCGAAACCTGGCTTCATGGTCTGGGTGGTTTCCAAGGCTCCACCTACCTTCACATAGAAGGGTGGGGGTGCCCCAATTCCCTCCGGAACATCTCAGGGTTGCTTGGCAGGTTTCGTTCAACAAAACCACGAAATAAAACTTGGGAACCAAACGCCGAAACGTGGCAAAGCACTTCGCCCAAAAACCACCAAAAGGGAAAGCGTCGGCGAGAGCGGCTAATGAGCTCTCCATCAACCCCACCTCTCCACCTGGGGCGCTTTGGCAATCTCCTCGCGGTACCCGGTGGTGGAAGCCGAGGAATTGTGAGGTGGGGAAATGGAACCCCCCCGAAGGACTTCTGGGTTGCTCCCAGCCTGAGCAAAAGGTCGAAGCTTTTCGTACTTCATGTATCTTTCGTGTGGCCGCACATGTGACACGGGTGATCCGGGCCACCTTACTAGGAACCTTTACCATGGTTGTCTGCACTCCCTATTGAGGCTCCATGACCGTGACTACCAACCGCAGGTAAGGGGGTCACGCTTTACGCTTTGACCAAGGCAAAACATATTGACTAGTTGGTTTGAGTAGGCCCAGTTATGTAAGGAACCAAAGGAATCCAGCAAAACCCCCATATCCTCCCGAAACCAAGCATAGGCTAGCACTGCCAATGGCGATAAGCTCGGTCCTTGGTGGCCATCGCTAGAGCCTCATTGGAGGCCTTGACATTGCTCCCGCCTCCGAGAGCCGGGGGCGGGGGGAGCGGAGGGGCGGGGAGGGAGGTGAACGAATGTGCCTTTGACATGTCAGGTGGTAAGGGTTTCTCGAACAGGTCCTCCAGTTGATGCTGACTGTACCGACTTGCAAGGCACTCCGTAGTTCATGACAAGGCCCTGCATTGAGGGAGGGAGGGAGGGAGGGAGGGAGGGAGGGAGGGAGGGAGATAGGGAGATAGGGAGGGAGGGAGGGGAGCGAGGGAGGGAGGGAGGGGAGGGAGGGAGGGAGGGAGGGGAGGGAGATAGAGAGGGAGATAAAGAGGGAGAGAGGGAGGGAGAGCGAGAGGGTCAAAAGGGGAAGGTGCAAAACAAAACACGGGCAGCCTCGGAAAAAGACAAAAAAAAAAAAGAGCGGAACCCAGCGACAGGCGAGACCTCGCCGCAACCTCCCCCCCCCCGGCCCAAATGGCCCAAACGGCCCTCGGGCGTCCGGACTCTTGGCATCGGCCGGCCCAGGCTTCTTGGGCCCCCCAAGCTTCTGGATCAGCCTCGGCGCTCCGACCGCCCCGATCGCTGCAAGCGACGTCCGCGATGTCTGAGGCTTTGGGTGCGCCTCGGGGCGAACCCCCCCCAAAAAAAAACAGGCGGTGTCCCCGTTTGGTTTGCTTGCAATGAACCTAAAAAGAGGTTCCCACCGTCAGTTTCCCTTTTCAGAGCCAACACCCTTTTTACCAGCTGTGCGCTGTGCAACACCCTATCCTTCGAGACTCCATTCGCACAGAGAGGGTCACCTGAAATGCTTAGACCATCGAAAGGGTAGGCAAAGGAGGATGGTCTCGGCTCCTTTCCCAGGTGGCACTAACTGTCGCCTTGTCCGCACCTGAGCATGAAAAAAAACACGCGCCCCGTGTCAAATCACAAATCAGTGGCTATTCTGCACCCAGGTTAAAATAATAGCCATTGACAAAGCTGCCTTAGCTCAATTTCAAATTGGCCGCTTGGATTTGTGGTTTCGAGGTTAGGGGATGGTTCACATTTACCTTCCTCAATAACCATGGGTTCAAATCCGCAAACCACCAATCCAAACCCCCGATTCTGGCCAATGCTTGGAACACGTCTAACTTGGCCAGCGGACTTCTCCTGTTTGACGATAGTTCACGATTCCATCCAAGGTCCGCTTGCCAGGTCTTACGGCATTTGTTATACATCCAAAAACCCGCCAAACTCCAAGCACCTCCCTGTTTTCCCCGGGACTTTGCATGCACACAGATGCGTTTACATCGGGTTTTTTTCCCCGGGTTCTGGGATGTACAAGGATGCTTTTAGCTTGTTTTTCCCCGGGTTTGGGGATGTATTTTGGCCGTTTGCTGAATCCTCAACGCCTTGATCCGCCCCCGCGGAATCCATTGGCGGGGGGCTCGAGCAGGCGCTGGCAGAAGGGCCCAGAGGCTGCTGCTCCGTTCTCCTGAGAAAGCGTTTGGTGAAGACATACACCACCTAAGAAGCCCTGGAATGGTCTGATTCCCTGTAAATACCAACAAACAGTGGTTTCCCATGGTTTCAAAGTGGTGCAGGATTTTGTCCATCCACAGTATGGGTGTGGCTCAATTTTTTCAAGAACTAGGGTTACGCAGGTTTTAGTCTTCGGTTCCATTTGGCAAGGTGCCATTTTGGTACATGTTTTTGAGCCTTTCCCATATGGTTCTGGCGACTTTTTGGGGAATCCTGAAACCAACAGGAGAAACACTAGTTCGGGGTACCCCAAAAATGGCGTGTTTTTCTTGTGAGTCATAATCAAAACCCGGTACAAACATGGTGCACCCACCATGCTTCAAGAACTAAGAAGGCGGAGATCCGCAGCTAATTTATTGCAAGGGGATCGTCCCTTACTAACCTTCCATCTACGCGGGGTTTGATTGTGGCTCATATGGGTATGGGTCAACATTAAACCACCAGAGGACCGCAGGTTTTAGTCCATGCTTCCATTCTCCAGAGTTCCATTTTGAGTACCTATTTTTGACCCACTGGCATATGAGCCATGGTCAAAACTCTGTTTCTTTGGTTTATGGTCGTGGTTCCCTTAGGAATCACCATGGCTATTCAGGATCCTACCGGGTGGATGCCAGTGTGAGAAATGAGACCGGGATCCAACATGAGCTGGTTCCCTTTGGCCTCCCGCCAAAAAAGAAGAAAAGGAATCATGGACAAGTCCTGTTTGATGAAGCATGGGGGTGGCTCAAAATCAAGAAGGGGAACGCAGTGTCGTTGTGTAAACTGGTGGGGTTCGGGGTACCCTGTGTTCGAGCAACTCGATCAAACGCAATCAAACCTGGACAACCAACCGGTTTCACCTGCACTCCTATTGTGGTGGCTGTTGTGGAAGCCGTCTATCAGCACATTCTCGGGGATCATCGTGTGGCAGAGCTGCTTCAATCTGCTTGAATGGGCAAGTTACTTAGTCAGTGGTTAGATTACAATCATGATAAGCGCACCTGGGTTCTTTTACAAATTACCCTGCCCCTTTGAGTGGAGCAGGAAGTATTCAAGCTGAGCTGAACTTGAGGTTTGCTAGCACCCGTGAGAGGGTGCCAGCGAAAAGGGGATAGCACCCCAACCTGATGCGAAGCAGGGTTTTTCCCGTTCCTTTGTGTCTATTTATTTTTTTGGGGGGGGGTGTATCTTCCGTTCTGCAAACAGACCTGGTCTGTTCAAGGCCCTCTTTCCATAGGACTTGTTGCTTGGACCGAGGCCCCCTGGAGCCAATGGACCCCAAACAAACCCAAAGGGACTGGCGTCTGCGAGCCTCCACTTTCATTATTTTTTGATTTCCCGAACATCCGTGTTGTTTGAGTTCCACGCTCATTTTGTCCTTGCAGACTTGTCTGGAAGCGGATCGACATATTCTCGGGGCTCTCAAAAAGGGTCTCTTCCAGAACCCTCCTGTTGTACATGTGTCCCAGTGCTTTCAAAGAACGGCCACCTGCGGAGCTTGGGAGGGACAAGTGTTGCTGGACACCATGGGTTTCTAAGTGTTGGCCTCTGGCTAAACCTTCTGGGAAAACGAGTGCCCCTGGTATTGAAGTTCGAGGAAACTTCCCCCCCCCCCCGCCCCATGTATATGGTTGAGCGCACTCCTTCCCGCTGACCAAAAGAAAAATTGTGACACTCACTTTCACCCTGGCGGTCATCTTTCGTGTGTTTGTTTCTCCTGAGCTCTTTTTCTCCCCCCAACAGAAAGCAACATCCTCAACCGGCAACTCATCACCCAGTGTTGATGCATAGATCACCCAAAACCAAAAACCAACAAAACCAACAAAACCAACACCGAAGCCAACAAAACCAAAAAGCGCGTCCTTCCCCAAAACCGTCCAACAAAAACCTCGCGCCTCTGGGTCTCAGAAAAGCCCCTGGAGCGCCCCCCCTTCGAGGGCTCGGGCTCGAAGGGGCGCCTGGAGTTTGGTCTCGAACTCCTCCGAGCTGCCGCAGGACTCCCCCAGGTCGATGACAAACTCCGCCAGCCTGGCCGGCGGCCGGCGGGGAAAATTCCCGAGCGCGGTGCGACCTGAAACGGGGGATGTGTCTCCCCCCTTGGAAAAACTGGGCGCCGCGTCCTTCTTGGAGGAGCACCATGCCTTTTTGTGGTTGTAAAGGTGAATGTCCTTTTTGAGGAAAAACATGTTTTGGAGGTTGTAAAGGAAAACCAACAAGAAAAAACCGTTGCGATTTGGGAGGGTTGGGCTCTGGAATGGCTCTGGGTCCCGAACATTCCTGCCCAAACGGGCAGGTGTCTTTCTAGGTTGCCACCCCCCGGAAAAAAATATGTTTTATTTCAAAAAAAAAAGCGCGCCGGCGTTCCTTTTTTCCGGGGTTCCTTTAAAACCACCAAAAAAGGGCGACCCTCTCAAAGTAACTTGAGGTTCATGCGTTTTAATCTGATGTCACTGGGATCCCCGGCTCCCCCAGCGTTCAAGTTTTCCCAGCCAGTGACCCCAACGCTTCAGGAAGCGCTGCTCAAGAAACCCAGCGTCATGGACCGGGGAACCTGGCAAAGTTTCGAGAGATGAAGGCGGCAGTGTTTCTGTTGACGAACATCTTCATCAAGCACATGCAAGCCAGGCGTGGGGGGGTCCAAAACTGCTTTGGCCGCAGCGTCAGCAGCACTACCTACGACTTTTTAAGAGTTGGAACCATCTTAAAAGTGGGTGGTGGACATGAATCCGCACCCTTTTTTCATGTCCACTGGCTTCAGTCTCCCCCAATTCAATTCATGGCCTAGGGAGCCCTGCGCTACAAAGTGTTGTTTAGAGACCTTGGCCCTAAGGAACATTGGGGGCCCTACCAACCATCGTTTTGGGACTCCAGCCGTGCTGAAACGTCCAGGCTCATGGAGGACATACCTACTGTTTGGCCCCAAATCTGGAACACTAAAACACAAAAACAAACTGTTTCACAATGTTGCAGTTTATCCCTTAAACAAAACTAGTTCTGAAGCGAGTCTCAAGTGTGGCGGTTCTCAAGTGTGGCGGTCACAAATCGACATCCACGTTTGGACTGGACACTCACTATTTGGCCCCGGCTGTCTGGGTCCCTGTACGGTCAAACTGCCAGCGACTGCCGAAAAATCCCCCCCCGGCCAAACCGTCCAAGGCAGTCTCAAGCAGGGTGGGGCAGGTGCAGCCATTTCTGTGATATAAGCTTTTGGTGGATGAAACCTGATAAACTCGGGGCTTGCATTCCTTGTGGCACCATTTGGGTGCGTCTGCTTTAGAATACAGATGAAATGGACAAACCACCTGGTGCCTGGCGTCAAGTTTTGTGTTGTCCACATTACCAGAAAGCCTTCCAAAAGACAAAACATATCTATAAGAAGAATCTTCCCTGGTACAGAAGTGGGAACCAAACCATTCACCGAAAGTCGAAAAGCAAGAGACCTCACTTGCCTAAGAGGCACTGGCTCGGATTGTGTTGATAACTGGCAATTGACTCCGCATCTAAGCAGAACCCTAAATCTCCCCAATCATTCATCATCTCAAAAAACAACCTCGCAATTGACCTCTTGCTGATGGGAAAACCCAGAAAAATATAGGGGGCCCTTCAAGACAAGCCAGAGGAGCGTCTTGTCTTCAATGCCCCAGTGATTCCTTGGTGCGCATCAGCCCAACGCTGGAGTCGGACATCCCCGGAAATCAAGAGGGTGACTTGTAGCTGTTCCACTTACCTGCAGGAAACCATGGAATAAAAGGGCCCTTTCATGGATGTGCATCCTTCCTGAGCACTGTCTTTTTTCGGGTGGAAGTGCCACACTGAATGCATCAGGCTTAGTTCCCTTTTGGCACTGATGCGCTGTTGTTAGCCTCCAATGATGTTGTCTTGTCCTACTGTCCTGTGGTGGCAGTGCCTTGTCCTGCTATCGTGCTGTCTGATTGCCTTTATCTGCTGTCCTCTTTTCTTGTTGTCTTCAAAAGAGTTGGTATCTGCTTTTTGTGTTGTCCGTCTATCCTATTGCCCTGTTGTGATGCGGTCTTGCTGTTTTGTTCTCTTGATTCCAACCCACGCTGGGTGCAACATAGGGGGTCTGAAACATCAAAACAAGCACCCATCTCTTTTTGGCTTCCCTTCGGGAACGTTCCAACATGCGGGCGCCCAATATCTCGCTTTGGCCACGGCTGAATCTCGATGGTCACCTTGGAGATCAGGCTCAGTCTTCTCAAGGCCTCCCAGTCAGCGTGAAGGCGACACCATGTGGCTTTGTCAAACAAATACATAAAGCACCTCCATCACTCTTTTGCCGTTTCCAGGATGGGACGCACATAGACCCTCAGCAAAAAGGTACATTGTGTGTGGCTGGCTAAAAGGCGATATTCCAGAAAAGCCAAAAAGGATAAACATAAGGGCACCTTCACCCCGTTTTGTTCCAGAGGAACAGGGCTCCTCAACACCGAAGCCCGCAGGAACACGCCTGCCTTTGAGCCCGTGGTTTCCCTCCGTGCGATTTTTTTCGAGCAAATTTCGCGGTCCACGAAGTGCCTCAGTTGTTCAGTGACCCTGGGAAAAAAAGGGAACCCTTTTTTGGGAAGACCATTTTAGTGGGGCAGCCACCAAAAAAAAAGGGGAAAAAGGGGGCCACTGAACAACTGAGGTGCAGCTTCCCTGTTCGTTTCCATCGACGCTCCGAAGGCCTCCATGAGAGCGCAAGGGCAGCCTGGCAGACGCGCCGCTTGGCCCGAGGTACACCGATCTGAGCCGTGCCTCTCGGAGCTCGGACCCTGACTTGGTATGTGAAGAGCAAACCAAAACGAAACCGTCGCTATGAGTCAAGGGACCCGTTTGAGAAACACGCAAAGTAGAATCTCCCACCGAGAACGCAACAATTCAACCCCCAAGATTGGAAGCTTCACCTTGACGTCGCGACCTTGCAGAGCGCTATACGTTGCTCTAACTTGCTGAGAAAGATAACATGTGGCTGTGGTTCAAAAATAAGTACCCAAAATGGAACCCTGTGATTGGAAACATGGACTAAAACCTGCGGTCCCCTGGGGGTTAATTTTGACCCATACCCATGTTTAGCTTGTGTCACTAAGAAACGGAGGCCCGAGTTTACGCTTTGCTTCAATCAAGAAAGCGATGCCTGGGTACAAACGCTGATGTGTCGAGCGGCTTTTACTAAGGGCAAAGAAAGTCCTTTGATCTCTTTCAATGATGAACACATTGAGCAACATGGTTGTTTTTGCGTGAACACGTATCTGAAGCATCTAAACTCAAACAATGACACTGAACAAATGCCGAGTCATGCGTGACTACGGAAAACCCATCTTGCATGTAAAAAGCAGTCACGCCTGCAGGCAGGCAAAGGGATGAGCGTTCGCGCGTGTGCAGGCGCGCATGGGCGGGTATCAGCATGCAGTGCGTGCAAAATCGCTAGATGTTTTTGTTTTTTTCTTTTTAAATTGTTTCTTTAAAACAAAAACACGCAGCCTTTGAACGATCCACTGATGGTGCCCAACTTGCGTGCATGGCAAGTGCACGTATAGTGTTTATGTGCACACGCCAACGTGCACATTTTCACAATGTATATATACTCTGCGCACACCCTGAACTCTTCGCGCACACCGCATGCTGTGAGTGTGTGTGTGTGTGTGCCGTTTCCGTAAACCAGGTTGAATCTGAAAACGCAGAATCCATTTGACGGCTATGCACTTGCCTTTCTACTTTGATGGTCGCGCTATGGTGCTGCTTCTAGACGCCAGGTCCGAGAGGTTGATTTGGGTTTGTCTCCAAAATCTGAACCCCCCAGCAGGGTGAAAGTAGACAGCACACATACTGTGGATGGACGAAATCCACTTTGCACCGCTGTGAAGCCATCGGAAATGATTGGTAGTCGGTATTTGCTGGGGAATCGTCATTCTAGGCTTTCTTAGGTGGTGAGGGATGTAGCCCATTGGGTAAGGAGGATGCAACCAGCACGGGCTGGAGTTGTACCATCTTCTTCCCCCCAACATACACAACCTGCCACTATGAGGATCTACACCCCAATTTCTTGCTGCTGCTCAGCATCCAACGACCATGAAGGGTGTCGGGAATGAACCGGTTTGGGGGTTTCCCTTAAAGCCCCAAAGGAAACCACAAGGATTTGTGTTGTTCTTCTTTGTTTCGGGGCTCAGGAACGAGAATTGGAATGACCCTTAATATCCCCTATGGTGTCCTTTATTCGGGAATCTCGAGGTTCATTCCATTTGAGTCATTCCCCGCATCTCTAGCACTCGCAAGCCTTCCCCCCGTCCCGTCCCTGTCCTGTGCTCGCTTCGGCTGCCCAGCTACTCTCGAGCCACTCGAGCCATAGGTAAAAGCTGCGGAAAAGCGAGCGGGACATGGGGCGCGGTTGATGTTTGGTCCATACGGGGAGTGTCAGCTTTTTAGGGGACCCCCCAAAAAGGTGTGTTGCATGTGGTTCCCCTTCAGATCAACCCCAAAAAGGGCACCCGAAGAAAAGGGACACACCCATATATTTACATGGTGAGCCATGGTGCAAACACTCCTTGTTTCTTGTTTAGGCCATGCTGATGGTTGCTTGAGAACCATGAGACAGATCCACGCTCCCCCATGACCCGGAAAGGAGACCTGCATGTTGACCGGAGGCCTGCGCAGGCCTGCGCAGTGTCTCCTTTTGGGCTCCTGGGCCCAACTAGGTCCTCCAGTAGAGAGGTTAGAATAAGGGTACCCTTTTCTGTAGTCTATTTTAGTAGGGGAGCCATCCCCAAAAAAAGCGGTACGGTACAAAGGCACCACTGGGGAACCTACCGTAGGTGGACGAATTAATCAAACCCTTACAGTTGTAACGCGCCCCCTCGCCCCCACCCCCAATTTCAATGCTATTGCCCGGTTGGATCGGGCTGGGTGGACGAATTAAATCAAACCCCGATGACATTAAAAGCGCTTGTGTTTAGTGTAACATTGACATTGGGGGGTACGGGGGGGTATGCGCTGCATCTGTTGGCGGTTTGATTAATTTGTCCATCTACTGTAGGTCTGAGTTTGAGGCCGAGTGTTCCTCCTCCTTCCTAAGGGACGAACACCTCCAGTTGGGATTTTGGGAGACAGCAATTCGAAGCCAATGTGCTAGGGAGCTATCACAGAACCGGCCGTCCAACTGTCAATCACCTTGAAACGACACAAGGGAAACTCAGTCATTCACACTGGTGTGAGGCCACCATAGGTGAACCCACCAAAAACCCCTTGCTGATTGTTGTTTTTTGGGTATGTCTAGGGGTGTCAAAAGGTCTGTGAAACCTGCGGAACCAGCCGGCTTTTCTTCACAGCCGTAGATCGTGCTCAGGCTTGGAGTCTCAAAGGCAGACCCTCGCACGTCAGGCAGGATGGAGAAGAACGAAGTAAGAACTGCTGGAGAAAAATATGGAAAACATGGAAGAAAGAAGAGAATCCGGTTACTGCATCCCGCGGTCTCTGAACCCGAAACCTGAATTACTGACACTACAGGCCGGGGTTTCTGGCAAAACAGAGGCTCTGCTGATCGACTGCTACCATCTCATGATGTCAGTCTTTGATTCTTAAGCTTTTATGTCATGCTTTTGTTCAAATACAGGCACTCATGATGCTGCTTCAACACATGGACTTCACAAGCACGCGTGCCTCTGTTTGCGTCGAATTGTTGAAACTACATTGCCTTCTTTGGCTACTGCCAGGGTTGCGCGGGCGCCTGCTGAGTGTTGTGATGTTGGCGCGCTCGCATGGGCGTGTTGGGCCAGTGGCTTGTCGAGCTTGCTGCATGTGAGACGTGCGGCATGTGCTCGGGCCCAGTGCAACCCATGGGACCTCCTCTCACTTGTCTTCAAACTCTTCTGCCACGATCCAGCGCTCCGTTGGTGGTCGTTTCGCCGAAACCCTGCAAAGCTTTTGTGTAATCCTCGGCTCGGCGCCAAGCGACCTGCGGCGCACCCCTTTAAGGCAGGGCTCCCTTTCTCCCTGTAAGCATCACCTGAAAAGTACACTCAGCTCACATATCGGGAAGGCTGAGACAGGTCTTGTAGGGTGCAGTTCACATATCCCAACCCCTGACCTTCCCCTGGCTTCCAACTATGGCCTTTTCTCTTGGCCTTCTTTCCGGGCAACAGGGGCAGGGGGATCTGGCCGGAAGCCAGCTTGGGAAGGGACGCCTGGGAGCCCAACCCCATAATTTCCAGGGGCTTCAGTTCAAACCAACCGGAATGAAAGCACCACGGAGCGAAAGAAAGCAGGCAAGGAAAGAATGAAATGAAGAAAGCAACAAGGTAAGAAAGCGGGAAAAGAAAGAAAGGAAGAAAGGAAAGAATCGCCCAACAGAATCAAAGCCACAACAAGACCAATCTGGACAAAGTCTCATTCACCAACCAAAAGTAAGAAATGAACCTTCACTATGGGCGACATTGCGATTTGCCCAAATGAGGCAAGTCAATAAAGTTCATGCTCATTCTGAAAATTGGCTCTTTCTGTGATATCATGGGATTCCCTTACCCACGACATCCACAACCATGCTCCCGGTTGGCCTAAGCAGAAGTGCACAGGTGAGCGCCCGGCGAATTCGTCAGGTCAACATGCAGGGCAGAACTCCTGGTCGCTGACCTACTCTTGGCCGGGTAGATGATCTGAGTGTCATATTTGGTGTAGAAACAATAATGACGCTGGGCCCGGAGTTATAAACCCGTCCTAGTATTGGGGTGGTGTTCTGTCCAAAAGTGATGAATACCCACGAAAAAGGGCACAGCCCTACAACAAGGAGACACCCCCTAGCATTTAACAAGGGGGTTGTCAATCTGGGGTCAACATTGTGTAGAATTGTTTCGGAGAAAATCCTTGTATCAACTTGCACACACAAGGGTAACTTCATGAGAGGTCGCCGTCCAGCCAATGGACGCGAAATCCCAACTAAAGGGGGGCCACAAATTCAGGTAAGACGAGCTCCCCTTGGATAGGGGTTTACGTGCGGGTCACTGGACAAAATCCACAGGTTCACCCAGGGTGTGACGTGTCGGCTGGCAAACCTTGCGATAGGGTCGGAGATTGCGGAGCGACCTGCCGGCTCCAATCACGATAGAGACCCCTAGTTGTGTTGAACCAGGTTTCTGGTTTGGCTAGTAGGCTAGTTCTTTAAGTTGGACACACCCTACAAGGACCAACCACCAACCGGTCATCCAAGTGACATGCAGGATTTCTACAATTGAGCTCCCAAATGCTTCCTTGGCCTTATGGCTTTCATGAAGCACCGGGCTTCCCTCGCACCTCGAGAGAAAAACTGGCCTTCTGAGAGGCAGAGAGAAGTCACCAGACCTTGTGGTTTACCGGACATGAGAAGGGCTGGGGCTTGATGACGCCTTGCTTGAGCAAGGCTCACTTTTTTTCCTCGAGGCAAACAAAGAGCAAACCGGGCCAAGCCGGCCGCATGCGAAGCGGAAACCAAGCGGTCCTCGCTGTCGAAGCAGTGGCGATACCCGGCAGCTCTACTTGGTGCCTGCGCAGAGGGGCTACGGGGATTCCCGAAGAAAGGAAACCACCAGTTGGATGGTTGATCTCGGGGTCATTCAAGTTCTCATCTGCTGAGAACCAGCAACATAAAGCAAACATCACTAGGCAATTCCCTGCTTCCCAGCTCCATTGCAGGCATAGGTTGGCCTCCCCGCTTCAGACCCTGCCAGATAGGCGTTTTGCCACCAGGCAAACAGCAAATGTCCTCTTGGTTTCTTAAAGGCCGGAAAACCCTTCGGTTGCCTATGGCATCCAGGTGGGAGTGACTTTTGTTGAGGGCACCCGTGTTGATGGTTTTCAAGGGAAGCCAACAGTAAAACCCCCGCCATTTTGGGGAGATCCCCCCAAACAAAAATCGCACCCAGACTCAAGCCATCTCTCAGCTGTGCGGACTCGCTGCGAGCGGACAGCACTCAAACAGTTGATGAGCTGCATGAATCGCTGGAAATTCTGGGGTCCCCGCCAAGGCGGTGCGAGTGTTTCTCGAAGCGGTCCGTCCCCCTTTTGGTTGGTATTTGAAGGGAGGTCAAAAGCAAATCGACTAGAAAAGGAAAGCCTCGCCTGGGCGGAAGTCCCCTTTTTAGAGGACCCCGAAAGATTGTGATATAGTAGTTTGTTGTTTTCCTTTACAACCGCAAAAAGAAACGGATACCCTTTCAATGTGTCTTTTTCTGAGGGCACCCTTTTCGTTGGTGTTGTAAAGGAAAACTCAAACCGCGCTTGTGTTTTATTGGTGGTTCTTAGCAAAAAGACACACCTGTTTGAGAACCCCTCCCCCCCCGGACCTCGGGACCTTGGGTTCTCCCCGCCTTTCTCCCAGGAGTCCACGACAATGGACTGACCGCCCAGGGACAGTCCATTCAGCTTGGAGACCGCCTGGTCACGCGGCCCGCGCGCGCTGCGTTTTTTTGGGGACGTGGAACGATCAGCTTTTGGACCAAAGGACCTGGACAATGGTGAGTGGTTTTGTGAACCTGGACGAACATGGACCAAATGGAGACCCTGTATTTAGGGCCCCCAACTCGTGATGGAAACAAAAACAAACAAAAGCCAAGGCACTTAAAGGGCACCACTTAAAGAAACCACCACTTCAAGGCACACCATGTAGTCCATCTGGCAACAATGGATCTTGCGCATGGACTTTGAACAAGCCGGTTACTTGATGGTAGCCGCAACTCTGGGGTACATCAAACGGAAACATGAAGATATGTTGTTCTGCCTCTAAAAAGCACAGCATGGAAACCCCGGGTGGTTCCGTAACCTACAACTCGACAAACACTTAGGGCGGAGAAAAAGAACAAAAAAAACATGGTTACCTACTAAACCCAGGGAAACGTGTCATCTACAAAATATTTCGGTGGTAAACCCCTTGCCTACAAACCCAAACGGACTCCTTCGTCCGACCGTTTCACCGGACGGACGTCGCCTCCGAAGCTTCCTCCGGTGTGGCGTACCTGGGCCCGGATCGATCGTTGCATCCTCTCGGCGCCCTGGAGGCTTTCCTGTTTGAAAAACCGCCCAAAGTCATCACCGAAAGCAACACGCAAAAAAAAAAACGGAGAATTCCGGGTGGCAACCAAAAAAAAGCAGCTTTCCTCTCTACTTGGTGGTTGGGATTGGTAGTTTGGAGGTTAGGGCCAGTTCCCACTTACCCTCTGCAAGACCCAGGGGTTCAAATCCCAAACCACCAATCCAAACCACCCACGGTTGGTTACCCGCACAGCTTAAAACCCCATGTTTTTCCATAGTCAAAGTCCCGCCCGTAATCCCCCCCAGAGCTCAAGCGCAATGGCTTCCAGTTTCTGACACTCAAATAATCGTGGGTCCCAGCTGGGGCACCAGCCAGGAAACTCCATCGGAAGATCGGATCCGGCCAACATAGGGGGGTCGGTCAATCGCCGTGCAGAATTGGCTTGTTCATAACCTATGGGGGTCTCTATCTTCTTCTGGGGGAAGCCCTCTTTTGGTGTTAATTTAAAACCAACATCTTGGGCCCCCCCAAAAAACAAGACACCTACTTGGGAGACTTACCACAATGACAAGTGGGTTGCAACCATGGCTGCTCAAAAAAACCTCTTGACGTACCCTGCCACTTTCAGTAGAGAACGGAGGCTGACACAGCACAACTTGATCATGTCATGGGCAGATACTTAGACCAACCTGCCTCCTCCTAATAGGCCATCCTTCACGCATTTTGCCAACTACAAACGACATTTCTAGATTGTGGTCACTCTTTAGTGAATCTTAACATGCAAAACTCACTTCCGCGGATTGGTCATTCCAAAAAAAGCCGGCTTTGTGTTTGCCACCAACATGATTTATCCAAAACGTTTGAAAGTCCAGCTAGGAAAGTGCCAAAACGATCTCGGAGCGCGCTGCGGCCCCCCACACCACCGCAGCAGTGCCCTTGCCCTTGCCACGGAAGATCTCCACCCACTTGCTCTTGGCAACCTCAGTCACACTTGCTTCAAATGGGTATGGTCAAACTAGGGGTACCCCAACCTTGGTGGCTTTCATTCTGGTTTCCCCTTTGAGACCCACACACACACAGAAAAGAAGAAGAGAAAAGAAAAACACTCACTGGCTTCATTGAAAGTGCCAACCCCACCCCACCAAAGCACCAAGCTGTATACCCCTGTTTGGCTGACTTGGTCGTGATCCGACCCGGGCAAGTTTGCTTGAGCCCACGAAACCCCGTAAATCAGCGCCCAAGATCCGGCCTGAATCCCCCCATTCGGCTTCCTGCCTCCAGACACAGAACCCCCCAGAAAAAGGAGCCTTTTTAAGGCCCAATCCATGAAAACCTCCGGCTTGCGATCCCAATATGCTCGTGGTTGCTTGGTAGAATATAAAAAGCCCTTCTCATTTGCTCGTCCCCACAAGCTTCAAGCTTAAAACAAAGCTTTGCAAGGTTCCAAAACTCACCTTCCCCAATCAAAAAACTTGATTCTTTTGGTAAAGTGGTTCAACCCCTGCTCATGTGCTCGTCCCCAAAAGCTTTAAACAAAAAAAACAGCCACATACGAGGCTTTTGGGTTGGTCCTTCACGCGCGGCTCGAGCGCGCGCCTGGCCTCATCCACCAGCGTCTGCAACTCCTTCCAGGTGGCTCCCTGGCCAAGTCGGCGGATGGTTCTGCCCGGGTGCCCCCAAAAGAACACACCCAGATGGTGACAAAAGTTTGTTTAAGTCGCATAATCAGGCGTAAGACCAGGCAGTGGAACCATGTGGAACCAGTTACAAAAATATGCCAGGGGGAGTGTTGGGGAGTGTTGAGCACTGCTCATGTGGGGTTTGTAGCGTTACCCTCTGTCCAACACGATGGACAGAGGTCAGGCGACCGGAAACAAGTCCGAACAAACGGGTTCCATCGCTTGCGCCAAAAGACGGGTTCGTAGCAAACCGACAGGAAGCCGTGCGTTCGGTAGACATGGAACTTCACCCAAAGAGATTTGGAAGAAGCCCATCCTCTTCCCAAGCCAGAAGTGTGCCCTCAGGTGCCCTTGGGCTTCTCCTGAAGGGACCCAGGACAGAGGAAAAGAAAGAATGAAGCCCCTGAAGTCCAGCCCATTTGGCTGTGGCTCAAGAACATGGAACCCTGGTAAGTGGAAACATGGACCAAAACCTGCGTAACCCCTCCTGTTTAATTTTGAGCCACACCCATTTCAACTGTGGGAAGAGAAAATCTCAAATATTTGCAGATACCGAGAGGCTCCAACAGCCCCCCTTCTGCACCATTTTCTGAAGTCCCCCGGAAAACGAGAAACGGATTCCGAGTGATACATTCCCAACATCGACCTCGAGCTCGTGCCAATGGCCAAACTAACCATTGACACCATGGATCCATGACTTCATTTATACTAATGCCGCACGGCAAACAAGCCCGGCCGTGGAAAGTGGGATAAATGCAGAACAACATGTCGCTGGACTTGAGCTCAAATGATCCTCAAGATGCCTGCAAAGGATCTTTGAATGGCAAGTGCAAGTTTGAGTTCTTGCAATGCCCCAGCGAAACAGTCGCTTCGCTTTCTTGCCAATCAGCCATCAAATGCCGTGGTTTCAGTGCTGCGACCAATGCCCTAGCCCAGCGCCTGGTTGTGCAAAATAAACCTTTCTGTGAGACAAAAGGTTGTTGATCCCCATGACTATCGTGTCACTGTCAATGAAATTCCGCTCTCAAAGAAACCTGCTGGTTCTCCGCAGGGAACGAGAGAATGACCCCTATGGACAATCTCCAGTGGTTTCCTTTCAGGGAATCCCCAAGCCCATTCCAGGAACGGTCATTCCCTACTGAGCACCAGCAAGGAAAGTTCCGGCCCTACACCCCCCAACATCCCCCGCAACCACGCGCCGCCCATCCGCAGCTGCGGCCCCCGCGCCTCTGGGATGTTTCCAATCCAAACCTTCTTGGCCGGGTCCTTGCGAGTCAGCTGAGGCCGACTGAGGCCAACCGAGGCCGACCGAGGCCGACCGAGGCTGACGGAGGAAAACCGAGGTCCAACAAAAGAAACTTTTTTCTGCACCAAAAAAGGGGTACACTGA
This sequence comes from Effrenium voratum, assembly GCA_963377175.1. Lineage (NCBI taxonomy): Eukaryota > Dinophyceae > Suessiales > Symbiodiniaceae > Effrenium > Effrenium voratum. Next base: position 268,005 of record CAUJNA010001680.1, on the reverse strand, counting down.
CTGACAATTTGCAAATTTTCTCACTCTGCTCCATATTTCAGGCAACCCTTACTTGTTGGTTTGGATTGGGGGCTGGGGAATTCGAAATTGCTGGCTACATCGGAAACCAGGTGCTGAACCACCGGGAAGCTAGATATTTCAGGGAACCCGCAGATGGGGTAGCACTTTTGTAGCTGACGCTGAAGCCACATTCGCCGCCACATTCCTGGACGCCACATTACCCTCTTGACGCCACATTCTCTTGGCGCCACATTACCCTCTGACGCCACATTACCCCCTGACGCCATATTCCACTGACGTCACATTCCCCCCTGACGCCACATTCCCCCCCGTGACGCCACTGACGCCACATTCCACTGCCGCCACATTCCCCCGTGAAGCCACATTACCCCCCCTGACGCCACATTGCCCCGTGATGCCACATTCCCCCCCCTGACGCCACATTCCCCCCTGACGCCACATTCCCCCGTGACGCCACATTCCCCCCGACGCCACATTCCCCCCTGACGCCGCATTCCCCCTGACGCCACATTCCCCCCTGACGCCGCATTCCCCCTGACGCCACATTCCCCCGTGAAGCCACATTCCCTCTGTTTGGCAGGCCCCTGGGCACCCAGACGAATCCAGACGCAGTTGTCAGCTGCGTCTGGCTTCGTCTGGATTGCTTGCGGGCCTCTGAAAGCCACGCTCAAGTTGGCATCTGCTTGTCAAAGCTGCGTGTTATGAAACTGAGATTTTATCAGCAAGGGAAAGAATGGAGAAGTGACCCTTAGAATACTGCTCATGTTTAGTTTGTCTTTTGAACATAACCAGGGGGGCGATGCAAATTTCAACGACGGTGTTGCAAATTCACACAACTCACGGACAGCGCACGTGCACACGGGGGTTTCTCAAAATAGGATACACCTTTTGGGTGTTCACTTAAAACCAGCCAAAAGAGGGGGGCCTCCTATTTTGAGAAATCCCCAGATGAGTCAAAATCAAAACCTGGTACATAAATCCTGTTCCCCCACCCTCCACCACAAAGTGAGCTATACTTTGGCGACCGCTTGGAGATCTTGGGTGGCATTATTTACCCTTCACACAACCCGCGGCCTTTGGCTTTGACTCAAATAACCCCTCTTTGTTCAGTGAAGGGGTTGGCATTAAATAGATGGCGTAGGTCAACAACAGGCATGGAACAACATGAAAACGGGTTTTAATTTTGACTCACATTTGGCGTCCAGCGGTTGGTTTTCTTCTCTGCGGAGGCGTAGTGCAGCAGCGGCAGCAGCTTCTGCGGAGCGCAAGTGGCGCGGCAGAGAGGGCAGGATGCTTTGATGCCACACCTGAGCACCAAAATGTGGATTCCCTTTCTGGACCCTCCCCCACCCACTAACAGTGACCACCATAATGTTCTCTATTTTAGTGAATGGGTTTTGGAAAAGTGCTCACTTTCCACTGTTAGTGGGAGGGGGGAGGGTCCAAGATTCCCTAAGTGTTGCAGCCAAACTACCCAGCTGTGACCCGTGGGTGTGTCTCAAAATGGGGACCTCTTTTGGAGCTGGTTTTCCTTTTGGTTTCCATTTAAAGCCTACCAAAACAGGGTTCCCTATTTTGAGACAGACCCCCGTGGCCATGGGGAAAAAAAGGCCTGCCTTGGACATCCACTATCATCCATAACGACAACGTCCAAACGGAACGGAAGAGAGGCCTTTTCCAAAATTGCACTCATCTTCCAAAGATTACCGGGCCTAGAAAACTCATCCACTACGACGTCCTTTTTAATTCGTGCAACCAAACCAACTGAATCATGCGTGATGAATCATTGCCACTAGGGGGATTGCCTCAATCTGGCAACTAAATCGACATAAACCAACCATTGTGCATGACCAAGACATGCCGAAACCGATCTTAACTAGAAGGTCTGGTTGCTGCCATAGTTTTCTCAGGAATCTGTCCAAGCAGGAAAGGTAACAACAAGGCTACTCACATGACCCAGCGACAAGAAAGGACAAATTAAAACGAATTCCGGCATTCACAGAAAGACAGCTGTGCATCTGGCACCTTCCAATTTTCCCACCCTTGGGGTTGCAGTGTAGGGAAAGGGAAAAGTTTGGACCCTCCCCCCATACACTAACAGTGGCCACCAGGATTCTCTGTATTTTATTGGACGAGTTTTGGAGAAATCTTAACTTTCCACGGGCTTTGTGCTGCCCGGGGGAAGGGTCCACAAAATTGCCTCTTCAAAGGAGCCCCTTGAAATATACCCATGAAAGGGCCGACCTCGGATCAATCAACTCCTGGCTGATTAAAAAGGGCTTCCGCTAAAAGTTTGTCTCTTCATTTCTGGTTGTATCTTGTAAGCGCAGCAGCACCGGCAGCCAGTGTCCCCACTTCCGCCAGCTGCGCCAGCTGCGCTCGCCGCGGCAAGTAGCACGCGGAAGAAGGCGCTGCAGAGGCGTTGGGCAGTAGCGGCAGGGCGAAGCTGGGAGACAAGCAGCAGCTCGGTGTTTGATACGCTGATGGCAAACGCCTGGCAATACATCTTTGCCCTGTGGGAATCTGTGTCAGAAAGAAGCCAAGCTATCTTAGGTCTCAGCACACCAATGGGGCTGAATCGAGAGTAATGAGAAACACGATAATACTCTGAAGTGCCCTGTCTCATATGAGTCCCTGCCTCCAGCTACGAACACTGAATACGAAACTATAGGGGAGCCTTTACTTCAGGCAGCAAACCACTTACGTGAAGTAGGGCTCGTCTGATAACACAAACAAGCCAGTTGCAAGAAGCATCAGGGTGCCAGATCTTGAAGGCAAGTATTTGTAGCGCGCGCGTACTGTAAGCACGGTGAAACGCAGACAGGCGGAGATGCCTTACTGCTGATGGTTGTGACAGAGGTTGGCCTGTCAAGGTTCCCACCTGTTTTATGATCCCAGCTTCAGGGCGAAGACATGGAAGCGAGGCAACAGCTGGGCACAGTGCAGTCGCTTTACTGCTGATCAGATGGCGCCCTTTGAGGCATGTCTCCGGACCAAGCATCTTCTGGGCCCAAGCCGTGGCGAACGAGCTTCTGGACAGCTCGAAGAGCGCGCAGCCGATAAGCAAAGCATACAAAATTATAAGTCCTGGGGTGGGTTCCTTCGGTTCCCATTCCGAAGTAAGCTTTCGCTACCATCACGTTTTCCTGCCAAATTTGAGCCTCAGGTCTGAACGAGTGGCATCTCTGACTCACGAGCACATCTTGCCCATGATAGACAACGTCTGCCTTGTGATATCCTGAGTCAGCCACAAGCAGAAAGAAGACAACTTACCTAAACTATCCCTGAGCACTGCATGCAACTGTGAGTTTGACTGCGTGGAAAGGACACAAAAACACGACTGCATTCCAAGCCGGCGCACGCACTTGGACGGAAGCACCCTCAAGAAGTCCGGCCACGCTGTTGGCGAAAGCCGTGGGGACCGCATCCCACATGGCCGCAGCATAGCGAAAGTCCGGATGCACGTCCACGGTCCAGGGCACAATTGGCATGGAGATGACAGCAGCAAGCTTGTAGTCCTCTTCTTCATCGCCTGCTTCGTCCTTATTAAGGGCGAATGAGGTCGAATTCGAAGTTTCTTGAAAAAGCCGGAGTGCTTCAGCAGAAACGCACCGACATCCTAGTGCATTCAAACAAGGAGGGGCGCTCGTCTACCAGTTCTACACCCTTCATCCAGACAGGCGGAAGCAAGGGGGATGTGTTCCATTCACCGTGGGGAAGCCTGCGGCCTTTCTATGAACTTAGTCGGGCCAAAATGGGTTCCAGGAGCTTCCGCGGACTCCTGGGGTGTTTTCTGGGGTGATGGGCAAAGGAAAAATAAGGGCTCCGCGAACGCCGCATGCCTTCCGCGGAGGCACAGCCTTCCGCGAACACCGCGTGGCTACCACGAACGAAGCCGAACGAAGCCGAAGAGCAACTTGCACCTACTTCTGGCAAGGCACATCTGGCGCGAACACGCCTTCTTTCTCTGCTTCGGCGTGCCGCCAGGCTTTTACTGCCCATGCAAACACCTGTGCCTGGACCCAGTTCCAGAGCGACGAGGGTACCTCGTCGGAGGCCTGGTATCGTGGCAGGCTGCGGTTTCGCTGCTGACGCTCCTGCGCACGCAGCTCGGCCAGCTTTGTCAGCGCATCGCCGTCTCGGAAGAAGTCTTCCACCGACGGTTCGTCGTCTGACTCTGCATGGGAAAGGCATTGTTCCCACCCGTTCGCCTCGCCCCACTCAAATGCTCACCATTGCCCCGCGCTGTTGGGCTCTCCAGGCATACCCGGCCCAGTGCCGCCGCCGCCACAAGTGTGTTGCCAAGTGCCCCAAACAGTCCATCTGTGTCCGCTGTGGCCACCACTCAATCAAGAGAGTCAAGTCACAGCGTACCCGCGATAGCATGACAGACAACTTGCCTTTGTCTAGAGCATGACCAAAGAAGTCCTGATCCCATGGGAACCTGCGGAAGAGGCACGCCACCACAGTATCCGCTTCAGAGCCACGGATCTGCCTCGTGGTCAGTACAGCAACCTGACAGGGTATTACACGGTCATGCGCGAGCCTTCCCAAGCATACCTAGTCCTAGGCCTAAGCCCACACTGGCCTGTGCATCAGCCGCTTGCTGGGTTGTGACCTGCATGTTGCGAGTTGACCTGAGGAAGGCAGCCAACAGCTCCCTGAAAGCTGCATAGACAACGATAACCAGCACCCGCCCGTGGGCAAGCTTGGCCTCGATGATCTCTGCCAGCCTTGCAGTTGGCTTCGGGACAAGCACAAAGTTAAGTTTGAAGCACTAGGTTGCCCGCCTAAGAAGGCTGATGTTGTGAACATGACACACATGTTGCAGCCGAGCAACTGGGCAAACACCTTCCAGTTAAATAAGCTGCCAGCCTGTGCGCTTGCCAACGTCCAGTCCACCCACCCGCAGTTGACGACATCCACTGTCGTGTCAGGTGCGTCCGGGTTGGGTCGCAGGTCGCTGTGGGAGAGAAACACTTCGCTGAGCAAACTGGTAATGCGAGTTCCATGCCTGAAAGTTTCCATGAGCCTGTGAGTGCTGGCACAGGCCTCCAGCCACATGTCATAGTGCTCTTCCTTGATGGGGTGGTCGTGGCTGTCAGATGCCCTTCCTTTGCTCCGCTCATTGATTGCCAGCATTTGCTGGCTTGGGTCATAAGCTGCCAAGAGGAAGGCCGAAGCACCGCTGCTGGCCACACTGGCTGCAAACGGAACCATGTCCGGCTCATCTGACACATGACCCCCAAGATCCGCTCCACGGGCTACTCGGCTCATAGGGAGCTTCTCGCCAGCCTCGTATTTGAGCTTGTAGGTGGTGGTGCAGACCACAAGGCGGGCCGTCTGAGCGTGGGTATCCAAGACCTCTTGCATTTTGTCAGATGCATGGAGCCGAAAGTTTGCCAAGAAATGCGCCCTTAAAGCGTTAATGGCACCGGTGTAGGAAGCAGCAGAGTTCGTGCGATCCACCAAGTCCAAGGCCTGGTCACATTCTTCCTTGAGGCGCCGGATTTCCTGGAAGTCTTCGGCAAGGGTTTCTTCACAGAGGGCTTGCTGGTGCTGCCACAGGCGCTCATAGCCGTCCGCCGTTTGCCCAGCAGGCGCGAAGGTTCTTGTTCATGAGGCGGCCAGCAACCAGTACTATTTCTGTCACCAACTGTTTGGTGGGTGCAGTCAGCCAATGGAGCCTACGCCTGCCACTGTGGGACTCCGCCTTGATAAGTGCATGGAGGAAGAGAAGGCAAAAAGTAGCTTTGCCGCAGCCAGGGGCTGCAATGAGCCTGCGCAGCGCGGGACCGCTGCCAGCTGCGAACTCCCTCCTGCGCAATATAACAAGGCATACAATCAAACGCCAAATCGCTGTCATCTGGTCAACAATTACGTGAGTTATAATTTTGAGATGGCGGCTGCTAGGAATTGAACGAGCCGAGGGGCATCACCGCCAGTTGGCGCTCGTTGGCCTGCACATCGAGCAAGGCGTGGTGCTCCAAGTACCAGTTGGCCGCCACCCGGAAACTATCATCTCCTGGGAAGACAGGCCGCTGGGCAAGGATTGAGTGGACTACAGGGCAGATGTCGCGCGAGTGCGCGGAAGCGTCCCAATGCAGCTTTTTCAAAGCTCTCCAAGCCTTGGTCAGCCAAGTAACATCAACCAGACGCACTTTGACAGAAACAAGGGTGCGTGTGCAAACATGCAAAAAGAAGCCGCCGCACACTTCAGACTTGCACGCAAAGTCGCTCACACTTCATGGAACACGTGGCTGAGCACCACCACCACCGCGGGAGCAGCCTGAGATTTTGACATGTCGCTGCGACATGGAACTGGAGACAAATCGAAGCACAACAAGCAAGGCAAGAAGCATTTTGTCCAAGCATGGATGCCCCGGGAAACATCGGAGGCTCACCCTCCGGCTCTGGCACAGCACCCCCAGCACCACCTTGCTCCGACCGAGAAGGAGGGGGCGGAGGAAGCTGCACCATGGGCTTGACCTTGAGCTTGGTGTTGGTTACATCAGAGCTTTCGACAAGGTGCAACGAGCCAGCTGCGAAGCGCTTGTAGAAGATGTCCTGCTCCTCTGCCTCGCCCAATGCCTGCCGCAGGTTAGAAGATAAAGCCACCCATACCACGCATCCCTTGAAGGCGCTGGGCCCACGAGCGTCTGGCTGACTCAGAAGCCGCAGCACATCACACTCCTCAGGTTGATATCTGCTGTTTGAGTAGCTTTCCTTGAGCATTATTGTTAAACAGGACACAACGCAAGGCAAACAGCTGAGTAGCGAAGGCCAAGGCTCTTGCGGAAACACTACGGCTCGGTGCGCTGCCGCGATCCCGCAGCCTTGCAATGCTGCCCAGCATTGGTCCCGCAGCCAGCGGACGTAGAACGTCAACAGCTGTGGCAGGGACATGCCGCTGACTGGCCGGCCCACAGCTGCACAGGTGGTGTCGTCGCAGACGCCAGCGCGAAGTCAACCACTGTCTGGGGTATGGCGCAGGCAAGCTCTGATAAGGGAATGAAATCCAGACGTCTCACGAGGCATCCTGGATGGCGTCTCACTGCCGAGACATTTCTTGCCACAGCTAAGAGCCAAGTGAACTTTTGAGTCAAGGACTTGTTGGCACTCCTGTTGGTGTGCGTCAAGAAGTGCTCGCAGCCCTCGATCACCATGTCAATGATCCAGGTGGGCAAGTCATGCAGGCGGTTGGGCCCATGACAGCTCAGTGCCTCTTTCCAGCCGTGCTCTTTGTCCCTGCCCACCACAAGAACGCTGCCTCGACCAAACCGTTGGCAGTGACCTATGGGTGGAAGGCCGTCGGCCCAGCTCCCGAGTAGCATGGGAGCTGCGTTGGTACCAAGTGGAGGCTGAACAGCGCTGCGCAAGGCCTGGACCCGCCTGGTCCCTGCAGCGGTTGCTGCCGCATGCCACGGGGCCAGGTCTGGAAAGTCATCTGCGTAGTTCACAGCCAAAAACATGGCAGCAGCAGAGCTCAGGCCAAGGATGGCATGATGCGTTGTTTGTCGCTTTTGACAAGAAATTTGACAAGAGGCCCCTAGGTCGCTCTGAAATGGATTCAGCAAGCTAACAAAGACACAGGCTTGCGTTGAGTTGCTTTTCACTTTTCACATCTGATTTGATAGGAGGACCCTTGGTCGCTCCGAAATGGCTTGCAGCAAGCAATCTGTTCACCAAGCAAAGCTTAGCGAAGGTCTCCAAACCGTGGTCATTCTTAAGGGCACGGGCTTACGACTGATTCTGCCAGAAAAGCCGGCCATGTGAGTTGCGATCAAAGTCCAAACCCGAATTTGCAAATGTCAGAAACTGATGCATCCCAAAGGACGTAACCCAGTCACACCCAGAAGTGAACACACATGTGTGCGAGATCCCTGCGACAAGACCCGGCAAGATGCCAGCAGCCACGGCAGTCCAGGAAAGGCAGCAGCACCTGGAACTAGGAAGCACGCTTCCATACCTGAGTCACGAGTTAGGAAGGATGCAAGGCAAAACTGGTTTGGTTCTACACGTCATTACTGTAGAAGCAGCTTTGCGGCCCCCTGTAAGGCAATTATTCAAGGAGGAAGGTGATGGGGCGGCAGACCGCGGACGCTAATGCCCGGCGTTACAAAACACCAGAAAGACGGCAAGTGGGCAAGGGTAAGCCCAGGGCCAAAAAGGTTTCCTAATCAGAAGAAGTGCTTCCCGTGGCCAATGCCAGCGGTATTAAGGGCATAGACCAAACACAAGAAGCTTCTTCGTTCTTTTGCAGCTGGACGCCGTCACGTACTTTTCCGCAAGCAAAACCACTTGTAGTCAGTCGTTCAACACAAGGAAAGCCGTAAGAAAATGACTACGTGTTTTTTTGGGGGGCCACCCTCCGGCACATTGCAATATATGTGGGCACAACCAGCCTTATTCCGGGGGGCCGTCAGTGCCACGACCGCTAAACAGCCAAGGCGCAAAAAAGACGACAGCTCCACAAGCCGCGCCTACTACTACTACTACTACTACTACTACTACTACTACTACTACTACTACTACTACTACTACTACTACTACTACTACTACTACTACTACTACTACTGCCACTGCCACTGCCACGACATAAAAGCAAACCGTGGAAAACCCATTCTTTTTTGCAACAGTCAGTCAGGTATGCTTCTCCACCGCTCCCTCTTTGCTCCCCGACTGACTGCTGCCCGGGTGGGATGGGTGTTAAATGCCACCCAGACCGGATTACATCCACGGTTTACTCCCGCTACTACTACTACTATTACTACTACTACTACTACTACTACTACTACTACTACTACTACTACTACTACTACTACTGCCACTGCCACGACATAAAAGCAAACCGTGGAAAACCCATTCTTTTTTGCAACAGTCAGTCAGGTATGCTTCTCCACCGCTCCCTCTTTGCTCCCCGACTGACTGCTGCCCGGGTGGGATGGGTGTTAAATGCCACCCAGACCGGATTACATCCACGGTTTACTCCCGCTACTACTATTACTACTACTACTACTACTACTACTACTACTACTACTACTACTACTACTACTACTACTACTACTACTACTACTACTACTACTACTACTACTGCCACTGCCACGACATAAAAGCACACCGTGGAAAACCCATTCTTTTTTGCAACAGTCAGTCAGGTATGCTTCTCCACCGCTCCCTCTTTGCTCCCCGACTGACTGCTGCCCGGGTGGGATGGGTGTTAAATGCCACCCAGACCGGATTACATCCACGGTTTACTCCCGCTACTACTACTACTACTACTACTACTACTACTACTACTACTACTACTACTACTACTACTACTACTACTACTACTACTGCCACTGCCACGACATAAAAGCAAACCGTGGAAAACCCATTCTTTTTTGCAACAGTCAGTCAGGTATGCTTCTCCACCGCTCCCTCTTTGCTCCCCGACTGACTGCTGCCCGGGTGGGATGGGTGTTAAATGCCACCCAGACCGGATTACATCCACGGTTTACTCCCGCTACTACATACTACTACTACTACTACTACTACTACTACTACTACTACTACTACTACTACTACTACTACTACTACTACTACTACTACTACTACTACTACTACTACTACTACTGAGGGGCCACGGTTTACTCCCGCTACTACTACTACTACTACTACTACTACTACTACTACTACTACTACTACTACTACTACTACTACTACTACTACTACTACTACTACTACTACTACTACTACTACTACTACTACTACTACTACTACTACTACTACTACTACTACTACTACTACTACTACTACTACTACTACTACTACTACTACTACTACTACTACTGCCACTGCCACGACATAAAAGCAAACCGTGGAAAACCCATTCTTTTTTGCAACAGTCAGTCAGGTATGCTTCTCCACCAACCTGAGTTGCAGCAAGTCCAATCCATGGGGGGCTGCTGAGACCCGTGCCGGCTGACCAGTCTGGCGGCAAAAGCCCCGGCGCCTTAAAATGAGGCAAAAAAATGGTTTGCAATTTGAGCTCCCGGACGCCTTGCTTGGGCTTGCCGTCTATAGCAGGCCTGTGCGTCACTCCATGCTGCGTGCTCCGATACGCACACACTTGCAGGCATGTGTGCTACTGCTTGCAATGGCACACTGAAGTCAAGCAGCACATAGAGCAAGCCTCGCACGCTCTGCAACTAGCTAGCTTTCAGTCGGCAAGTCTCTGTGTGTGTGTGTGCGCGTACAATGCGCATGTGATTCAGGAACAGGCTTACTCAGACTGCATCAGGCCTCAAACTTGCGCACGGCCGCCAGATCCTGTGCTGGCCAGTAACTACAGCGCGCTAGCCGCGTGCAGCCTCACGCTGGGAAGTCATTGCTACTCAGGCGCAAGCGCTTCTGCTCCTTCTGCGCCTTGACGTCTTCCTGAATGTCCCGCAAAGCCCTCTTGCGAGCCAAGCGTCCAGCCTTGCCCGGCGTGGAGGCCGTTGCGGCTCGTTTGGCCGCTCGCTTCGTGAGCTTTGCATTCTCTCCTGGCTCCACAGAGCTCTTGTCATAGATCACGAGCAGGCCATGCTCTGCCAAATGGGTGATGGCTGAGTCGATGCGAGCACTGAGGTCTTGCTTGAAACTTGTGCCGCGGAGATTCTTCAGCCAGATCCGCGCGTCCGCGGAAGTGAACCACGTGTCACCTGGACACCTGTGCATCAAAGTTCGAAAGAACAAGGACTCTGCATCCAATGCCTGCTCATCATCCTCAACTGGCAAAGTGCACAGAGCTGAAGCGCCCTTGGGCTCAACATTCTTAGGCAGTCCTGATGCCGCCTCGTCCTTTTTCTGCGCTGCGAACCTGTAGCTCCCAAAGTGCCAGCGGAGCTGAACCATCCACTTGTGCAGGGCAACAGTGAAGTCGTCCAAGGAGATATCAGCTTTGGCGGCTCGAGCGCTGCTGGCCAGGTCATTCGGCAAGTACGTTCGCAGAAATTGCACAGAGCGGAAGACCTTGTGGGCATCCCTCAGAACATCCGAATGGAAAAACATCAACTTCGTCTTGAAGACAGGAGGAAGCCGAGTCTCTGACATGAAGTCCTCAATTGCCTGCTTGGCTGCCTTGTGCATGCTGAGGGCCCTGCCATCCAAGCAAATGGTCACTGGCGGCGCCGAAACGCAATGCTTGTGCATCCAGCTGTGCCAGCCTCGAATGAGCTCCTCGCTGGCCTCAAAGAGCTGCTGCTCCTGCGGATGTATCTCTGCCAATCCCCAGACCTGTTTCAAGCGCTTCTGGAAGCCGTGAACCTTAGGCTGGACAATTTCTTCCACGACTTCGATCTGCCCTGCCACCTGGAGCATGAAGTTGTAGTCCGACAGAGAAAAGCTACCATTCCCTGTGGTTGGGCCGTCGTACTCCCCCTGTGTCCACGTGTTGAGTTTTGTCACGGAGATGAAGTGCAGCCCGGCCTCTCGGTCCGACATTCTGGTTTCAAAGGTGTTGGCCGCTTCGTCGGAGCTCACGGCACACCGGCCATGGTCCCGCAAGCAGTTCCGAATGCCCTTGCTGGTGCTGTCGGTTGTCAGCACAGACTTGTCTTTGAAGATCTCGCCAGCAGGCGGCGCATCACACAGCCAGTCATCTGTCGCTTTGATCAAGGCCGTCTTTCTCGTGGATGACGGAGATCCCACGATCACAGGGCTCCCAGGCGTGATGAAGTGCTGTGCCCGGGACATATGGCAAAGCAAGGTGCCACCAGCTTCAAGGAAGCCGACGTTGCTTTCAATGCAAGCCAGCAGGGCTTCAGTGGACAGGCCTTTGGCCCTTGCCAAGGTGTGGACTGCCTCGGCAATGGGGCTCGCGGCGCATAGCCGGATGTCAAAGTCAGCCTCAGCGGCCAGCTGCCGGTGTGTCCTCGTGTCTTGCCAAGCGCTGGCCAAGTTTGCCTTGATGGTTTCATAGGTCTCATCTTTGTTGCGCATGGCTTCGAACAAGCGTTCGTGGAAAAGCAAGTCCTCAAACTGCTCCTCAGTGACGGCTTTGCGGAGCTGGAGCAGAATCTCTTGCGTGGGGTCTGGCATGGTGCAGCCTGTGGCGCGCTCCTCTTCATGGGCATCTTCAAAGCACAAGCCTCTACGACAGGGATCAGGCAAAGCTTGCGACAAGTCGGGCGGGGTGGGGCTGGCGAGCGTCGATGGAGGGGTCAGCTGCGCGGCAGGGGGCGAAGCTGCCGCTTGAGAAGGCACGCAGTCTGCAGTGGCCAGCTTTACTCCTTTGAGATGCAGGACAATAAGTAAGCTGTGGAAATAGCAGTCGCCAGCAGCCCGCACCCAGTCCACAAGCACTCCTCGACTCCGTCTGCCTTCCACCGCCAGAATCATATCGCGCCATTTTTTTGGCAAGGACGGCTTTTGCCAGCCCTGCGCCTCTTGCAAGCTGACAAACGGCATCCAATGGCTCCCTCCTGTGGCCCCTTCGTGCTGGGTGTTGTCAACGCCGCCGCTCACAAGCGCGCAATCTTCTTCAGGGTCTGGCACTTGAAATTCTGGGTCCCTGAAGAAGGCCACAGGCACAGCCAAGATGTTAGCAGGCAATTCCGCAGATGAGTGGTGCAAGCGCTTTAACAATTCGGGGCGTAGCAAGGCCCAATCATCATTCCCGCCCCATACAGGCGCCTTGGTCTGCAGCTCTGTCAGCCGACAGGCCGGGTCAGCACGAGCAACGGCCAGGCAAGCCCGCAGAATTTGGATTCCCTCTTCATGGCTACTCAGGCCACACAATGGCCAGCTTTGCCTGTCACCACTGTCAGCTGCCGGGGCGCCGTCTGTGGGCAGCGGCGTAGACAAAACTTCTTCCGCAACTGCATTTTCACCGGAGTCCCCTTGCGAGCTCCATCTTTGCTATTGGAAAGGTCCATATGATCACCGGCTGCGCATAGCTGCTCTTGGAGCTGGCTGTCAGGCCAGTCATCGGAAGCGAGGGAAGCCTTGGCTGGGGTGTCACCCAGCTCCGGGTTGACAGGGGAGCGCCCGCGGCGCGGTGAGCATGCTTGGGTGTCTGCCCTGGCCGCCGCAGTGGCTGGCTCGGAGTCCTCGCCGGCAGTCTCCGCTGCGTCTGCCGGCGTCATTGTTAAAGCCAAGCGCAATTCAGAAGCCCTATCCTAGACTTGACACTCCTAGCTGCGGCGGCTGCGCGAAGTCAGATCTTTTAAAGACCGACACCGCCGGACCTCAGTGAGTGTGCCCACAAGCGCAGTAGCACGCCGAGTGAACAGGGACGCACGAACTGCAGTGCATGTATGGCGGCTGAGAGGCATCCTCGCCACATCACTTGACAGTCATGCAGATAAAGACAAACACAAACACACAAACGCACAGAAACAGACGCTGCCAGGCACACAGCCGCACACACACACGCACACACACACACAGACACAATTACGCACGACCGCTGCCTCGTCCTTCTCCATGGCCGTCATCCAGCAGCTGGCCAGGTCCCTGGCAGCCAAGAAAAACTCGCCACGCCCTAGCAGTTGCCCGCATGCTGCACACTATGCGCCCGAGCCTGGCCAAGGAAGCTGGCACCTGAAGAAACAGCCCAAAAACATGCGGCCAATGCTAGGACAAGGTCACCTCGCACAGCATGTCTGCTCTCTCCGCTCTTTTTCATGTTACGTCTCACATCTGCACCTAGCATCGGCGCAGAGAACTTGTCACGCAGGTGACAAAGCTGCCTAACGTCTCCTGGCGCTGCCAAACTTGTTCTTCACGCTCTTGTGGGGCCCGTGCCCTGACGCCAATGCGTCACCTTTCTGTACTGTGAACCTGTAGCTCCCGAGAGCTGCACTATCCACTTGTGCAGGGCAACGGTGAAGTCGTCCAAGGAGATATCAACCTTGGCCGCAGCCGCCCTGGCAGCCATGCCATCTGGCAAGTACGTCTGAAGAAATTGCACAGAGCGGAAGACCTTGTGAGCATCCCTCAGAACATCCGAATGGAAAAACATCAGCTTCGACTTGAAGACAGGAAGAAGCCAAGTCTCCGACATGAAGTCCTCAATTGCCTGCTTGGCTGCCTTGTACATGATGAGGGCCCTGCCATCCAAGCAAATGGTCACTGGCGGCGCTGAAGCGCAGTGCTGGTGCATCCAGCTGTGCCAGCCTCGAAGGAGCTCCTCGCTGGGCTCAAAGAGCTGCTGCTCCTGCGGATGTATCTCTGCCAATCCCCAGACCTGTTTCAAGCGCTCTGCCACCTTGAGCATGAAGTTGTAGTCCGACTGAGAAAAGCTACCATCCCCTGTGGTTGGGCCGTCGTACTCCCCCTGTGTCCACGTGTTGAGCTTTGTCACGGAAATGAAGTGCAGCCCGGCCTCTCGGTATGACATCCTGGTCTCAAAGGTATTGGCCGCTTCGTCGGAGCTCACGGCACACCGGCCATGGTCCCGCAAGCAGCTCCGAATGCCCTTGGTGGTGCTGTCGGTTGTCAGCGCAGACTTGTCTTTGAAGATCTCGCCAGCAGGCGGCGCATCACACAGCCAGTCATCTGTCGCTTTGATCAAGGCCGTCTTTCTCGCGGATGACGGAGATCCCACGATCACAGGGCTCCCAGGCGTGATGAAGTGCTGTGCCCGGGACATATGGCAAAGCAAGGTGCCACCAGCTTCAAGGAAGCCGACGTTGCTTTCAATGCAAGCCAGCAGGGCTTCAGTGGACAGGCCTTTGGCCCTTGCCAAGGTGTGGACTGCTTCGGCAATGGAGCTCGCCGCGCATAGCCGGATGTCAAAGTCAGCCTCAGCGGCCAGCTGCCGATGTGTCCTCGTGTCTTGCCAAGCGCTGGCCAAGTTTGCCTTGATGGTTTCATAGGTCTCATCTTTGTTGCGCATGCCCTCGAACAAGCGGTCGTGGAAAAGCAGGTCCTCGAACTGCTCCTCTGTGACAGCTTGGCGGAGCTGCAGCAGAATCTCTTGCGTGGGGTCTGGCATGGCACAGCCTGCCCCACGCATCTTCATGGCTGCAGAGGCGCGTACCTGTGTTGGCGATGGAGTGGGAAAAAATTCTTCTTCAGCTGCATCTGCTTTCTTGTTCACAGGAGTCCCCTTGGGAGCTCCATCTTCGCTATTGGAGAGGTCAACATGATCACCGGCTGCGCATGTTTGCTCTTGGAGCTGGCTGTCAAGCAAGTCATCGCAAGCAAAGGAAGCCATGGCGGGGGCTGCGTTCTCATGGGAGCGCCCGCGGCACTGTGAGCAGGCTTGGGTGCCCGCCACAGCCGCCACGGTGGCTGGCTTGGGGTCCGAACCAGCAGTCTCCGCGGCGCCTGCCCGCGCCATGGGGGCAGGGCGCGGTTCAGTGGCCCTATCCTTTAGGCTTGACACCCCTGGCTGCGGCAACTGCGCATAATCTGAGCGCATGCGCCTGCGAGCACGAGCTCAGGCCGAACTAACAGCAACACACGAAATCAAGTCAGGGAATACGGCTGAGAAAGCATCCTGGCCACACTATATGACAGCCCATGCGCACACACAGACACCCGCAGACACACACACACACACACACACACACACACACACATATACCAAGCAAGCATGCACGCGCCCACCCACACACAGACACATGCATCCACAGACACACACACACACACATCCAGCCTCAGTAGCCCAGACCTCCTTGCGAACAGTCAGGACGCACGAGCTCCTGAAAGAATGCCAGTCCCAAGACAGTGCGATGGAACGAAGGTTGCCACAAGCAAGCAAAACGTCAGCCACGAAGCAAAATGTAATAACGGAGTTCCCAGACAGCTAGACACTAGGCTCTGCACTGATGCGCACCTCTGCCGCCTAGCTACAGCTAGCTGATTTTGAAAGCAGACGCCGCACTGGCAGTGGGCAACATGTGCTTGTAATTTGCACGGGCAACATCTCGCACTTTGGTCTTCCGGCATGGGTACAAGTGAAACTTATACATGCTCAAACACAAAGACACGGTGGCGGATACTTCTCTGCCAGCGTGGCTGAGGCTTTGCCATCCAGCGTGGAATCTACTTTGTCTGAAACTCAAATTTTGAAGCATGCTGTGGGGCATCTTGGAAGAAGTCGACCAGCTTCTGTCGGCAAGCCGCGCCTCCGAGACTTGGTAGTCCCTGCGTCTGCTTTGGCATCTGCGAGCCGAGGATCTCCCCGAGCTTGCTCCAAGTCAAGTCATGACCTCGCAAGTCATACACCCTGGAGATGTCTACACTATCAAAGCTCAAGCTGCCCTTCAAGTACTCCTCGAACTCCGCATGCAAAGAGCTCGTCGGTCACAGAGAGGCCCACTGCGAAGCGAACCGTCCTCGTGGTGGCCAGCTTCCTGCTCAGTGGTTCGGAATGGGCTGCTCAAGTCCTCTAGGATCTGTGGGAGACGCTCGTCATCCTGCAGCGACACTGGCCAGACCGAAACAAAACAACATTATTCATGAGGTAAGCACAACCACAGCTCCCACCTGCCTGCGAAAAGCTCAAGGCAAGAGACAGCAAGCCGTCCAAGGACTGCTTGAGCACAGCGTCATGCTTGCACCATGGTGGAAGCGAAGCGCCATTGTAGTGGTTGTAATTCACCCGCAGGTAGGCCAAGTTCGATAGAAGCTGAAACCAGGCCAAAGACATTCCTCTGCCTTGCGGCGGGAAAATGGCTTGCACCTGGGCCCACAAGCGCTCCACAGCAACAGTTCCGGTTTGCATCGGCAGCCCAGCATCTAGCATTGCCAGAGCTGCAGCTCTCCAGCGCCAGAGCCCCTGAACACGGGTCTTGTTGAGAAGCCGTGCATAATGCAGCTTCACCTTGGCATTCATGATGGATCGGGCAGGAGACCGCACACGCCGAGCCTGGCGACGGGCAGCTGATCGCAAAATCTTGCGGCGCTTTGATGAAGCTGACTTCACTTCTCTTCTGCCAACCCCGTACCAGTCTCGGATCCGGCGGACCTCGCGCTTGAACTCTTTCTTGGAGCTGTAGTTGTAGAAGCCAACGTTGCCGTGAACGTCGACGCCTAGGCGTCGAGCCATCCGGCTTACAACCCCTCTAGGTGGGAGGGAACCAAAGACCTCCTTCCACACAGGGTGCTTGGCTACACCGGAGCTGCCCAAAAACTGCCTTAGCGCTTCTGCAGCCTCCGCATCCCTGGCCACGGCATCCTTCCAAGCTTGCACGTGGCATGTCACTCCTTGGCGGAGCAAGCTAACAACAGATTCAGGCAGGCGACCGGGACATTCATCAGGGCTAGGCGCCACAGGAAGGGGAGCGCTCAACCTGTTGATGCAGTCCTCAGTTCTCAAGGTAGAAAATAAGCAACCTGAACAAAAGCCTCTGGGTGTGTAGCCGACATTCTGCCTGATTTGGACAATTACTGGAACAGCCAAGCGGCGGCATGGTCGAAGTAAATCTCCGCAAAGTCATGCCCTTGGCGTGGGAGGACGCGCCGCAGATTGATCAGCTCGTGCATGGGCTCCCCCGTGATCATGGTGACATGGGAAGGAGCGGCTCTGCGATGAATTGTCTTCACGTCGCCTTTCTTGGTGCGGCCAACAGCTTCCACTTCCTGCTCCAGCCAGATCTGATCATACACAGGAGGCCAAAGAAGCCGATGCTTGCCGTATGTGTCTGTTGCATGAACAGTTGGCCGGGACTCCTCGCTGGACATACCATGGGACATCCTTATCCGCTTTGCCGCGCGCAGGAAAGGCTCCAAGTCCCTCACTTGGTCTTGGAATGCTTCGCCTGGAGTGAGGACAAACGGCTTGAGCAAGCTGCCGTCAGTGCCACACCAAGCCATCAAACAAGTGAAGGGATACGTTCGCTTTCTGTTCTTAGCATCGTACTGGTACACCCTTGCCGCGAGGTCATAGTGGCCATCTCCTCGGATGATGGAACAATTAAACAGCATTTGCTGCTTTGTCATCATGTCCACCTGCTTTTCCACGAAGGCTGCAAAGGCCTTGAGCGCAATGACTTTGATCTCTTCAGTGGAAGGCAAAGATAAGGCCATAGCCCCCAAGCTCTGGGGCCGCAACAGCTGAGGGCCGGTGAGCAGCTGGCTCATGGCACTCGCAGACATGATGGACATAAGTCGTCGTCGCACCCCTCTCAGATTGAACAAATCATAGATTGCCAGAAGGAGGTTGAGCAAGTACGCTTGGGACATGTACCTCACTCTCTTCAAGTGCGGCGGGTTCTTGTGGACCACCACATGGGGTGCTGCTCTTTGCACATCAGCAGCACATGGGCAAAAGGTTCGGGACACCCCTGTCTGCAGGCAAGTCTCACATTGCCGCTGAGACATGTCCAGCAGCCTTGGGTAAGGAATATCCAGCACGAACTCCTTAGTTCTTCCTATGGGCACAAGCTTGTGGTCGGGATTGCTCTTGAGATGCTGCTCGGCTGCCATGGAAAGCACAACTAGGGCGCCAACCCCGACACTTCCGGGCGCCAGCGCCTGCTCGTCGCTCGGGCGGTAGACACCGGCGCTGGCACACGCAGCGCTGCGCAAGCCCTCCCAGACTTCAAGCACATCTGCTGTCACGACCAAGCTTGGGCTTGTGAGAGACGTACGAGCCAAGTAGGTAGTGTCTCTGACAAAACCCACCACTTGCCACCCCAAACCCAAGTCCTGCAAATCGTCTGCCCGACAAGTTTGGGCTTTGCGCCTGTCTAGAAAGGAGTCAGCTCCCCCGGGCGGCTTCTTGTTACTGGTTGGAACAATAGGCGCCACATGCGCAAATTGGCGGCCCCGCCGCAAGAAGCTGTCCAGAATCAGCACAGCTTGCCCTTGCAGTGTGGCTGTCAGGCCTGCTGCCGGCTGGATGTTGGACGCCCCAGAATCCAGGCCGCGCAGAGCGCTGAGCAAGCTCATGCGCTGCAAGTTTTGCAATCTGCACAGAGTGCGCCCAGCTAGCATCCTGCGAGCCAGGGCGGCAGTTTTTCGGTAGAGCTTGTCCGTGGTCCCCTTGGGAGCCACACCTGTTGTCAAGTGGTCGTCACTCTGCTTTGACGGGGATGCAGGCTTTTTCCTTGTAGACCTGCGGCACTTTCTGAAAGCCCGTCTGCAATCCACACGGATCTCTGCTCGCTGACAGGTAGTGTGTTTGCGGAACTTCCTGCCCTTGAGCCACCTTCCTGGAAGCCATGGCAAGAACCCGTGCCCGCGTCCGGGTCAAGAAACATGAGTCGTGTAGCCTTGGCCAAAACCAGTGGGCACATGCGCAATCTGCTAGACTGCCGTGAAACAATACAGAATGGAACAAAAAAAGGAGAACTTGCTGCGCAGGCACAGCACCTGTGTCTAAACAGTTAAGCGCGCGGCACACTGCTTGGTGGGCATGACAATAGCCTGCGCGCGGCGCAATCCACGCCTACCAAGATCCACGGGAAAGGGGCCTGGCCTGTGGGCGAGTGCCATCGTTGCATGGCCCCGCAACCTGGGCAGGGAAACAAGCCCGAAGCAAGAAGCCACTTTAGAGACGTGAGCCGCTTGCTCTGGCGTTTTCAAACATTGTCGAAGAAGCCTGGCAGCCAGGGCAGCCCCAAGCAAACTACAACACTTGAACAAACAAGTTGCTGGCTTCAAGCTCGTGACAACTGAAGCAATGATTGCTCTCCTGCACAGACACACAGACACACGGCGCAGCGCGCAAGCGATATTTTGCTCTTGATGTCCTATCTGCTCTGCAAAGGAAGGGCTGGGCGCGTCCTAGCTTCGCGCTCAGTCAAGCCCGCCGGCGTTTTCTGGATCCGTGAGACACCGCCCGCCGCCGCTTGGCGCAAACATTCTTTCGAAGCCGCCACCGGGCAGAATACTTGCCCACTCCCTTCCACTGGGGCACCTCCGCCAGTCTCCAGTTGGATACTTTTGCGCCTCCAAAATTCTCCACGACACACACGGTCTTGCAAGCCATGGCCCGCAGGTCCGCACTAGTCAGAGCAGCCATTTCCTCTTGCTGCCCAGGAGTTAAGCCAGGAGCAGACCGCACGTATGCATGAAACAAAGCGAAGGCCTCGCGCTCCTTCATTTTGGCAGCAGCAAAGAATTTACGCGTGTTGGTGCCAAGCTTCTTGTGCTTCAGATCAGGGTCCCCCCCTTGCGTCCACAGGTTCCACTCCAGAAACCATCCGTGAAGATGAGGAAGCATGAGGCTCTTGCCCCTCCAGAAAGCGGTGGCGCCCAACAAACGTAGCAGGGAGTCTTCATCAAAAATGGCCGGCACGTCAATGTTGTCAAACAAGTACGTGGCCGAAGCCCCCAACACGCTGGCCAACGTGTAGCCTTGCAAGTCAGTGTTGAACACTTGCTTGGCTCTGCAACGGCGCCAAAGCACCCGGTCCGGCAGGAAGCGCTTGGCCGGCCAAGGGTTGTTCATCTGCTTGTAGGAGCTGACAAGGTAAAGTACATCCTTGGCTTGCATCCCGCGGAAAACCCGCTTTGCCATCCAGCAGGCCAAATGACTGGAGCGCATAAAGCCGATGACAAGAAGCAAAGTATTGCGTAGCCGGGACGAGCTGCCAAGTACATGTAGGATGATGTGCCCAGCCCGCGTAATCACATCGTCCTTCTTGGACACAGCATGGAGGAAGCTGCCCTTAACAGTCATCTCGAAGCTGAGAGGAGAAGTGCCGAGGAGCGCCAGCGGGTTTTCCACAGTCAAGGGTGTTGGTCGCGAGGGGAAGCGTCGGAGCAGGCAAACTTCAGCCAGGACAATAATCAAGAATGGAAAAGCCGAGTGGTGAGCTAGCTCCGTAGGGGCCAGAGCTTGCATCACTGGCAGAACATCAGCAAAAGTGCCCTGATACAGCGCCTTTGCAGATTGAACGGCTGCCTTCAGCCGGGTGGGCGCAGCCTCTTCGCCGCTTAAGGACTGCAAGTCCTTAAAGCGCTCTGCCAAGGACGTGGCTTCGCGCGGCATGCGACAACAAAGCAAACAGGAGGCCCCTGGGGCGCTCCGTGCTTGAGCTGCAACTCGCCCACACTCCACACTCAAACCGTTGAGCACAAAGGCCAAAAGCCCCTAAAACTACGTGAGCAGCCCCCCCACCGACACAACATGATTTTGCTGACCTCAAAACTCCTTACTCGGTATTACAACCTCAGCCAAAACCCTGACTCCCCCTGTGAATGCCTCAGGAGAAACGCTCTTCAAGATGTGCACTGAACGGCCAATCAGCCCAGGAGCGCGCGCGCCCAAGGCATGAGCCAGTCTGCAGCAAGCCCGCCCGTAGCGCCCAGCACCATCTGCATCGAATCCTGACGTAGGACAACCCTACGTCTGGTTTGCGCTCTACAGCAAAGCAACAGGAGGCCTTGCGGCGCTCCCAGCTGCACCTCGCCCACGCTCCACACTCAGAACGTCGAACACAGAGGCCATAAGCCCCTAAAGTTACGTGAGCAACCCCCACCGACACAACACTGCCTTCAAGACTCCTCGCTCGGTATTACAACCTCAGCCAAAAACCCGACTTTCCCCATGAATGCCAAAGCAAAGATGCTCTGCAAGGTGCCCTGAACGGCCAATCAGCCCTGGAGTACGCCCAAGGCATGAACCAGTCTGCAGCAAGCCCGCCCGTAGCGCCCAGCTCCACCAGCATCAAATCCTGACGTAGGACAACCCTACGTCTGGCTTGCACTCTACAGCAAAGCAAACAGGAGGCCCCTGGGGCGCTCCGGGCTGCAGCTCACCCACGCTCCACACTCAGAACATCGAACACAGAGGCCATAAGCCCCTAAAATTACGTGAGCAGCCCCCCGCCGACACAATCTGATTTTTCTGACTTCAAAACTCATTTTGCCACCGGCGGACCGGCGCAGCTGCAGCGGCTGAAAGCTGCTGGCGAGGTATCAAACACCTCACGACAGCCAAACAGAACGGACTGGAAAATAAAAAATATCCGAAACTGGAAGCAGGAAACGAATCTCTCCCAAAATGGTGGAGCCCTTTTTGGTTGGTTTCAAGTTGAAACCAAATGGAAAACAACCTCCCCAAAGGCTGCCCTATTTTGAGAGACAAACCCAAATATGGTACCCAAATCAGGGAAAGCAGAAGGTCAAATGTTCAACTGGGCAACTGAGACTCCAATCCCAGTGAACAGCAGACACCCAGCGTAGGTCCACCTTGGCGTCCGCAAGCACCTGGCAAAATGCAAAACTCACGCGCGTGTTCTGAGAACCCAGGACCACCCAACTTAATTGCTGTGTTAGATGTGAAACTCATGAAATGCCTGGCCTTTTTGGGGGCACTGTGGTGGTGCTGAATTAAATTATTAGAGCTGAGTTTTGTGATGATTGTAGCTGGTTGACATTATTTATGACTTATTCATGATGATACGTGTTTGAAGTATATCAACTATTTGATTTCTAGATATATATGAACTACCATTTGTTCAACAACCACGGTTTCATGGACGGGCAAAGGGGACGCTGAACAGATGGTATTGATGACCCAGCCAAGGCAGGTCACCAGGTTGCAGCATCTGGTAAACAGCATCTGGTATCATGGTATCATGATATCTGGTAAACTTCGTGGGTCCGTCCTTGCAATACACCCTAAATAGCCATCATACTGTTGAGGGACCAAATCCGACTTGTTTACCAGTTGGTCGATTTGGTGCTTCCCATTATGTACAGGGCTTTAATCATCCCAGGTGGTGAATTCTGATTTTGCCCATCAGCAGGAGGTCAAGGCAAGAACTGTTTTTTCATTTTTTGGCCCTGGGAAATCCCAAAGAACTGGGAAATAAAAGGCCGAGCTTGTGGAAACACCGGGTCGGAACCCCGCCTGACGAGGCCAGTTTGGTACTGTGCCTGGCAGATCGAGGCTGCCCCCAGGTGTTGTCAGCAGCACCAAGTCTTCAACTGGCTCAGCGCTGAAGCACGCGGGGTCACGTATCATGCAGGCGCCATGGCGGGAAAATTGTGTTCAGCCAGCTCAGCACGTGACCTGCATATGATGTTAATTTCGGCTGACGGGAAGAAATTGCTGACCGCAAATTCATTGCATGCTGTTAACTTAAATTGATTAGCATTGATGTATCTCCACCTGCAGATCGAAAGGCGAGCTTGCTAGGTCAAACATGAAACAGCATCTGGACAGACAAGAATATGACAACCGTCACGAAGGTTGAGAGAAGCTCAGTGCGCAAATTCATTGCATGCTGTTAACTTAAATTGATTAGCATTGATGTATCTCCACCTGCAGATCGAAAGGCGAGCTTGCTAGGTCAAACATGAAACAGCATCTGGACAGACAAGAATATGACAACCGTCACGAAGGTTGAGAGAAGCTCAGTGAGTGCAATCCTCTTCTCGGCCATTCCTTCACACCTGACATCAAGCGACACAGTGTCAGCTGCTATTGTTTTCTCTGACGGCTTCTGTGCTCCCCGAATTCTGTTTGGTCACTTCTCGAACCTTGGACACTGGATATTGGGATATTGGATGGATCCTCCAGCCAAAACAGCAGCGCGACCTGGAGCTTCCGCTTGAAGCATATGTGCGTCTAGTCGAGCCACGCTTTTTGGGTATTTTCCAAGGTACCACGGGGTGTCTTAATAAGAATTATAAGAAATAAATTGAGCAACGCTTTTCTTTTGCATTCCCCAGGGTACGTTCCTTGTGCAGTTTGTGTTTACTTAGACCCTTCAAGGGAACTCGTCTTTGGAGGGAATTCGTCTTCGGGGGGAATTCGTCTTCAGGGGGGAGTTCGTCTTCGGGGGGGATTCGTCTTCGGGGGGGATGCGTCTTCAGGAAGGAATTCGTCTTCAGGGGGAATTCGTCTTCAGGTGGAATTCGTCTCCGGGGGGGAATTCGTCTTCAGGGGGAATTTGTCTTCGGGGGGGAATTCGTCTTCAGGGCGGAATCCGTCTTCGGGGGGGATTCGTCTTCGGGGGGGAATGCGTCTTCAGGAAGGAATTCGTCTTCAGGGGGAATTCGTCTTCAGGTGGAATTCGTCTTCGGGGGGGAATTCGTCTTCAGGGGGAATTCGTCTTCGGGGGGGAATTCGTCTTCAGGGGGAATTCGTCTTCAGGAAGGTGCTGTGGGGGAATATGTCTTCGAATTCGTCTTCGTCTGCGCCTGCAAAAGTGCTACGCCCCCAGCGGCTACAATGAGATATTTGGTCAACCTCAACCCCCAAAACCATCACGGAGGCGACCCCAGCAACGAATTCAACCCTGGAGCACTGTATTGCCGGAAGCAGCGGCCACCCAACTACCGTGATCTACGAAGCGCTTTGGATGCGGTTTGTTGATCCACCTCTGAGCACTCAAACGCTTTTCCAGAAAAACCCACATTCCGCATCCAAACAGTTTTTGTGGGTCAAGTGGCCCCGTGGCCGAATTTCTGTTCATTCGCCCAAAGCGGCCTTTGAATATCTATATATACATATACATATAATTATATATATATGCATATATATATATATATATATTTGTTCATGGCCCCGGTGGCCAAGCAGAACTTCTCTTCAGGCGCCGCCTCTTAGCGCGGCTCAAATGAGCCACCAAGCCATCACCCCTATCACCCCGCCGCTGAGGGCCCCCGGCGACTTTCAGCGGGCTCTTGCCTTTGCCCTTGCCCTTGCCCTTGAGACCGAACCTGGAGCCCGAGCACTCGCCACGGCCGGCGACGCGACGCCCAGGGCGCCGGGTCCCGGCGGGTCCGGATGGGTTTGTTTTTCTCTGGCCAGGAGGGGAACCCCGAAAAAACCGAGCAGCTGGGTTCCTTGATTGAGAACCCCAAAAGGTAGAAGAAAAAAAAACAACCAGCAACTGTCCTTGGAGTTTAGCGCTGGAAAACTTTTACAGCTGAATGGATGCTCTGGGGATGTGTTCCGCTGCCTTTGGCGGTGTTCCTTGGAAGCACCTCTGCTGCCATTCGAACCAGTCCGCGTTTCAACATCTGCAGGTCATGATAGAGGAACGCCGACTGCACTGCCCCACCACACACCCAGCTCACCGCATCTTCACCGTCAAAAATCAGCACAGGAAGGTCCACTGGAGGCGCAGATGGGTGAAAACTCTATCCTGATTCCCCGAATCGGAGCCCTTGCAACCCTCTTATACCCAACTAGGTCCTCCAGTAGAGAGGTTAGAATAAGGGTACCCTTTTCTCTGTAGCCTATTTTAGTAGGGGGACCCTCCCCCAAAAAAGGCTAAAAGGGCACCACTAGGGGACCTACCCAAGTGGAGGGACCAAGCAACTTTTGGGGCTTGTGAGAATCTGAATGCAGCCAGGCTGCATTGGTGGCATCATCATCCCGCCGTAGGCTCCCATCATCATGCCCTGGCATGATGAGCGCGCAACCGTTTTGTTGAGCATCCCAAAATGATATGGAGACCAAAAATGGGTGTCCTTTGTGTGTGTGTGTGTCTTTGAGCGAGCCTGGAAAGGGTACCCTCAAAAACACAGACTCCATGAAGACTTCCTGGCTACAAAAAGTCACAAATACACAAGGAATCCCCAAAAAAGGAACCTTCCTCAAGTGCTTTCGCTTGCTTTGCCCCCGAAGCGGTGAGCAAAAGCTTCCCCAGCAAAAATGTGCGCGGCGCCCGAAAAATGGTCTGAAAAAACGCGTCGCCTTCCAAAGGCCAAAACGGGGAAAGTCCAAAGCGAAGAATGCAGGGAAGGCCCGTGGACTAGCCCTTGGAAGGAAGGTGACCCAAAGGGCGCGTAAGGAACGAGCATGGTGTTTATTTCTTTTACCCGAATTGTGTTGAGTCGCCCAAAGTGAAGAAAGTTGGAAGGCCGTGGAGTTGCGGTTCTTTCTATTTCTTACCCCGTGAGTCCTTTCAGTGCTTTGGCTGTCAACCGAGATAGCGCCTGCCACAGGGTTTTTTATGCATGTGAGGACCAAACAGTCGATGTTGCACCCCTATCTGGTGGTGCAAGGCAAAAGCAAAAGAAACAAATCCCAGCACGTTCCTCAAGGGCTATCAGTTTTTCGTTCCTGAAGTACCCTTTGGTTTTGTTGCACCTGAACAGTTTTTGCAAGGCTTCCTTTTTTGTGCAGGGCTACTTCCCCATTTTCAGAGCCTCCCCAATGGCGTGCGTCCTGTTGCGCGGTTCGGTCCCGCGTGGGAGAGAGGAGCGGAAGGCTCCCAGCAGCCCAAAACAAGGCATGGTCCTCTCTGTGATCCCTTGGTACCACAAAGAGCGACCCGAAATCCCAAGGATCGACCCCCTTGTGTTGAAGGATTCCTTTTTGAGGGGGTCGCCAATGTTCTCACAAAAGGTGGCAAAAAGACCCCAATGTACCGCAACCATGATCAAAACAAACACAGCGATGCTGGACTGTCCACTTGCCGCACCTCCACCCTTCGAGCTTTCCCACAACATGTCGCCTGAACTGTCACGGAGGAGTCAAGAGACAACGAGTGATCCAGGCTGTCAAACGACCAAACTCGCCCTTGCTGGAGCTCACGCAGCAAACCATTTGCTAGTTTTGGGAGGGTGTCCGGGCCACTCGCACGGCAACTCGGCAACTTCAAGCCAGTTTCTCACAGGTCCACACTTGGGCGCGTCCATTGAACGTCGGCCATTGCCACGGGCTGGCTGATAGGGCCGGTGTCGCAGTGTCGTGTGGACGATCCCACCCTCTATCTCAGCAGCGCCAAGGACCTGCCCCGAGCTCCAGATCTTGATCAGCTTCTTAGAGAGCCTCTTGTTCGCGTCCAAGGATCACACGCTCATCGGGCGCAAGCAAGAACTCATACGGATCAATAGAATAGCCCCACAAAGTCACAGTACATCCAGGCCAAAGTCAGAAAGGGGTCCTAAGCAAATGTGTACACATGGGTATGTTTCAAATTTGGATTTGGACCCCAGAATCGCACATGTCCTGGTTTCATTGATGATTTTCCTTGTGGTTTCCCAAGCTCAAAAGGGTAGCGAGCCTCAATCCGAGCCATGTCAAAAAAAGACACACGCACATCGCCTTTTGGACTCGATGGTGGGTTCTCCCCAAAACTGGGGTCCCCATGCAAACTATCTCATATCTCAGACTGAACATGAAGCAAAGTCGGAACTGTCAATTTCCTGGACGCTGATGGCTATCGAATGCAGTAGACCCCCAGCGGGCCTTGCCCCAGGGGTCAAAGCCGTAGCCCTTGCCCCAGCCTGAGATGACCGGGCCGGCCCGGAAAGTCAACACAATGGTGCCCAAAATGCAGGCCTTCACCATGGTGCTTTGTCTTGACCGCAGGCGCTTTGTTCAACCCCTTTTGAGTCGCACTGCGGGTATGTCTCGAGAACGGGACCCGGACTGGGGCCCAAAATGGGGGTGTTCCTTGTGGCTTCCCGAAGGGAAAAATAAAAATAAATATATTCATATAAAAAACAACGGCCTGAAAAGGCTGACTTCCACCCACGGGGGTCCAAGCTATGAGACATACTCATTCGACCGATGAGGAACCTCACAGGTGGTTGGACGTCCACCAAAGAGTCCAGCCACTCAAAATTGAAGCGATTGAAGCCCTGAAAGCATTGCAGCACAAACACGTCTTGTTTTACCATTATCAAAGTCACTTTCATGGAAGGTGAATTAAAGGGAATAAACGCCCCCTTGATTTTGATACCCCCTAGAAACAAGCGACATCAGGGGCCCGCTGAAGGCTACCCTGTTCTTTTCGGGCTTCCACATCCGATTTGGATACGCCACGAGTCCAGGAACTTACGAGAACAAGCAAACCCCGAGGGTCTTTTGGTACGAGTGAAGTGAAGTGGTCAACACGCCGTACCTAGAAATCTGCATGGATCTGGAAGTTCCGTGACAACCCGTGTACCTCTCAATGGGGTTCAAAGCAAGCAACCATTTTCGCTCCTGCCAGCACGCGTTGTCCAACCACTTGCAGTGGATGCAGCTTTTTGTTGCCAACCACCACTCACCATGTCCTTACAGAACTCTGGGTGGCTCCTTAGCTCTCCTCTTCAAAGGCAAAATTAGGTATGCCCCACACCTTGGCTCACGTCCAACCACCAGCTAGTCAACCCAAAAAATCAAACACATTGCAACTGGTTGCTGGCAGCGGCCCTTGGGAGCGTGGCGATTGTGTGTCAAACTGCTTTTATGCGGGCCTAGATTTCCAACTGCCGACAGGTGCTCTAAACAAGCAAGCTGAGTCATAATCAAAACCCGGTATTAAAACGGTTGACCCAGAACAATGTAATAATTTAAGAAGGCGGCCGCAGCTATTTATGGTTGGGATTGTCCCTTACTAACCTCCATCTACCCGGGTTTTGAGCACGTGGCTCAGCTGGGGAGTTGGAAGGGCCCACTTTCTGAGGACATTTTTTGCGGTGGGCCTGGCGTGTCACGTGGGCTCGTGGTTTGGGAGCGGGTTGATGCAGGCCTCTGTTTTGCGCTCCATTCCTCGTAGATGGCGAGGTGTTTCCCTCTTCGGAGTGTGTTTCCTCGGACCATCCCTTCAGGATCTTCAGACTCCCCGAAGCAGTGCAGTTTACATTACTACTCCCCTTTGGCTGAAAAAAGAAGACCCCTGCAAGGGCGTCCGCGCCTTTGCCGTAGCCACCATATCCCTTTCCGTACCTCGGTTTCGACATGCGAGGATGTCATTGCAGTTATTCCAACAGCTGAAATACGCCATCCCCACATCATGAGCTCATTTTACCCAGCTCATTTTTTTTACCCTCGCCGCAGAGACAAATATCTGAACCACTTCCGCAGGAAGGCACCAGCCCACCCTCTCAAAACAAATCCTGGCATGAAAGCTGACAAGAAGGTGTTACATGATCTGTTCTTTTTTGTTTTTTCCGGTGCCAAGTGCAACAAATTCAGTTGCAAACAAACAGGGAACATGGTGGAGATCTTTATACGTTCTCTGGGATTTTCTTGGTAGGGAAACCGATGAACACCCATAGGCGGCCCCTGGGGCGTAAAAGGTTGCAAGCTCAGCCCCTGTTGGAAGTGAGATGAAACTGGGGTGGCCATAAACTAAAGATCCCCCAGGCAGGCTGAAACCAAGAGAGCCCGACCGTTTGCGGTGTCTCCTGTCGGGACAATAGAGGCGCACCGGCCTGCAGACAGAGACGCCTTTCTTGCTTCTCACAATAGGGGCGGGTATTTGTCCTGTTGGTTTCCCTTTCCCAAAAGAGGGTTCCGAAAAGAAGAAGAAAAAAACATCCATACCCATTTTCCCTGCTTCACTCGATCCGTTGGCAGTTTCATAACTCTGGGCCGCTGAACGGGCCATGACTGGAAACTCGCTCGGTCCATGCAGCATGCAATGCGCCGACTGAAGGACACGCCCCAAGTCTCATATGTTATTGACCCCTTTGGCTCTTTCAGCCCTGTTGATCGATCAGGGATACTGCTTTGGGACTTGTCGTGTCGCGGAGTTCCTCAATCTTATTCTAGGGGTTTATGAATCAAAGGCCCACTTAGAAAACGATAAACCTCTCCAGATTCATCCCAGGCGGTTCCCCTGAAATCGGAAAATGACGCCTTGGGGCATTCCTCCGCTCACGGCTTGCCAGACTCGTCCGAAGCACAACCCCGGGTTTGGCAGCAACTCAGCCCGTGGCATCTTGGATGTCTTGTCTCGTCGCTGGCAAGGTGAGCCAAAAATGCTGCGGGGAGCCTGTTTCTGGCGAGAAAAGCAAACGACTGGGAAGGGTACCCTTCGGTCCCGAGGAATATGGTTTGAACAAAAAGCCCCCGGCGCATTTCTCGGAGCAACTGGGTGTCCCCAATAAGCTGTCAAAAAGGGCTCCCGATATTTCCCCTTTAAAACATCACTCCAAATCTGGGAACCCCAAATGAGCCCCAAAGGTCCGTTCCAACTGCCCATATCACTTCGATGTGCGGAGGGCCTATGAAACCACATGAGTTGCCTCTGGGCCCACCCCCAGTTTTGAAGCACACACACACACACACACACACCCAAATACGAGATCCCTGACAATGTTTGCCTTGGCCGCCCACACCAGGGTACACCACAAACATGTTTTTTGAGATTCTGGTTCATTTAGTCTACCGTAACCCGGTGCTTCAAGTCTCCACTATACGTTTTACATGATGGTGTCAGATGGCTGCCTACAACAGTGGTAAGTAGAAGTACTGCGAACAATGTCGAATATTTTTTGAGGAGACCCCAGCATCCAGAAAAGGCTGCTGCTAGTTGGGACCTTCAGCTTGAAGAACCTCACCCCAAGCTGTCTCCGCTTCCCTTTAAACGGTGGTTTAGTGGTTAGGTTAAGGCGCGGTTTCCCATGCCGGTCGCCGTTTTGTTGAGCCATCATTGAGTTGTCAAAGCCTCGTTCTCCAGCAGGAAATCAATCCTCAAGTAACCCGCACAAAATGTGGTGATGAGTTTCCTTGGTCGGACCCCTTGGCGACCGACATTGTTTACACTCAGATTCCCTGAACCAATTTGGGTTTTCCGAAGCATTTGTCCCCAAGACCCGGCACGAAATCTCAGCCTCTTGCCAGGGAAGCGCGCGGGAAGGTTTTGGAACACTTGTCGGCTTTCACGATTGTTGGGGAAAGGGTACTTGGGTGTTCAGCCAGTTGTAAGTTGTTGGTAAACCAGGCTATAACCCACTTATAGGTCTCTCTATCTGGGGTTGACCTCGTTCTTAGGGAGTTTTACCCCACGTGGTGATCACCACGAAGGCTAACTTGGCAACGAACATCCCAGTAGGGTCCCACGAATACGGTTGTTCCCAGCCAAAGTGGATCCCAGCTGTCTTTCCCGCTTCGCTCTCGCATTCGCTGGACGGGCTCGTCCTTGGAACGGACATGACTTGTTTCCCCAAAAGGACAAGCCAAACAATGGGAGGGGTCTTATGTCTTTGTTGCATAAAACCACCCAAGAAAGGGACCCTAACAACAAGACACACCCACATCCGGAATTTGGGTGGTCTTGAGTCTCAAGCAGAGAGCATTTGCAAGGAATTTGGGAGCTCGCCACATGTCCTCCCCAACTGTCCCTTAGTACCCTTCATCTACTTGGGGCTTGATTGTGGCGTATATACAAGTAGGCTTGTCTCAAAGAACGGGAAGCCTTAAAATGGGTTTCCCTTCTGTTTCCTTTTCAATGTCACTGCCAGATAAAAAGGCGTTGACCTGCCCAAGCAGGCAACATCATGCACCCTGCTTGAACATGACAGTAACTAGTCTTCCAAAGGGCGCTGATCAGAAGCTTCCATTGTTGGACTGGACCTGCCCCTTGCACGGCGAAACCGTAGCTTCCTCTTTGAATCCTTCTGATGCGTTTCCCCCGCCTCCCGATAGTTCCCTTTTCGGCTAGCTCTTTCGGGGATCACACAAACACCTTAAGCACGTTCAACACCAGACCCCCCCCCCCCCCAAAGAAAAAACAAAAACACACCCAAAACAAAACAATGGATCAACATCGGGAGACACCCTCGCGTGCCCCGTACGCTCATCTCCGTGCCAGGCGTCAGGATGTGCAGAAACTGATCTTCGTTCCAGGACACTTTGGCCTGGCAAGCCCAAAGTCCAGAAAAGTCTCGAGTCTCGCGGCGAACAAACGAGACCATCTGCAAAAAATCCAACTCACAGCCAGCAGTTGCTATTTGAAGTCTGGCGCATTGGCGTTCGTGAGAGCCATTGGCTCGGGTCTTCAAATCCGAATCGGCAGAAAAGCATGAGCTGCTGAGAGGACTTGTCCCAAAAGTCCCAGGGCTCATTCCCTGGGACTTTTGGGACAGTTGCCACGCGTGTTTCTCTTGGCTCCAAGGAGTGAAGGATCTTTCTGCGATCACGTTGCACCCCGTCAAACCTGATGCATCCAACACGCCCTTGACTTAGCCCGTGCGAAGCACAGCGGGCCCAATTTGTTGCTATGACAGTCGGGTTGCAGCATTGCCTCATGGCTCAGCCGTAGGTGTTCCCTTTGTGTCGCCTACCCGGACCCAAAGGAGGAGACCTTAGTACTGATGGATGGACCTCTTGAATACTGGTTGACAAACGAATGATTTATTCATTGGTGTAGAGTTTAGGTTTGATAGTGCCGACCCTCATGTTGGACCCTCTTTAACTTTTCAAGGACTTCCTATCGTAGGTGATATGGCTGTGGGTCAAAACCAATGGTACCATTTTGGGGTAGGTGCACCGCCCATTTAAGTCTATGTTAGTGGGGATTGGCATGTTCACTGGGGGTACGATTGGGGGTTTTGACCCATGGCCATATCTGTCTTTGTTGGGAAGGTCAAACGTCAAACGGTCTAACCTTTCCGCCGACGCCTTCAGGACAGCTGCCCAGCGCCAATGCGGCTCCTGACCCCGGAAAGCGCAGGAAAAAACAAAAAGCCGGGCCGAGGATTCGGATATGGGTGAGGTTGTCAAAAATAGGGTAACCCCAAAATAGGTTGCCCTGATAAATACAAGGACAAAAACCTGCCATGCATATCCTGCTGGCTTAATTTTGATCCATATCCTCATATCTACGGTCCATCCTACGGTAAGGGATGGGGCACACGAGCCCCGCAACACCATCAGGAAATGAAATGGGGATGCCAAAAGTCCAACGTGAGTTGGGCCACACAGCAAATATTCACTGAGGCTCCAATCCAGAAACCGCCTTTACAAGGATTCGGATCCTGCAAAGCTTTCAGAGAGTATTCAACTGGCCCAGATTTATCCTTAAGGGACCCTTGTGCATGGACAAAATCCTCGCAGTGTTAGGTGGTTTATCCATTCAAGTGTCATCTATCCCAACTGGTGCGAAGTGGGTGTGGCTCAAAATTCAGGAGCCGGGGTGACGCAGGTGTTTGTCTTTGGTTTCATTTACCAAGGTGCCATTTGGGTACATTTCTTTGAGCCACTGCCAAGTGGATCCTGTCCACCGAAGGAGAACCGCGCTGTTCCGCATCTCGCTGCGGTTTGTTTCCTGCAGCAAAACGCCGAGCCCCCCCGGAGCGCTCCGTGGTTGTGGTTCCAGAAGTATGTGGAGGGTGCACAAGTTGTGACCCTCGCATACAAAGACTCCTCAATGGTACGAAGAACTAGTCGGTGGTACACCTCCTACAAAACCTCCTACAAAGACTCCTAAAACATCTTAAACATGCCAACTGAGGGTCTCTGAAGCCCCCAATTCCCCTTCCGTTGATCCCAACGAAAAGGCGTTGCCATCAGTCCTCGATCTCAGGCGCCTGTGGCCGCGCCAAGTGACTGATGCAGACTGCTTCGAGGACCCTCCCAATGTCTGGAGAAAAGTCATAAGCTGAATGTTGACCCCGGATTAATAAACCCCTGCTTATTCATATGGGTGTGTCCCCGGTTTTAGTGGGGAAAATGGGGCGCCCTCCAACACCAGTTTGCTCACCGCCCCTGGATTCCGTGTTAGGTGAACGGCTGAGCAAGTCGCAACGCAGTTAGCTGTCCGCAGCTAACTAAACCCGAAGGGCTCGTCTATGTCTATGATGGGTTGGGCAAATCTGGTTCAATAAAACAAAACCAAAATGAGGTTGTCGATTCAATTCAATAGTGGTTTCAGAACATGTTCAAACAAGGGGTTCGCCTAACCCTGCCAAAGTCCATTTTCAAGCTGAGCAAAAGCCCTGGATCATTCCATTCGTTTTGGCTTGTCACACGGTCATGAGGCGATCGCCCCGAGTGCGTGAGGACCTCCATTGCGTCACCTGCTCCCTGCAACCTGAAGAAAACAGCGCGGTAAAGGGTGACTCTTCAAGGATGAACTCCCTTTACTCCCATACGCCGCCGTCCCCCCTTCTTCCCTTGCCCCTTACCTTGCTGCAACCAAGCAAAGGTCACACCCTGCTTCCGGCCCCTTCGATTCTTTCCTGGGTCCCTGAATGAAAGTGCAGGACCTCCACGTAGGCGCGGAGATTTCCCTCTCTCCCACATGGCATCTGAAAGGAGGTCCCTAGAGGAACTTGATCTTCCAGGTACCCTCGCAGGTGCCATGATAGTTGGAGGTATA
This sequence comes from Effrenium voratum, assembly GCA_963377175.1. Classification (NCBI taxonomy): domain Eukaryota; class Dinophyceae; order Suessiales; family Symbiodiniaceae; genus Effrenium; species Effrenium voratum. The sequence continues at coordinate 234,055 of CAUJNA010001680.1, read as the reverse complement.
CAAAGGGGTTTTACCAATTTACCCCCTGACCTCCAAGCCACCCAGGGGAGCTCAGCGATTGCGCCGAAGAAATTCCACACACACCAAACCCCAAACCCCAAACCCGGGGCCCCCGCGCGGTAGGAGACCAGCACGGCGCTCCGAGCCGCCGCCCGCAGGGCCCGCAGGGACTCGCGCCTCGTTCCGGACGACCACATAGGTTACCACAATAAACAGGAAAAAAACCAAATAAAAACGGACAACACGCACGCACGCACGCACGCACGCACGCACGCACGCACGCACGCACGCACGCCAACACCAACACCCCACCAACACAACACAACACAACACAACACGAAACAATACGACACAGCACAACACGACAGAACACGACACGACACGACACGACACAACACACCACAACACAACACGCCACAACACAACACAACACAACACGACACGACACGACACGACACGACACAACACAACACAACTCGCACACGCAAGCACACACGCACGCACACACATGAAAACAAGAAACTGGAAAAGCCACCACGTTTTTGAAGGAGGTCGTGTAGCTGCGTGTGCACTCACTTTTTAAGGCTAGATTATAAACCACTAGAAGGAGGTTGCCTGGCTGCAGCGTGTAGGGAATATTGAAGGGACATTGCCCTGGGCTAAAACATTCAAAGTGCTGGGAAAAACCTAGCGGACAACAAACGCGCGCATCCACTCAGGCGGCCGGGGGGATTACGCCCAAATGTCCGTATGATCCGATAAGTGGACCCGCATATCCACCTGCAACATGATTGAAACTATCAAGTGCAAATGGTCCAAAGGTCTGGCCATCCTGTTTTAAGGGTAGGACATTGGGAGAGTCATGCTGAATCACCGGAACGCACCGCAAGTGCTCGCAGTTCCAGCCATTTGCCTAGCCAGTGCATGAGGTCCTGACGTGTTTTCCCGCCCACTCAATTTGGAGTCTACAGTGCGGAAAGGCGTGCGGATAGCCGCAGAAGCTCATTCAAAGTTCTCCCCCGCTCCAAAAAGGCGCCAACTGCTGGAAACCAAAGGGAAACCAGAGCACCAAGGGCACCCGAAGCTCATCCAGCTGGGGGCAGTCGGAGGCCCCCACTTCAAAAGGTGAGGAAACGACTCAGGCAAGCGTTGCTTCGGCGGTCTCTGGAAGCTTCCCCAAAAAATGGCTGTGGCTCAAAAAGACCAGTGCCAAAATGGAACCCTGGCAAGTGGAAACATGGACCAAAACCTGCGTAACCCCTCCTGTTTAATTTTGAGCCACACCCAAATTGGAATGAATGAATTCCTGGCTGGGATGTCTTCCATCCCTTGGTGTCCAAATTCAACCCCCCGCAACGCCTGGCCTTCTCCCAAAAAACTTGCTTGCGCTTAGTTGTTAGGAGTCCTCTCGTTCGACCGAACCATAGAAGTTCGGCCCAAGAAAAAGCAAAGGGACCTAGTCAATCTGGGTGTGTTTTTTAGGATTTAGAACCCCCCCCCTAAAAGAAAGGATTTTCGGTCGTCTTGTTGGTTTCCCAACCCAAACCGTGGCATCAACAACTTGCGGCTTGGCCCATGAACGCGCCAAGCTTCGGGAAGCTGTCGTCATTCATCCACACCAGGGCCTTGGCTCGAGGCTATCAGCACGAACAGGGCACTTAGCTCCTGGCAACCAATGCGTGTGGCTCAAGCCATGGCCATTTTTAAGACTTACAAAGTGCCCGAGCACTACTGGGTTAGCACATGCCTAAGTCTTATCCGCAATCTATAGTGGAGTGATTTGGAACAACACAACACTGCCCGTATTGCAACCTGCCGATGCTCTGGCCGTTCATGTGTTATCAGACCTCAAGCACTTCAGTTCAGGGTGGCGAGCCTCGTTGGAAGTGAACAGAATTTGACCACACGCACACACACACAGACACACACACACAGACACACACACACACACAGACACACACACAGACACACACACACAGACAGACACACACAGACACATACAGAGACACACACACACACAGACACACACACAGACGCACACAGAGACACACACAGACACACACAGACACACACAGACACACACAGACACACACAGACACACACAGACACACACACAGACACAGACACAGACACACACACACACACACACACACACACACACACACAGACACACACACACACACACACACACACACACACACAGACACAGACACACACAGACACAGACACAGACACAGACACAGACACAGACACAGACACAGACACAGACACAGACACAGACACAGACACAGACACACACACACACACACACAGACACACACACACCCACACACACACACCCACACACACACACCCACCCACCCACCCACCCACCCACCCACCCACGCACGCACGCACGCACGCACGCACGCACGCACGCACGCACGCACGCACGCACGCACGCACGCACCCACACACACACACATAGACACACACAGACACACACACACAAGCACAAGCACAAGCACAAGCACAAGCACAGGCACAGGCACAGGCGTAGAGACGAAGACAAACAAACAAGTGGACGCAGGGGCATTTCTACAGCTTGAACACCGCACCAATTTTAGGGGAGCTTCTCGGTGTGGTGGAGCTTGATACAAGCCTTAGATGTTGCAAGTAGGGAACGAAGGACACCCTGTAAGTTACCATGGTGTGTGGCTTTTTTGCGTGCAATATCTACGGCGTCATTGTTTGGCTAACTGATCGTTCTACTTCACAGCCCGAAGGCAAGCTTGGATTTCTTCTGTCTCGTCATCTCTGTTCTTGTTCCTGCCACTGCGCAAAAAAAGAAACCTAGTAGAGCTACTCCACTTCTCAGGACTTTTCATTCGTGTAAGCCCAGTAAAGTTCCTCCAATCTTCAGGCTGCTTTTGCCAAGAGGAACCCCACGTGACTCCTTTTCCACGAATCTGGGTTCGACCTGAGCCGAGCCGCGGCCTGCTGCAGCTCGCCAGCGGCGCTGGCATCCCCGCAGTGGAACTGGATCCTAAGGGGTACTCACGACCGCTGGTGCTCCTACATGGGTCGTTTTTTTTGGTTGGTAATATATCCGCCGACCCCTTTGCAAAAGCAAAGTTAGTCTCTGCAAAGGGGCGAGGCGTGTTCTAAGTGGTGGTTAGGGGGAGTCTGAGGGGGAGAGGGGGGGTCCCGCAGCGGATTTTTCACACGCCTAACCTCTAACCCTAACCTCTAACCCTAACCTCTAACCCTAACCTCTAACCCTAACCTCTAACCCTAACCTCTAACCCTAACCTCTAACTCTAACCTCTAACCCTAACCTCTAGCCCTAACCTCTAACCCTAACCTCTAACCCCAACCTCTAACCCTAACCTCTAACCCTAACCTCTAACCCTAACCTCTAACCTCTAACCCTAACCTCTAACCCTAACCTCTAACCCTAACCTCTAACCCTAACCTCTAACTTTAACCTCTAACCGTGAGGATGGATGATGATGATGAAAGACTAGGAAGATGACGGAAGACTACGGGAAGATGACGGGAAGCTGACAGAAGACTACGGGAAGATGACGGAAGACTGCGGGAAGCTGACGGGAAGATGACGGAAGACTACGGGAAGAGAACGGAAGACTGCGGGAAGATGGCGGAAGACTACGGGAAGATGACGGAAGACTACGGGAAGATGACGGGAAGATGACGGAAGACTACCGGAAGATGACCCTACTCTAACCCTAACCTCTAACCCTAACCTCTAACCCTAGCCTCTAACCCTAACCTCTAACCCTAACCTTTAACCTTAACCTCTGACCTTAACCTTTAACCCTAACCTCTAACCTTAACCTCTAACCTGAACCTCTAACCCTAACCTCTAACCCTAACCTCTAACTTTAACCTCTAACCGTGAGGATGGATGATGATGATGAAAGACTAGGAAGATGACGGAAGACTACGGGAAGATGACGGGAAGCTGACAGAAGACTACGGGAAGATGACGGAAGAGTACGGGAAGCTGACGGGAAGGGAAGATGACGGAAGACTGCCGGAAGATGACGGAAGACTACGGGAAGAGAACGGAAGACTGCGGGAAGATGACGGAAGACTACGGGAAGATGACAGAAGACTACGGGAACATGACGGAAAGACTACGGGAGATGATGGGAAGATGACGGAAGACTAAGGCAAGATGACGGAAGACTGCGGGAAGACTACGGGAAGAGGACGGAAGACTATGGGAAGCTGACGGAAGACTACGGGAAGCTGATGGGAAGATGACGGAAGACTGCGGGAAGATGACGGAAGACTACGGGGAGATGACGGAAGAATACACGAAGATGACGGAAGACTACGGGAAGATGACGATGATGATGATGATGCTGATGATGCTGATGATGCTGCTGAGGATGATGAAGATGATCTGATGATGATTTTGATGATGATGCTGATGATGATGATGATGGTGATGCCGATGATGATGATGACGCCGCTGATGATGATGACGATGATGATGATGATGATGATGATGGTGACGAGGATGATGATGATGATCAGGAGGATGATGAGGATGATGATCTGACGATGGTGCTGATGCTGGATGATGAGGATGATGATGCTACTGAGGCTGAGGATGATGATGGATGATGATGACGACATGGTGGATGATGACGATGATGATGATGCATCGTCCTCATTCATCAGGTTGAGCAGCATCATCGTCATCCTCCTCATCATCATTATCATCAGCGGCGCCATCATCGGCCTCGTCATCCAGCATCATCATCAGCCTCATCATCCCCGCATGAAGCCAGACGTTGGAGAAAAATCCGGCCCTTGTTATCGCTGAGAGAAAGCCCGGCTCTTCTCCGTCCCAGACCAAAAAGCAGCTTCCGCATGCCCAGCATGCCAGGCATCACCCCAGACACCTGCAGGATGATGCCGGTGAAGCGGGGGATGCAAAAGCTGCCTTTTTTCCCGACATTCGAAGACCAAAAAGGCAGTTCCTGCATCCCCAGCAAGCAAAGCATCACCCCGGGCACCTGCAGGATGATGCTGGTGAAGCGGGGGATGCAAAAGCTGCCTCTTTTTCCAACATTCGAAGACCAAAAAGGCAAAGCATCACCCCGGGCACCTGCAGGATGATGCTGGTGAAGCTGGGGATGCAAAAGCTGCCTTTTTCAACGATGGAAGACCAAAAAGGCCCCCGCATCCCCAGCATGCGAGACCTTGGCGCCGATCCTGCTGAGAGACGGAGAAGGGCCAGAGTTTCTCCAGCGTGTGGGGTCGGCGGCATCAGGCGTCAGCCTGCTAAATCCGGCCACCGGACGTGATCGGGCCGCAGGCCAAAGCCCGGTAGGGCTTACCTTCAGGTATAAGGCCGCGCGCCCCATGCCGCCGACCATGCGCAGAACATGCGCCGACCATGCTCCGACCATGCGCATACGTTTTGCGCTGGGCCCACTCTTATAAGGGGCGAAGGATTTGCGGATTGGCTTAGGCGATTTGCGAGGATTTTTGTAGCATCTCCCCGCAGCGCCCAAAAACGAGTCCAAAAACGAGCATTTTTAGGGGGTGCCTAATACTGGACAACACCCCCAGCATTGCCAGCATCATCCTGGATGATGCGGATGATGTAATGCATGCTGGCGATGCGGGGGATGTTGTCCCCTAAGTCGGGCCAATTTTGCCGAAAACGTGCAACCTGAAAATCTTAAAATCTAAAGTGGATGGAAAATGGATGGAAAATTGCCTGGATTGAAATCTCAAAATCCTAAAGTCTTAGATTCTTAAAATCTTAAATGAAAATCTAACAACCAACCTTAGAATCTCAAGATCTTAAAATCTTAGAACTTAGAATCTTAAAATCTGAAAATATAAAAACTTCGTAAAGTCTTCGAATCTTGAAACCTTAAAAACCTTATGTCTTAGAATCTTGAGATCTTAAACTCTTAAAATATGACATTCCTAAAGTCTTACAATCTTAAAATCTCAGAATCTTGAAAAGCTTTAAAAACTCAAATTCTTTAAACCTCGAACAATTGAAATCTGAAAACCTTAAATTATTAAAATATTACCTTCCTTCAATCCCGGCTATATTTTAACTTCCTTAAACTCTTAATCTTGAATTATTGAAATCTTGAAACCTTAAGATCTTAAAATTACCACCTTAGAAGATAGAATCTTGCAACCTGAAAATATAAACATGCTCAAGTCTTCGAATCTTAACTTCTTAAAACCCTCATGTCGTTGAATCTTCAGATGTTAAAATCTTAAAATATGAAATTCCGAAATTCTCAAAATCTTAAAATCTCAGAATCTTAAAAGCTTCAAAAACTTAAATTCTTTAAATCTCGAACTATTGCAATCTGAAAATCTTAAATTCATAAACAAGTAAAATATAATAAAATTCCTTCAATCCGGGCTATATTCTAAATTCCTTAAACTCTTAATCTTGAAATTTTGAAGTCTTGACATCTTAAGATCTTAAAATCTTAAATTCCGAAAGTCGCCAAATCTGAAAATCTCACCAAAAATAAAATCTTAAAGCCTTCGAAATCTGATAATGGATGGAAAATGGCTGGGCAATGGCCTGGCTGTTATAACCTTCAAAAACCTTAAATCTTCGAATCTTAGAACCTTAATTCTTAAACCATTGAAACCTTCAATTCCGAAAGTCTTCAAATCTGAGACCCTTAGAATCTCAAAGTTTTTAGAATTTTGAAATCTTAACATCTACTCATCGGACTTACAGGAAAGGGAAGTGACAGAAACCCTCATGTCTTTGAATCTTCAGATGTTAAAATCTTAAAATATGAAATTCCTAAATTCCCAAACTCTTAAAATCTCAGAATCTTAAAAGCTTCAAAAACTTAAATTCTTTAAATCTCGAACTATTGCAATCTGAAAATCTTAAATTCATAAACAAGTAAAATATAAGAAAATTCCTTCAATCCGGGCTATATTCTAAATTCCTTAAACTCTTAATCTTGAAATTTTGAAGTCTTGACATCTTAAGATCTTAAAATCTTAAATTCCGAAAGTCGCCAATCTGAAAATCTCACCAAAAATAAAATCTTAAAGCCTTCGAAATCTGATAATGGATGGAAAATGGCTGGGCAATGGCCTGGCTGTTATAACCTTCAAACACCTTAAGTCTTTGAATCTTAAAACCTTAGTTCTTAAACCATTGAAGCCTTAAATTCCAAAAGTCTTCAAATCTGAGACCCTTAGAATCTCAAAGTGCTTAGAATTTTTGAATCTTATTTTTAAATCTTAACATCTACTCATCGGACTTACCGGAAAGGGAAGTGACAGAACAGAACGGGCAGGGCAATCCGGCCACTGGGGGCCCCTGACCCCGTGGTCCGTGACATCGCCGAAGGCCTAGGCCCGCAGGGCCTACCTTCAGGTGTTTGGCCGTCCGCCCCATGCCGCCGACCCACCGCCGAACTTTTGCGCTGCGCCAAGCTGGGCCCACCCTTATAAGGGGCGAAGGATTTGCGGATTTGTTCAGGCGATTTTTGGCGGCTTTTTGAGCATCTCCCCGCGGATTCAAAAAACGAGTGTTTTTTGGGGGGTGCCCATAGTGGACAACATCCCCGGCATCACCTGCATCATCCGCATCCTTGGCGGACATTGATGCGGATGATGCCGGTGATGCGGGGGATGCTGGGGATGTCGGGCCAACTTTGCCGAAAACGTGCAACCTGAAAATCTTAAAATCTTAAAGTGGATGGAAAATGGATGGAAAATGGCCTGGATTGAAATCTCAAAATCCTAAAGTCTTAGATTCTTAAAATCTTAAATTCAAATCTAACAATCAATCTTAGAATCTCGAGATCTTAAAATCTTCGAACTTAGAATCTTAAAATCTGAAAATATAAAACATCCTAAAGTCTCGGGGGATGCTGGGGATGTTGTCCCCTAAGTCGGGCCAACTTTGCCGAAAACGTGCAACCTGAAAATCTTAAAATCTTCAAAGTGGATGGAAAATGGCCTGGATTGAAATCTCAAAATCCTAAAGCTTAAAATCTGAAAATATAAAAACATCCTAAAGTCTCGGGGGATGCTGGGGATGTTGTCCCCTAAGTCGGGCCAACTTTGCCGAAAACGTGCAACCTGAAAATCTTAAAATCTTAAAGTGGATGGAAAATGGATGGAAAATGGCCTGGATTGAAATCTCAAAATCCTAAAGTCTTAGATTCTTAAAATCTTAAATTCAAATCTAACAATCAATCTTAGAATCTCGAGATCTTAAAATCTTCGAACTTAGAATCTTAAAATCTGAAAATATAAAAACATCCTAAAGTCTCGGGGGATGCTGGGGATGTTGTCCCCTAAGTCGGGCCAACTTTGCCGAAAACGTGCAACCTGAAAATCTTAAAATCTTAAAGTGGATGGAAAATGGATGGAAAATGGCCTGGATTGAAATCTCAAAATCCTAAAGCTTAAAATCTGAAAATATAAAAACATCCTAAAGTCTCGGGGGATGCTGGGGATGTTGTCCCCTAAGTCGGGCCAACTTTGCCGAAAACGTGCAACCTGAAAATATTAAAATCTTAAAGTGGATGGAAAATAGATGGAAAATGGCCTGGATTGAAATCTCAAAATCCTAAAGTCTTAGATTCTTAAAATCTTAAATTCAATTCTAACAATCAATCTTAGAATCTTGAGATCTTAAAATATTCGAACTTAGAATCTTAAAATCTAAAAATATAAAAACATCCTAAAGTCTTCGAATCTTGAAATCTTAAAACCCTTATGTCTTAGAATCTTGCGATCTTAAACTCTTAAAATATGAAATTCCTACAGTCTTAAACTCTTACTCTTGAAATTTGGAAATCTTGAAACCTCAAGATCTTAAACTTACAACCTTAGAAGATCGAATCTTACAATCTGAAAATATAAACATCCTAAAGTCTTCGAATCTTGACTTCTTAAAACCCGAATATCTTTGAATCTTCAGATGTTAAAATCTAAAAATATGAACTTCCTAAATTCTCAAAGTCTTAAAATCTCAGAATCTGAAAAGCTTTCAAAACTTAAATTCTTTAAATCTCGAACTATTGCAATCTGAAAATCTTAACTTCATAAACAAGTAAAATATAATAAAATTCCTTCAATCCGGGCTATATTTTAAATTCCTTAAACTCTTAATCTTGAAACTTTGAAGCCTTGAATTCTTGAGATCTTAAAATCTTAAATTCCGAAAGTCGCCAAATCTGAAAATCTCCGAAAAATAAAATCTTAAAGCCTTCGAAATCTGATAATAGATGGAAAATGGCTGGGCAATGACCTGGCTGTTATAACCTTCAAAAACTTTAAATCTTTGAATCTTAAAACCTTAATTCTTAAACCATTGAAACCTTAAATTCCGACAGTCTTCACTGAGACCCTTAGAATCTCAAAGTTGTTAGAATCTGAAAATCTTAACATCTACTAATCGGACTTACAGGAAAGGGAAGTGACAGAACGAGCAGGGCAAGGTGCCCGGTGGCCGGCTGTGTCGCGTCAGCGTGTAAATACATATATGGCTGTGGCTCAAAAAACCGGTACCAAAATGGAACCCTGGTAAATGGAACCAAAGACTAAAACCCGCGTAACCCCCCCCCCGTTAAATTTTGAGCCGGACTCATATATCTATTGCTACTCCTTGGGCCCGCGTTTTTGTTCCTTTTTCGGATTTGGTTTCAAAGGAACGCCAAAAAGGACAACCGAAGTCATTCTGGGGTGCAACCTTTAAAAGACACACCCGGTTGCTTGTTGCAAATCTGCAAGGTCTCCCTGGGTGAAAGATGTTCCATCCGATTGGGAAAGCCTCAGGAATAGAATTGAATCTTTGAAGGGCAGGCCCTTTCTAAATGGACCTCCTCTCTGTACATTTCGGGGAGGGGCATGCACAAGGCCTGGTGTTTGCTACAGCCCAATGTGATTTAACATCCTTCCCGATCAAAACAGATTCTGACGGTTTCCAAACAAATCGATTCACACACCATTGGTGTCGAGTCCTCGCTTCCATGCATACGCCAAAGCCGGGCTTGCGTAAGGGGTCATCCATAGTCCATCCCAGGGTTGTCAGCTCCCACCATACTGTGGATGGACAAAATCCATTTCGCACCACCTAAGAAGCCCTGGAATCATGATTCTCTTGTAAATACTAACCGACCATGGTTTCCCATGGTTTCAAGGTGGTGCAGGATTTTGTTCATCCACAGTAGGTAATCAGGGGAAACCACGTGGTAGATATGCCGAAGGGTTGCGGGTCCCAATGTTCCTTCTGGGTTCATGGTGGCTTCCTTGGTTACCTATACAGGCATGTGGATCCAGGTGGGCGTGTCTTTTTTGAGGGCACCCGTTTGGATGGTGTTCAAGGGAAACCAAAAGGGAACAAAACCTGGAATCACTTGGTACTAAAGTGGTACCCTCCCACCAATTCACCTGGAACCTGACAGGGGGTCACTTTTTACAAGGAAAATGGTCTTCCAGACCTCCCGAAAGTCAGGTTCCATGTTAGTTGGTGGGAAGGTAACCGCACGGGAGCACAGAAAAACCAAACCAACTCAGTGCGAGCGGAAGCTTTGCCAAGTCGCCGATCAGAAAGGCCGCTCTCCTGGCGACGTTGTTCTAGAAACTATGGCAATAAGACCCTAGACAGTAGGAGTCTCTGTGTGTGTGTGTGCACATATGCAATATATGTATACATATATATATATATACACATATGATTATGTGTAGATATATATATATATATATTGAGCTTTAATCACTATGTATACGTGTATGCGCATCTCAGTACATACAAATACACAACAACGCACCTAATCATAGCTACATATACGGCACACGTATGATACATGTACGATATCGTCCCTTCACGTCCCTTCCCAAACCTCGAAACTCGTTCCACTCCTCGGCCATCTTCTGAGATTCGGCCACCATGCTGTCGCCTGAGATCGCTACCCGATGGGGACACCAAAAAAAACAAACGGGATTGCTTGTAGGGACCCAACTTATAGGGCAACCTTCACTTTGGGTGGAACCGCTCCCCTTTAAAAGAAGGCCACGTTGACTCTGGGGTCACCATCTATGGGTGTGCCTGAGATAGGGGCCCGCTTTGCCGGAACAGCCATGTGGCTGTGTCGAACGAGGACGCAAAATGGGTGCTGTCCTTTTGTGGCTTCCCTTTAAACCAGCTGAAAAGGAACTGTACCCTCACAAAACACTTAAAAAAACGGAAGAAAAAAAACACACAAAAGTGGGGAGGCATCTGACAAAGAGAAGACGGGAGCCGAAAAAATACACACACACACACACATCCATGTTGCGTTCCATGTGCCAGGACTGCAGCTGAGAGGCAGAGGAGGTCGTAACCGACACAGCGACTGAAGCCCAGGGCCAAGGCGAAGGCGCACTGGTAACCTCTTGGAGGCAGGAGGCTCTCACTCGCTTTCTGCTTTGGGCCCAAACAAAAGGTCAACCAGGACCGAACAAAGGCCAAGAACGAAAGGGCTCTCATCCGTTCGAACCCCGATCTGTGGTTTTGGGCAAACCAAAAAGGGAAACTGGAGGTCGAAAGGCGGGCCGTTGGACACATCGGGCTGGCATCAAGTAGATGAATCTCTGCCAACAACATGCGTTTCTTTCTGTCGACCCCCCTTTTTTTGTGTTGGGGGCCGGGGGGGGTTGACCTTTTTTTGTGTTGGGGGGAGGGTTCACGGCAAAATCATGTTTGGCCTCCCATGGTTCCTTTGTTCTTCTTGGGAACCTGGCAAAGTAGCAAGCCTTAACAACCCTTCGAAAGGCATCTCAATTGTGGCCTTTTGCCGGGGAGAACACGGCACCATCCGCAGGTCCAGAAAATGGGCTGGCATGTGGGATTCTCAAAAAACCGGAATCGAACCTGGCGACGGTGGCGTTTCCTTGTGCGCTGTCCTATTTTTAGGTTTCTTTTACATGCACAATTGTGAAGGGGGTTATTTGAGGGTGGCCCTATTGTTAGTTTTCGTTTTCCTTCGACTACAATGTCCAGGGGTTTGCTTGCGGGTTCGAACATGCGGTTTGGGGCCTGGGTTGCTTTTCTCCAAGTTACCAGTTAGCTCAGGCAGTTCTAGGATGCCTTACTATAAACCCAGTACCCTGGGTTGCCGCGTGTCCCGGATGAATAGACAGGGTTCCATATGTTCAACATAAAAACACAGCACCCCCAAGACAATCTCACCTTTTGGACACAAGATTTTTCCCAAAATTCGTTACGCGACTTTCAATGAGTCGGAACCATCCAACCCATTCTCCGCAAAGATCATCTCCAATGGATTCAAAGCGAACTTGAAGGTCGGTTCTCTCAGTTGCCCATCGGTTGCCTATACCAGGAGCCTCAAAAACCGATGAAAATGTCATACCTACAAAAAACACGATGTTTTTTGGGAAAACACGATGCTTTCGGGAAACACCGCATTTTCAATTTCAATCATTTTCCCATACATTCCTTCAACTCGTCATCCGTTCTCAAAAGATCTCAAAAGCATCATCTCAACCTCAGAATCTCCCATCGCCCTCCCCTTTTGCGCTCGTAACGAAATCAGCTTCGCATTCGCCACTCGTCTTTCGCAACTCCAATCTGAAAGAAGGAGGCCGAGGACCCAAATAGTCAAAAGTACCACGGTTTTATGACACTTGTCAAGCAGCAATGCCATGATGAGGGCGTGCTGGCTTCGAACAGTGCGCAAGCTCAAGCAAAGATCGTGCTTTTTCTCACGACTTCGTTGTTTTCCAGCAACATTCTCGAATTAGCGCATTCGTGGTTGAACCCGAAAAACCCATAGAATTTCCACGGTTTGCAACGCTTTACTACGGGTTTTCCACGGTTTAGCTACGGGTTAGAAAACACGATGTTTTCCAAAAACACGATGTTTTCGGTTGGGGCTGCAGGTTTTCTACGGGTTTCTACGGATCTGCTACGGGTTTCTACGGGTTTTCTACGGGTTTCTGCGCTTAGCCGCCAGGATCCCGCCCCATTTTCTAAAAAAAGCTCAAAATTTATAAAACAATCTCAAAAGGTGTCACCTGGTCTTGTTTTGCACCAAAAGGAGCTTTCGGATTCCAGCACCCCCTTCAAACTGGTTCGGTATGACCTGGCGCCAGTCTTCAGGTGCCTGTTGCTGTAAAAGGTACTTCAAGACTGAAGCCAGCTGCACACCCTGGCTGTCAGGCTCTTCAATGTGGTCCTTAGAATTTGAAGCATACTCAGTATAGAGCGTTGCCCTCAGTTGAGATCTTAATGGGTGATGCCTGTGTGAATTCACTCCCGACCCTTGCCTTTGACCCTTTGCTCCAAATGAGCGTTTGGCCTCAGAAGCCCATGCTTAAGGGGGTTTATCAAAAACACGATGTTTTTCCTGAAAAAACAATGTTTTCAGAAAATCGAGAAAAAAACACGATGTTTTAGTCAGGGTACGACATTTTTACAGGTTCTTGAAGCCCTAGGTACAGGGAAATGGAATCCCGTTCGCCCCTGGAAGGAACAAAGCCTTGCGAGCTGAAAAAGGACCTGCAAAAAGCTTGGTGCTGTTGACCCCCCCTGCAAAAAGTTTCACTTTTTGTTGGCTTCCCTTCAGGTCATCTTCAGACATGTCCCAGCGGATTTCGCAGGAGAGGCGCCCAGCGCGCTACCGACCACCACTGCAGAGGGCGCATCAGCCGAAAGGGCAGCCTGGCCATGCGAATTGTCGTATGGTCTTTAAGCGCCTGAGTGTTAAAACAGTGGCTTGAGAATGTCTAAACAAGGGTCAGCTGGTGGTCAAACTTTCACGCCTCCCTTTGGGGTCCCTAACGGGACCGAGGATCGGTTTGTTTGGGCTGGGGGTGGTGTGCTTGGGGGGGTGCAGCTAGGAGGTTTGCATGTTTGGCACTGCCATTTGCGGGACCTCCTTGGTCTCCACATAACCTGCAGGGGATGGTTGTCGAAAGCCACGGATCCGCGACCATCCCGAGTCAAAAGTCAACCTTTTGACCACGGCGCAGTTGGCCCAGTTGGCCCAGGGGCGTTTCAGGAATGCGCAATGCGAAAGCAACGTCGTGCTTCCCATGAACGGTCGACACAGTGTGCTTTCTGTTGACACGGGTTGCCATCCACTTTTGCGGGGTTTTGTGATTGAAACCGTCCCCGACATGTCGCCTGTCCAACTGAGTGCAAGCCTTCATAAGAAACCAAGACCGCTTTGAGCAAGAGGGCAAGTCCTCTCCGACAATTCCGGGAGCCTCCTTTGGGATGGTGTTTATTTCAAACGGAATCAAGGCCTTTAGGCATAATTTTGGAGGAAAACTCGATATGGACGCCCATCGAACCCTTCCGGCTCCGGTTTGATCCGATGGTCCGCGGGCTGTTCGCGAACATTTTGGCTAGCCAAGGGAGTTGCGCACGAAACCCCCCCCAAAAAAAAACAACTTGTGCAGGTGGTTCTACTACCTACCTGGCTTTTTATGTAGGCACAGCACCCCAGCAAGTATTTCACGGCGAGCTGATGGCCCTTGGAACCGGATATCCAGCTCTTGGAACCGGATCTGCCACATGTGGCCGTCTGATGAGCCATCCAGGAAGCCGCTAGCAACAGGCGGCCTATGTCGGGAACATGGCGACGTGCCAGCTGCAAGGGGTACAGCCTTCCTTGAAGGTGACTAGGCTCCAGGGAAACGACTTTCGGTGGCCCGAAAAATGGGGAGTGGGTTTGGTGGGGGGCATCCCTTCCGGATTGGTTTAAAGAAAAGCCAAAAGAGATCGATTCAACATGTTGGGATCCGCTCTTGACACATGCCACATACCCATATGATCCAATGAGATGCAGCGCGCTATGCGGCTTTTCGGCCAGCTGTTGGGTGCAGACTGCGCCGATAAGATGCTGAGGCCGAGTTGGCTCGCTCGCCGCGCGAGTAGAAAAAGGTGAGCGCCCTTTTTCTAGACGTGTGAAGCAGGTCAATGTCTGAGTACCCCAAAAAATGCAAGGTCGACACCCCCTTGGTCGGAAAGCAAACAAAGAAAGGGATGGTGGAATCCACTGAAGTTTGAGACAAAATAAGGAAACTGAACCTGAAAAATAATCCGGTCCCCTCCTTTCGGAGTGTCGAAACTAGTTGCCCACTGAATCGTTCAGCACTGAACGAAACTCCTCGCTCCTATAGGATCCCACTTACCACTATAGCGGGTAAGCAGTTATTGTCCTTTTAGTTCTTTGAAGCTGGTTCTCTTGGAGACACTACATGGACATGGAAATCACCGGGCCAACATTCTTGCGATGCTCCGCCAAATCGGCCCTAGTGGCTTGTCAGCCGATGCCGTCTGAAGGCCCAAACGGCGTCCAAACTACAATTTAACTGGACCTTCACGGCTTTGCCGAACTCCGCCCTCCAAGCGGTGCCGAACAGCGCGAACAGTGGGGAGTTGCTCTTTAACCGAAAAGAACCAACGCGAATTAACCCATTTGTTCTCCAAATAGTTCTAGCTGTAGGGGTTCTTGCTTCCAAACAGGCAGGGTTACCTGTTTGAGATGCAGTCAGGGTGCTGTTGGCGGCGCTTCTTTGGCGCTGCTGGTCTTGGCGCCGTGCTGTTGTGCGTTCTGGTCAGGTTGCAGTTTGGTGTGCCCCAGGTGTGCTCAAGGTGCTGTGGTGCGGAGGTGGCGGTGATTGTGTGGCGATGCAGCCAGGGTGCTGATTGATCATTCTGACGTGCTTAAGGTACATTGGTAGTGGCTTTTGGTGCTTGTTTGGGCATGCAAGGCTGGTGTGGGTTCTGGTCGGAGTGCTGTTTGGTGTGCTTGAGGTGGTGTGGTGGTTGCTGGTGGTGCTTGTTTGGCGATGCAGTCAGGGTGCTGTTGTAATCTCCCATGATATCGTCCACGTTTTCCAAGGCCCATTTGGGAAGGCGGTAAGGTGACAATGCTCGGAAAACTCGGCGAAACCTCGCGAAACTTCTGCGACGCAGTCGGCGTTGCTCGCCACGCCTAAGGTTCAAAGAGCTGGAACAAGCGACTTGCAGCGAATAGCTGAATAGCTGCACCTCGCTTGGCGCAGAAAACCTGGTTGAACAATGCAACAATACCCAACCCTTTGTCACAATCTGGGAAGTGGTTAACAAGAACCCAAACAATCCCAACCCTGAGTCACAATCCGGGAAGTGGTTAACAAGAACCAAACAATCCCAACCCTGAGTCACAATCTGGGAAGTGGTTAACAAGAACCAAACAATCCCAACCCTGAGTCACAATCTGGGAAGTGGTTAACAAGAACCAAACAATCCCAACCCTGAGTCACAATCTGGGAAGTGGTTAACAAGAACCAAACAATCCCAACCCTGAGTCACAATCTGGGAAGTGGTTAACAAGAACCAAACAATCCCAACCCTGAGTCACAATCTGGGAAGTGGTTAACAAGAACCAAACAATCCCAACCCTGAGTCACAATCTGGGAAGTGGTTAACAAGAACCAAACAATCCCAACCCTGAGTCACAATCTGGGAAGTGGTTAACAAGAACCAAACAATCCCAACCCTGAGTCACAATCTGGGAAGTGGTTAACAAGAACCAAACAATCCCAACCCTGAGTCACAATCTGGGAAGTGGTTAACAAGAACCAAACAATCCCAACCCTGAGTCACAATCTGGGAAGTGGTTAACAAGAACCAAACAATCCCAACCCTGAGTCACAATCTGGGAAGTGGTTAACAAGAACCAAACAATCCCAACCCTGAGTCACAATCTGGGAAGTGGTTAACAAGAACCAAACAATCCCAACCCTGAGTCACAATCTGGGAAGTGGTTAACAAGAACCAAACAATCCCAACCCTGAGTCACAATCTGGGAAGTGGTTAACAAGTGAGTCACAATCAAGAGTGTGCAAAAAGAGCCCAAGCCCTTTTGTGTCATGGTCTGGGAAGTGGTGCAATAACCCAAACCCTTTTGTGTCATGGTCTGGGAAGTGGTTAAAAAGAACCCAAGCCCTTTTGTGTCACAATCTGGGAAGTGGTTAAAAAGAGCCCAAGCCCTTTTGTGTCATGGTCTGGGAAGTGGTGCAATAACCCAAACCCTTTTGTGTCATGGTCTGGGAAGTGGTTAAAAAGAACCCAAACCCTTTTGTGTCACAATCTGGTTAAAAAGAGCCCAAGCCCTTTTGTGTCATGGTCTGGGAAGTGGTGCAATAACCCAAACCCTTTTGTGTCATGGTCTGGGAAGTGGTTAAAAAGAACCCAAACCCTTTTGTGTCACAATCTGGGAAGTGGTTAAAAAGAGCCCAAGCCCTGTCATGGTCTGGGAAGAACCCAAACCCTTTTGTGTCATGGTCTGGGAAGTGGTTAAAAAGAGCCCAAGCCCTTTTGTGTCATGGTCTGGGAAGTGGTGCAATAACCAATCAAACCCTTTTGTGTCATGGTCTGGGAAGTGGTTAAAAAGAACCCAAACCCTTTTGTGGTCACAATCTGGGAAGTGGTGGTGAAGAAGTGGTTAAAAGAGCCCAAGCCCTTTTGTGTCATGGTCTGGGAAGTGGTGCAATAACCCAAACCCTTTTGTGTCATGGTCTGGGAAGTGGTTAAAAAGAACCCAAACCCTTTTGTGTCATGGTCTGGGAAGTGGTTAAAAAGAGCCCAAGCCCTTTTGTGTCATGGTCTGGGAAGTGGTGCAATAACCCAAACCCTTTTGTGTCATGGTCTGGGAAGTGGTTAAAAAGAACCCAAACCCTTTTGTGTCACAATCTGGGAAGTGGTTAAAAAGAGCCCAAGCCCTTTTGTGTCATGGTCTGGAAGAGGTGCAATAACCCAAACCCTTTTGTGTCATGGTCTGGGAAGTGGTTAAAAAAGAACCCAAACAAGTCAGTGGTTTCAAGTGATGGTCTGGGAAGTGGTGTGTCATGGTCTGGGAAGTGGTGCAATAACCCAAACCCTTTTGTGTCATGGTCTGGGAAGTGGTTAAAAAGAACCCAAACCCTTTTGTGTCACAATCTGGGAAGTGGTTAAAAAGAGGCCAAGCCCTTTTGTGTCATGGTCTGGGAAGTGGTGCAATAACCCAAACCCTTTTGTGTCATGGTCTGGGAAGTGGTTAAAAAGAACCCAAACCCTTTTGTGTCATGGTCTGGGAAGTGGTGCAATAACCCAAACCCTTTTGTGTCATGGTCTGGGAAGTGGTTAAAAAGAACCCAAACCCTTTTGTGTCACAATCTGGGAAGTGGTTAAAAAGAGCCCAAGCCCTTTTGTGTCATGGTCTGGGAAGTGGTGCAATAACCCAAACCCTTTTGTGTCATGGTCTGGGAAGTGGTTAAAAAGAGCCCAAGCCCTTTTGTGTCATGGTCTGGGAAGTGGTGCAATAACCCAAACCCTTTTGTGTCATGGTCTGGGAAGTGGTTAAAAAGAGCCCAAGCCCTTTTGTGTCATGGTCTGGGAAGTGGTGCAATAACCCAAACCCTTTTGTGTCATGGTCTGGGAAGTGGTTAAAAAGAGCCCAAGCCCTTTTGTGTCATGGTCTGGGAAGTGGTGCAATAACCCAAACCCTTTTGTGTCATGGTCTGGGAAGTGGTTAAAAAGAGCCCAAGCCCTTTTGTGTCATGGTCTGGGAAGTGGTGCAATAACCCAAACCCTTTTGTGTCATGGTCTGGGAAGTGGTTAAAAGAGAAAAGCCCCCAAGCCCTCAGGTCTGGGAAGTGGTGCAATAACCCAAACCCTTTTGTGTCATGGTCTGGGAAGTGGTTAAAAAGAGCCCAAGCCCTTTTGTGTCATGGTCTGGGAAGTGGTGCAATAACCCAAACCCTTTTGTGTCATGGTCTGGGAAGTGGTTAAAAAGAGCCCAAGCCCTTTTGTGTCATGGTCTGGGAAGTGGTGCAATAACCCAAACCCTTTTGTGTCATGGTCTGGGAAGTGGTTAAAAAGAGCCCAAGCCCTTTTGTGTCATGGTCTCTTCAAAACGTCGGTGCCAACCATCTTCCATCCGCACTTCCGGCTCTCACCATCGGCCCTTGGCGCACCGATTTGCTCCCCGTCAGAAGGATTCGTCGGACTCCTCCAGGCTGGGCCCACCGCCGGTGGAGCCATCGAAATCACGCGAGTCGCCCCCGAATTTTTTTTGCGGGGGAAATCCAAGTCACGTAAGTCACCCCCCAAAAGGACACTGGAAAAGTCGGAGAAAGTGGCCCAACGCTCGTGGGAAGTTGAGTTAGTTCCCATGCCCTTCCAAATGGAGAATATATGTGGTAACTTTCTTCGAACCAACTGAACTGCCCCCCGCTGCTCGTTTTTGCTGGAATTCTCAACCTCTTGAAAGAGCCCCTTCATCCCCATCGAGGCCCCATGCCCTTCGACCGCTTTTTGAGGACGACTCTTGGAAACGATTTTCCAACAGTGCCGAGGGTAGCAACCAAGGTCGATCAGCTTCCCTCTAATTGCCGGTTTGGATTGCTGGTTTGGTGGCTGAGTGATTTCCCATCTGCCCTCAACCGGAGGTTCAATTCCCCAAACCAATCCAAACCACCAATGAAGGGCAAACAGGGTCTCTGTGCCAAACCTACGCCCCATGCCAGCTACACTCTTGCAGGGGGCTTGAAGGAAACCCCCAGGCAAGTGGAAAGCTACGGAAGGGGCCCCAAGACTTGAAGAATAGGTTCGGCCACTTTAAAACTAGACTAAGCCATGATGGCAAAGATGTCAAGCGTCGAGTTATGTAGTACCTTATCTGCCATGGAATGATCACTCCAAAGCTCGGTTCACCGCGGTGAGCTCGCCGACTAAAGCAGGCAGAATGGTGTGGTGGAAACACACACACACACACAACATGGGGGTCTCTTAAATTGGGGACTCCAACAAGCGCTAAACAAACCAACAAGAGCACCCTCAACAAAACACAGAGCCACATTTGTGGGGTTCTTTCAAAGCGAAACCGAAAGGACCTTGGAACCAATTTATGGGCTGCACATCCTCTTGTGTGAAGAAACAACGACTCAAACCACCACAGAGCCACAAATTTCTGGGCTTGTTTTACACTTGACGAAACAACGATCCACACGTCTTCCTTCCAAAACCACGGGGGGAAACCTCCCGGTTCCCCGGTTCCCCGGTTCGGGTTTGTCGGACCGGCGGTTCCCAGTGCAGACTCCTCGGACTCCGAGGAGTCGTGCTCGTGCTCCAGGAAGTAGACCCCGTGGGCCACCCGGAAGAAGCGCCACACGCGGGCGGTCACCTGAAGGGCGCCAAGGGGGGGGGGGCTCCAAAGTGGACCAATTTTCGCATGGAAAGAGTCATGGAATGTTTTTCTTTTTTTGGCATGAATTGGACCAATGTTCGCATGGAAAGAGTTGAAAGAGTCATGGAATGATAAAATGGCATTCATGAGTTCAAGGAATCCCCGATTTGGTCTCCTTCAAAAGAGAAACGGAACCGCTCATTCCCAATCTTCGGAACCCTGCCCTTCCATTTGCTGAAGCCCCCTGGGAAAAAAATGAATATGTCCAACAGTGATGATAAAATCCAAAAAAAAACTTAAGGGAAAACAGAAAATATTCCTTTCAGCCAATGGAAGCATTGAAAGAGCCGCATGACGGGAGAACCACCGGGGTGTCTTACCGGAGAACCCCAAGGCGGGGGGGAGGGGGGTCTTGTTGGCTCCCCTTTGAAACATCCAGGCAAAGGTATCCTCGGAAAGGGCACGCCCACATGAATAATTTCGAGGGCAGAATGCTACTCCTCTTCTTTTGGTGGAAATGTTCCCTCACCTTCAACTGCCCAGATTTGACTCGAACGGGCATGTGTCAAACCAAGATACTTTGGTGCTGGTTCCCCTTCAGGCGAGTACCCTGAAAAAGGCGCATAGTCCGGAAACCGAACAAAGCAGGAAGACCCATGAGTCGGGCACATTCAGTTCTCTGGCTTTGCTTTGATGCCAACCGAAAAAAGAAAGCATCCCACGTATTGGTTCACAAGCAATAAACCAACAATTCCAAGGCAACAGCTCCCAGCTTGGGCACAAACGACTGCATCACCCTTGTTGATCCGCCTGCAGATGCACCATCATCACCATCACCATCACCATCACCATCATCCTCATCATCATCACCACCATCATCACCATCATCATCACCACCACCACCACCACCATCATCATCATCATCATCATCAAAACCATCATCACCATCATGAGCAACAACAGCAGCATCGCCATCAACCATCACCATCTCCCATCGCCATCCTTTTCCTCCTCCTCCTCCTCCTCCTCCTCCTCCTCCTCCTCCTCCTCCTCCTCACCCATCATCGTCCTCATCCTCATTCCCATCCTCCTCCTCATCATCACCACCATCGCCATAAATATAATCATGACTACAACCAAAATCAGCAGCAGCAGACTTCATTCATTCATTAAACAGTGTGATTGCTCATGCATTCGTTCGTCCGTCCATCCTTTTATGCTTAGGTCGTTTATCCATGTGCTTGTTCGCTTGCTTGTACGCTTGCTTGCCTCTCTGCTTTGTCTCTCTTTCTTCGTGTGTCTCTCCCTCTCCAATTTGTCGCTGTCTCTGCCTCTGCCTCGGCTTGTTTGCCTTTTACCCATCTGTTTTTTCTCGTCCTCTTGTTGAAACCAACCAAACCAAACCAACCAAACCAACCAAACCAACCCGACCCGACCCAACCCAACCCAACCCGACCGGACCCAACCTGACCAACCCAACCCAAACCAAACCAACCCAAACACCAACCGACCCGACCCAACCCAACCCAACCCGACCCGACCGACCAAACCAAACTAAACCAAACCAACCCGACCAACCAACCAACCCGATCCGACCCGTCCCGACCCACCAAACCAAACCAAACCAAACCAAACCAAACCGAACAGACCAACAAACCAGCCAAGCCAACCCAACCCAACCCAACCTGGCCAACCCGACCAACCAACCAAAGGCCCCTCCCATCCCCCGCCAGCAAGCCGAAGGCCATCGCTTGCTCCCTCGCTTCAATCGTGGCCCACAGCTCCAGCAACAGCGAGATGGACACCACCGCCCTCACGTTGCTGGGCTGGTCCAGGGGATGGTGCGGGACCCCATGTGGGGGGGGTTCCTTTTGGTTTCGTTTGAAAGACCTCAAGTGAGGGGGTCGTCCTTGTTTTGGGGGGGGCCATGAAGTGAGGGGTGGTGTTTCCTTTCGGTTTCGTTAAAAAAAAGGGGCACCCTCAAAAAAAGACAACTTCAGCCAGTGAATCGAGTGTGAAACAAAAAAAGAAAACGGCGAGAGAGATTAAACAACAAAACAAAACAAAAAACTAAGGTTCCAAAGGTTTACAGGGATCGAACCTGGATTTCCCCATTTCAAAAGCTGATCAATTCACTGGTGGTCCAAACAACTGCAAACTGCAGCCCCGTTCAACAATTCGAATGGGGGGTTGGGGTATCACAAAACCAGAAAACATGTCAAATGGGAAATAAGGCGTCTATAGTTATTCCGCCGCAGCACCTTTGTATTCCACCCCTGCCTGTCAGCTGATTCATACAGCCCACACGTTGACCCATGAATATGTTGACTGATATGCCCTGGTATCGAAGCGACATGTTTGGAGTTGTGCAAAAAAATTAGCAATATGTGTCAAATGTTTTGTACGGTCAGGTTTCAAGAATCCTGGCAATGCTACTGTTCAATTGATCTTGTATTCGGGTCAAATTCTATCACTTCGAATCTAACAAACCCAAACCTGTCGGGCGGGGCAAACCTTTAGCAAATGCAAAATGCACAAAAAGAAACGCAAAAACAAACAAACGCAAACAGCCGGCAACCATGTGCTTGACACCTTGGTGTGTGTGTTAATTGTGTATGTACCGCGGGTCGTCGCATTGTGGTTTCACCGTGGTTTCCTTGAATTACCATCCCGGATATAGTTGCTGACATTGTGGGCCTGTGTTTTTCAGGAAATCTCGAAGTTCTTGTGGAGAATGTCCATTGTGGCCGGCCGGACATTGCTGCGCGTTGTTCTTTTTTGTGGTTTGTGGAATTTTGGAGTTTGGATTTGGACTTTGGATCTGTGGAATTTTGGACTTTGGACTTTGGATTTCCAAAAGGGAGCTGTCCCTTGCTAACCTTGATCTGGGATGGACTCGTTGCCGATTGGTTCGGACATCAGGAATATTGAGAGGTCGAAAAAGCCTGCTGGACCTTCTCTCAGACAGAAACCTTGCTCCAGACTACGGAAAAACGGGCAGAAAGCTACGGTTGACATTGCGTTGTGTGGCCAGGCCTTTGCTCAGATTGCAGGATCTACAGGTTTCAGAAACGAGCTAAGGACCGTTCGGATTCAACCGAGGGCAAAAAGTCGCGTCGGTTTGCTTCAGCTTTGCGAAGCTTGAGCTTCGGTTTCCAAGCTGGCTCCCGTGCTCTCACACCAAGGGCAAGGTTGACTTTGTCTAGTTCCCAAATCAGAAAAAGCGAATTCCCTTGGAGGAAACATCGCTCTTCTTGCGCCCAGATCGCTCTCACACCAAGGGCAATATGTTGTGTGCCTAAGTCGCAAGTCGGAAAAGGACATTCCCTTCGGCGGGTGAAATCGCTCTTTGTAGGGGTTCCCGGATCGGTGAGCTAGTTATTTGTACACATGGATGCACCAAAGCGGCACGTCCAGCATGTAGAAGAAGTCCCCGCAAATGGCTTTACCCACGCCGATGAACAGCGCCAGGTTCCTGAAGGGAGGTTGACCCAACCCCTGGGTAAAGCATGTTACTTATAAGGCTATATACATAATCCAAATGGGTTGTGGGATGTGTTCAAAGCCAGATTTCGCCAGCATGGAGCAAAGTATTGGCAATCACGCGCCTGATGTTATCCTCCCAACGTTAACAACTGTTAGAGGAGAATGGACCCCAGTCAGGTTCCATGTTGGTGGGTGGAAGGGTAAGCCACGTATGGGAGAAACAAAGGGAACCCAAGGCCAATAACAAAAACAAATAAAGGGGAAGAGGCGGAAAAGGGAAAGGCAACCGGTTCACTGATGGGAGTGTCACAGATCGAAACGAGTTCTCAACTTTGGGAAATGGTGAAAATAATCTACATGAAAGCGAACCATATTCGGCGTTCCTAGTTTTGGCACGCATGAAATTGATAGAGAGGATCCAACTATAGATAGAAAGTCTTGCTGTTCAGCCATAACATGTTGCGAGTAACAAAATCACACCCCATTGCCGGCAGCTCACTTGTTTCTTCGTCGGTCAGCTTCGTACACCTGTGTCGGCTCTACTCAGAAGATGGTAAGCAAAAATATGTGTACACACAAGTACACGATCAAGAGATCCCATTTTGAACCTGCAATGCTTCCATTTGATTCAGGTAAAAACTCACACAGACACACACACACACACACATGCACATATCTACCAGTCCGCAGCATCTCCCATGACAACCAACATCGAAAAAGGCACCCTACTGAGCACTTCGGATTCATCCGGAGAACCCTACTGACCAAAGGATTCCCCCTACCTCGAGCACGTTGTATTGAAAGGGAACCGCCTCTAAATAGTACGGTCCTCCAGATTAATCCAAAGTGAACACGAAGCGAATGGAAGTATTTGTAGGGGCCTACATAGTTGTGGGGAACTATTGAACCACACTATGCCATAATCATAAAGCAAACATTTGTGTAAGTGTATAAGTATTTAGCCAGCTATCACAATGGCAAGGGGTCACTGGCATGCAAAGTCCTACGCCCTAGAAGTAAGCAACACCAGCTCAAGCCTACCTCAAGAAACGCTCAAAGCTTGAATCACAATCAAAACCCGGCATTTAAACGGCCTATCCAAAATCGTGTATAGGGCGGCTGCGCCCAGTGGCTGGGACTATCCCATACTAGCCTTCACCTACCTGGGTGTTGATTGTGGTTGACTTGCTCACATCGAAATTTGGATGCAAGGCGCTCCAGCATGAACATCACCAGGATTCCAATGCTCACCCTTGCCAGACCCACCTCCACGTAGTGCAGATGATGTGCCATCTGGTAGTCGGGATCATGGTGCCTGAATGCAAAGAATTGTGTTTTGAGCAGAGAAGGGCCAAGGGGTGTTTTGCCTGGCTCTAGGAAGGACACCCGAGTCTATAGGACAGGGGCCCAGTCGTTCTGTCGACCACTAACTAAAAGACCACAACAAACAGAGACCCACAATCCAGCCGCACAAAAATCCCATTGGCAACGCCTTACTTGTACATCTTTGTTGGCCTTTGCGTCCATTTGGTCTTAAGTCTTTCGGCCAATCCGCGCGGAAAACAAAGGTCCACATGCTGAACCGCGTCGAGACAAGTCGGTCTCTTCGGCTTGGTGGGACCTTCCAGAATGCTTAACCTATTGCACGGATGGAATCCACTTGGGGGCCAAGGTCCCGCGCAAAACCAGCCGTTTTTTTGTTTTTGCCTGGTCGGATCAGTCGGGCATACAACCTTTCTCCAGCAAGGTGAAGAATAGTTTCTCATTTTGCTCAGCTGGAATGAAGGTTGTTGTGGCCCCAGGGTCAACCGGCCCAAAACCAACTGATCTTTAGTTCTACCGACATGGCTATAAAGGCTTATACAGGCGTTGCCGTCACCGCAAATACAGCAGGTACTTGAGCCACCTACTGAAAATGGGCAGCTTTCCGGGGGGTTGGGCGCTGGAAGCCAGCGGAAGAAAGCGAAGCCAAGGTGCATGTCGCAAGGAGCTAGATCCTTGGCGTTGCAGGCCTGGTTCTGCAAATAGGCCGGGATAGCTGTACCCTCCTAACATGAACGGGAAGAGAACCCAAAGGTCTCTTCAGAAAGTCTTCCGGACATAAAAAGTCTAATGGCAACTAAATGCAAACCACACCTGTTCAAGGCAGTCCTCCGGGGGATCGAAATATTGCCCCTGGCATACGTGTTCGGGGGGTGAGCTATTTGGAGGTTCTCCAATTCTTTGGTGGAGTCGAGCCTTCCGTTTCAGAACTATAAAGGGACCGCTCGTTGGCTACCTATGGCCGAGAAGAAGTTGCGTGTCCGCCCATAAATTGGAGTTCACCCACAACAAACCTAACGGATCCAGGGGTTTGTTGCCTAATTCCTTGCGGAAAGGAAAGGATCGATCTTCTGTTTTTGAGCAACTCCTTCTCCAAGGAAAGAAAAAGCGGGACCCTGGTAGTGTGCTTTGAGGCTCGCAGTCTTCTGGTAGGTCAAGCTGATCAACTGCCAAACTACAAGCAATGCAGGGGGAACATCTTGACAAGACCAAGCAAAGCCAAGACAGATTAGAGAAAACCAACACAAAACTCGACAAAACCAAAACCACACCAAAACCTGAACAAACTGATACTTGGAAACTCTTCGCCAATACCCCAATGGCTTTAACAAAAACTTTGGCCATCTTGGAAGCCCTTGTTGACAGCCATGAAAAACACAAACATGCACACACACACACACACACACACACACACACACACACACACACACACACATTTAGGCCCTTCAAGTGCAGCCCCTCTGAGCGCTCCTCATAGGCCGTTAGGCACCTTGAGATCGCCAGCTTTTCCCGCAGCCCAATCCTCGACACGCGGTGCTGGGCGCTTGCTCCCCTTCCATAGAAAAGTTTTCAGGGGAGGGTGTCAGGGTTCTGAAAACCTCAACTTCCGCAAATGGACCTCAGTGATCATTGTCGTCACTTCATGCCAAGTGGATGCTGAACTTCAAATGAGACAATGGGCGTCTGAAACACAAAGTGTTTCTTCCAGGCCTAAGATGTAAGACATCTGGAGCATCTAAGAGGGTTTCCCCAATCGAACGAATCCGAACAGAGATGTGGTATTCATATCTTGCAGCCATTGTATTTCCCTTTTCCTTGTGGCTAGTAGTCAAAGTCAGTAGTAGTCAAAGGGCAGTGTAAATCCTCCGAGGCAATGGGATCGATTCAACAGCCATGTGCTGAGTTGGCTTTAAGACGAGTAACAAATTCTCAGATTCTCCTATCTTGATCTTGAATGCAGAATCGGAACCTCTCTGCTTGCGCAGGTGAGACTCGTCAATTCATGGAGCAACACGCTTCGACCTCCAAAAATTATGTGGGGGTTCGCTGGGACCCCCTGATTTGGTATTTGAAAATCTAGAGGGACACGTCCACATCGTGGGCTTCTGGGTGTCCTGCTTTGAGGTTACCTGTTTCGGGTAGGAGGGGAAGCACCGGAAATGGAAAACAACGCCGTTTCGTAGAGATGCTTGTCAAAATAGGGCGCCCCCCCCCCAAACATAAACAACTCGTGGCTTTTCTTGTAGCTCTCCTTCAAGCCAACCCTGCAAAGGGTACCCCCAAGAAAAACGGGGCCATTTTTTGAGACCACTATCTTGAGGCTGGTGTTCAAAGGAAACCACCGTTAAATTTTATGGGTAACCATTCAGGTTGCCATGTTGTCAAAACCTACTGTTTGCTCGTTTGCGATCCGTTGCTTCGTGGTCAAATAGATCACTGTCCACCCATTGCTGCTGTGCGATCCGTACCAAAAAAACAATAAGCCCGGCAAACCACCTTTCCCGCAACTTTCGTTTGACCGCATCTTTTGAGGGTACCCCTTTCATCTATCCACTAAGTGGACGCTTAGATTGTACCTCCGGGGTTTAAGTAAAACCAAGTTTGTTGGTTGAGTAATGCGACTTTTGCTTGGGAGCCCCTGGATTCAAGAAACGTCTTCCACACCCATTTACCATATTCATTACAACCTGTAATATCACCAACTTTGAAATCGTAATCAGTCGAATTCTCAATTTTCTGAAACATGTACAATCACAGGTCCTTACTTACTACCCATACGTTTCATACAAATTCTAACAAAAAATCCGTTCATCGAACCTATGCTGCATACTTTTTAGGGCGCCCCGTGCCCCGCCCAGCGACGCCTGGACCTCCTTTTGCCGCGCAGGCGCTGGATCTGCAGCTCTAGGGACACCACCACCAGCAGCAGGTCCAGCAGCAGCAGCGCCGTGAAGAAGCCGTGCACCTGGCGCCGCTCGCTCGCCCGTCGTTTCGTTTCGTATCGTGTCGTGTCGTGAGGGGAAATCCATGGGAAGAAATGCAAGGGAGGAGGCAAAACACCGAAGGGGAAACCCATGGCGTGAACCAAAGGGCGGAGGAAAAAACAAAACGAAGGGTTGTATATTTACATATATATATATATTTATACCTGATGGCAAGTGGAAGAAGTGGAAACTATGACAAAACCTAGAGGCAAGAAAGAAACCGAAGGGTTACCTGGTGGCAACTTGTCCGCACTGGGTAGGACGTATATCCGGGTGTGTCTTTTCTAGGTAACCCCCCAAAATGGCGCAGCGGTTTTCCTGTTTGTTTTCCCTTTAAAAACATCAAACAGTTGGATACCACCACTCACTTGCCCAAACGACCTGGACATAAAAGGTTAACCTTTTGGGACCTTCACAAAAAATGGGCCAAAGCAGGGAAACCAAAAGGTGAAAAGCTCGATTCACTTTGGGCAAGTGAATTTTGCTTGCCACAGAAGTGGTCTTCTCAGAAAGTGCTTGAACTAAGTCAGTAGTTTTTTCCTCTTGGGTGTCCCTTTAACACCATCAACAATGGGCTACCACCAAAAAATCGACAGACCCATCTGTTCTCTCACCATGCTGTTGTGTTCCTGTTGGGGTTCCCTTTGAAACCATCCAAAAAATGGGGGTTAGCACCAGAAAAAGGCGAGCCCCAAACCTTGCGCTCTTTGGGGGAGCCCCGGGGGTTGGGCAAAACTGTGGGGAGTACCACCAAAATGTGGGTACCAAAGTGACAAGGTCGATTCGCTTTGGGCAGGGACCCAAAAAGATCGGACAAAACCGTTGTGTTCCTCTTCAGCTTCCCTCTCAAACCATCCACAAAAGTTGGGCAGAAACTGTGGAAGTACCACCAAAATGTGGGTACCAAGAGGACCCGACACGAAGGACCCGATACCAAAAAGTTGGGCAGAAACAAAGAAATGGACCCGACACGACCCGACTCGGTCCCCGGTCCCCGCCGGGGCGGAGTGCAGGAACGCCACCAGCCGCTCGCGGCGCGTGGGCTTCGGCGTCGGCTTCGGCTTCATGGCGCCGGTGAAGCCGCCGCGGTGAGACGCGGACGGAAAGGGGGGAGGGGGAGGGGGGAGGGGGGAGGGGGGATGAGACCGGCATCGGTGTGTTCTGTTTTTGTTTGCTTTTGTGCTTTGTTTCGGTTTGCTCTGTTTTTTTGGGGGGGGCTTTTGTGTTTTGTTCTGTGGTTTGTTTCTTCTTATTTTGATGCCTGTCTTGTAAGAACCCATTGCATGTGACGGTGTCCTTATTAATTTATGTTGTTGTTTGTTTCTTTCTTTCTTTTACAAGATCCCCGATGCATGTGTGAGTCGTGATGATTGTGGTATAGTGGAAGAGAAAACCATAAGAATAGTAGAGCAGTGCAATAGTACAGTTGCAGCAGAAGTAGAAGTAGTGGTAGCAGCTGTATACTCGGAGAAGGAAGCCTGGCACCCGGTTCCTGGAAGAACCCTAGTGGATGAACCTGAAATGGGATTGAAGATCCCACTAAAAACCCTTTTGAGAGCTGGTGAAAAGTGGGAGGAAAAACATGAGCCGTTCGGTAGAAGAAGTGAAAGGGATGTGCTAAAAGGGCTTGAACCTGCCCAAAAAGTGGGCGACCTGTGGAAGCGGGGGGATCCCAAGCTCTCATTGGAGTCGGCAGCCAAGGATTTGAAGCTGGGCTCCAGAGGAGCTTAAAACTGGGTCTGAGTATTGAGTGGGGACCCTTTGGTGGATAGGTTGGGATGTATGTCCACCAACCACTGAAGAAGAGGGATCCCTGGTTAAAGTTCATAGCCAGTTCTGGTTGTTTTTTTCGGTTTCTGACTCAACTAGGGATACCGCTGAGCCTTGAAAGGGGCCGGCCACAGTCCGAGTTCTGGTACGGCGCCCCTGGCGAAGAAAGATGTGTGTGCCTGTAGCAAAGTAGCAAATTGAACAGTTGTTGAAACAATTGTGGCTTACACATGCGTGGCCCAACCCCGCCTTCCAGTTGCCCCAAAACTGTACGACATGCGGGTCCCAAACGATCCCCTGCCAAATGCCAAAGGCACTTGTAGGTGTATCGTTGAAAGGGTGAGAATGGAATCCATTGCTAGCGCTATTGAAACAAAAAAGAGAGAAGCACAAACAACAAATTAACGGGACACAGAAAAAACACACACCCGAAGAACTCCTAAATGCTTCTCGCCTTTATCAGTTCTGGGGTCAAATCAGACATGGTCAAATCACGCCAATCCGCACCAACTTGGGCTGAGACACATGGCAAAACCGTTCCAATGTCCAGGGAAGACCAAACTTCTGGTCGGAAGTCCAAGGAAAGTCGGAAGTCGGTTCTCAAGCAAAGGCCAGCGCCCTTTGGCTTTCCCTTCGCATACAGCGCCCTTTGGCGCGCCTCTTCGGATCTAGCTCTTCTCCTAACAGAATAAATGAGTTGGGAACCTCCCTTCAAATAGCCTAATAAAGGAAAACAAATTTGGAACCTCCCTTCAAATAGCAAAAACACAAACTAAATACGATATTTGGGCCTTTCTGTGGCTACAAATTTGGACACAGTACTTGAAACCGCTTAGGTATCTGGCTTTGCAAGCGGGTTCCTTAGACACACCCGTAACTCGAACCCCCGGCAAAAAAAAATGCCCCCCTGAAAGCTGCCCACCACCCCAGAGCCTATCTGCGAGACACCACAACTTTCGGCCGGGGAAAATTGTGTCACGTTGGTTCCCTTTTAGAGCTGTCCTTTTCAAAAAGGGCTCCGGTTCACGTCACCGGCCCTCGAACGAAAATTGGTGCACTTCGCAATCGGGGATTAATCCATAAGGGTCCTCTGCTTTTGTGGCCATCCTTGTTAACTCCGACGTGTGCCTTACACAACTCGGGATTGTTAGATTAGCTGAACCACTATAGCTATCGTCAACCAACTGTATTACTGTATGCAGGCGGTTGATCTGACCATACGATTCATCGATGTATAAAAACATACATCGTCAACCATCTAAGCAGAGGGAAGCTTCACTGAGCATCATGTTCATGGGGATACTACCACCAACCATGTTTGCCGGCATTCCAACCATGAAAATCATAGCCTGTGAGCTGAACCGCGATAACAATCAGCTATGAACATGTTTATATACATATGGAGAGAGAGAAAGAAAGAGAACAACCAAGACAAAAAGACTCCGATACAATATATCATTGTTCATGTGCAAAAACAAACGCAAGTAGATCGTGCACAATAAGCATTGTCCCAGGCAAATGTCTGCAGAATCCCAAGTCATGGGGCGAGCCCGGCTTGTCAGCGCCTGGACTGGTGCCTGCTCACAGACCTGTCGAGTGGATGTGGTTGATGTACCCTCCAGGCGATTCCATGAAAGCTGACAAGACTTTGGAAGACTTGGTGACCCATTTGCAGAGGGTTTAATTGGGGGAGCTTCCATGGGAAGGTATTTACCAAAAAAACAAAAAAGCAATTCATGGTACCTTCTCTCAGGCGATATCAGAAGGAAGCTCGCACCCTTTTTGCGGTAGCGAGGGAGGGCACCTTTGAATTTGTGATCCCCGTCCGCAACTTTCCCCATCTCAGTGTCCAGGTTTGATCCTCTGAAGTGAGGATCGTGTCCCTTCTTTGGCGCCTGGATAGAACCAGCCTCACAAGCAAGGCCATTCCGGTGGACCCGAAAGCCTCGTTTCAGGGGGGAATATGGCCATGCGTCAAAATCAAAGAAGGGCCTCTTATCTGGGTGGAAGTCATACCCTCCAAGCTCTCCACATGGTAAGCTCACTGGAGGCATCTGGACGAGTTCTTTGGGCAAAGAAACCTTTTGGATCCATCAAAAAGGCAGCAAATGATGCCAGGGTCCTAAAACACATCTCCTTCAACCATCACAAAAAACTCACGTTCAACCCCCCCCCCCCCAACCAGGGAATGTATACTCCCAGTGGAAGCCAGTTCCCTGTATTGAAGAGTGGTCCCCTTGGTTGTCTAAGCCTTTCTCTGAGACGATGTTTGCGCCATCCCCATGACTAGTTTATCACCTTAAGGGGGGGGTCCCTGCAACAAGGCCTCAAACACCATCCACACAGAAATATTTCACGGACGCCTCCGTTGGGTTTTACAAAAAACAAAAAACGAGAACCAATTCCTGCTCATGTGCGATCCATGCAGCCAAAAACGTTTCTGCCAGACCACCTTTCGAGCAACCTGTGTTTGGTGCGGCTTGTTCTGGGGATAGCGCTTTTGGTTGGAGACCCCAGGCCCCTGGTTTCAGAAGAAATGTTCCACACCCACACGACGTGTGAGGCGGGTTCGGCGACGAAGCTTCGCGGCGGCGATCGGCACGGAGCTCGCCTCGCGCCAGGCCTGGAAGTAGGTGACGCCATAGCCTCGGGTCGGCGGGTGAGACGCTCGGGTTGGAGGGGTTGGGGTTCGGGTTGGAGTTGCGTCGGGTTTGGGTTTGGGGTTTGGGGGTTGGGGTTGGGGTTTGGGTTTGGAGTTTGGGTTTGGGGTTGGAATGCGGTTGGGTTTGGGGCTTGGGGTTTGGGGTTGCGAGGGAGTTGCGTCGGGTTTGGGTTTGGGTTCAGGTTTGGTTGGCTTCGCTTGGGTTTGGGTTGCTGCTGGTTGCACCACAAGTCCGGTCGGGTCTTCGCCAGGCCTGGAGCCAAGCCTGTGCTTCATGGCTGCAGTTTGCCACAAAGAAATGGTCCGGGTCCAAAAAACGTACCCAAGGTGGAACCCTGCTAAATGGAAACATGGACTACAACCTGCGGCCCATATCCTGGCGGTTCAATTTTGACCCACACCCAGATGGCCTCCATCTAACCAAAGTCAGACGAAACCTTCTGCCGATCCGAAGTCCACTGCAGCTTTGCCTCAGTGGGCAACCCAGGAACACCGACCACACACGAGACTCACGAAGCCGATTGCTCGGCAAAAGTCTTCACAATGCCCAAGACGTGGTGGTTCTGGGGAAGCTTCGATTTGTCGCCATGCAAAAGCAGTGGGTCTTCACCTTGACCCAACTCTGGGGTTTCAGAATTTGTCAATACGAGGAGACCAACCAGGTAACCAGCTACCCAATCATGAGCAGGGCTGTGGGGAATGCCCACTTCTGTGATACAACGGAAATTCCCAAAAAACTAGTGTGTTCATATAAAGGGGATTCCCTTATATCACAGAAGTGGGGAGAAACCCCTTGATCCCACAACCCTGATCATGAGTCATGACCATGTACTGCTAGGAGCAGGAACACACCAAACGCCTTCATCAAACGGAAGGGCCATTCTTGCCTTTCCGAGTTAGGGAGAAACAACTGGATTGCTTCAAAGGGAAGGGGTCATAGGTGTCCGTTTGGACAAGTATGAATTCCCACTTGCAATTTGGCAGGGGCTCTTAAATTATCAAAGTAGGGGCAGACCCCCCAAAATGGTGGTATTCCTTTTGGCTTGCCTTTCAACCAACCCTAAGCTGGCCACCAAAGAAACAAAACACAACCTGTAGACTGACACGCACACACACACACAGACCAACCCCACAAAATAGGTTTGGAAACACACACACACACAAACAAAGAAACAATCAAACAAAGAAAGAAAGAAACAAACAAAACAAACCAACAAAAAAACGAGGAAACAAGGAAACAAACAAACAAACAAACAAACAAACAAACAAACAAACAAACAAATAAAGAAATAAACAAAGAAACAAGCAAACAGACAAAGAAACAACCAAACAAACAAACAAACAAACAAACAAACAAGGAAACATACAAACAAACAAAGAAACAAAGACACAAAGAAGCAAACAAACACACAAACACAGAAACAAGCAAGCAAGCAAGCAAGCAAGCAAGCAAGCAAGCAAGCAAGCAAGCAAGCAAGCAAGCAAGCGAGCAAGCGAGCAAGGAAGCAAACAAACAAACAAACAAACAAACAAACAGACAAACAAGCAAGCACACAAACAAACAAACAAACAAACAAACAGACAAACAAACAAGCAAACAAGGAATCAAGGAAACAAACAAACAAACAAAGAAAGACACAAAGTAACAAACAAACAAACAAACAAACAAACAAAGAAACACACAAACAAACAAACCAACAATCAAACAAACAAGGAAAGAAGGAAACAAAGAACAAATAAACAAACAAACAAGGAAACAAACAAACAAACAAACAAACAAACAAACAAACAAACAAGGAACAAGGAAACAAGGAAACAAGGAAACAAGGAATCAAGGAATCAAGGAATCAAACAAACAAACAAGCAAACAAACAAATAAAGAAACCGAGCAAAGAAACAAAGAAACACAGAAACAAACAATGAAACAAACACACACGGAGCCCTCTTTCCAAGCAGTCTTTGGCCCCGGCTCACCAGGCGTGCGCCGCGGAAGCGCCCCGCGCTCTCGCGGGCCCAGGTGAGAAGCCAGTCCTTGTGAGGGTTTCGGCGCATGGATTGGTGCTGGCGTTTGGCCCGGAAAAGGCCGCCGAAAGGTCCCGTTCAGCGCACAAAATTGTAACTTATCTGATGATGTTGAACAGTTGTTTTTGACAAATCAGTTACCAAAGTACACTCAGAAACAACTATCTGTTGCTTCTTACGCCAAGACCGTTTTGTCCCTTTCTGCCACTTTTCTTCCGAAAAAGCGTGTCCAAACAGGAAGTCAGAGGCAAGTAAGAAGCAATCAGACCCTTTCGGCGAAACAGGTTGCTTGCACAGGGCAATCACCCAAAGCATGTGAGGAGCCCATGTACCCGTACGGGTCACCCAAACTCACTTCCCCTGCCTGGATACCAAGGGAATTACTGGAAAGGTCAGAAAATGTTGACTGGGGGTTGAAATCAGGGGTTGTTTCCAATTGCTTTGGTTGCAAACCCACGAATCACATGGCAACCAACTGATTCCATCTCTAAGTCCTCCAGTAGAGAGGTTAGAATAAGGCTACCAACTTTTTTCTGTAGTCTATTTTCGTAGGGGAACCCTCCCCCAAAAAAAGGAAACGGCAAAAGGGCCCCAATTGCTGGCCGGCCTAGAAATCGGGTTTCGGCCAAAGGGCTTCCCAGCCTTTAAAGCCAAGGCTCGCTGGTGTTCTCCCGGCGCCGCACCGCGCCTCGTTTCAAAATACCAAGAGCTAATAAGTCCGTATATCAAAACATAACGTTAAACCCATAGTGATAAGATTCCCTTTTAACTACTTTAAGTCCTCCCAAGAAAAGGTTAGAAGAAGGGTACCCTTTTTCTGTAGTCTATTTTAGTAGGGGAACCCTCCCCCAAAACGGGGTAAAAGCACTACTGGGGGACCCAGCTTTCAAACAAACCTAAAAAACGGTTCCATCAACAAAACGCAAACCCACAATCCTGAACCCACATACAAAAATAATGTAACCAATCGTCCATTCTGGCTACATTATGGGAAGCGGGTATCCAAAGGGGTCCAAAATGGCCATGGGTTCATACACAAATGCATACCGCTTGTGTCAAAACGAAAAAGGGCTCAAAGGGCGTGTTGCACGGTGCCAAGTTCTGATACTCATTTGGGATGCCCGGTGCAGGAATGGGTCAAAATGGGTGGGGTGTTTCTTTGCTTGCCCTCCAAAGACATCCTCAAAACCAAAAAACCAAGACCAATCAGCGACTCCTTTGGGTCGTTTTGGTCTCCTGGGTTCGTTCAAATCCATACCTTTGGTTTCGACGAGCCAATTCCCTTCCCTGGAGATCAGTTGGTCCTTGGAGCTCGGTTTGTTTTTTCGGGCAGTTCCCAAACCCCAACCACCTGCCTGAGCTGGAAACAGAGATGCTGGAATCAAAACCCATCTGAACTAGTTTTTAGGGTTTTTTGGCCTTTGTTGGCAGAAGAAGAAAAAACACGAAAAAGCGGCCTCCTCGTTCGTATGGTTTCCAAACTTACACACTCCTAAAACCCATCAAACGGAGACCTACCGGCAAAAAAAGACAGCTCCCCGACTTCATGCAAGCCAGGGGAAGCCTTTTTTGAGCACGGCCCGAGCTCCCAGCGCAGCATCTCCAGCAAAGGGCCCTGGCGTCGCACATGTCTCAAAAGTTGGAACGATGGGCGGCTTCCTGTTGGCCTTCTTCTTGGGCGGGGTGTCATGGGATGGTTGGTTCCCTTTCCGGGTTCCTTCCTCTCAAAATTCGGGCGTCAGCAAGAAAGCTCGGCTTTTTTTGCTGGGGTTGTACCCAACAGGAACCCCCCCTTCCCCCCCCCACACACACACACACACACACACGCACACGCACACACACACACACACACACACACACACACACACACACACACACACACACACACACACACACACACACACACACCACACACACACACACACACAAAAAAAATGAAAGAAAGAAGACAACTCCACCCAAACCGAGATCCGACCTGGGAGTTCAGCATGTTAAGGAGATCTGGTCTTCGGATGCGGGAGGCATCATTCACGAGGCCAATTGACATGAAAACCTCACACCCCAGCGCCCCCTAGCCACTGCTGTTTGGACAGAACTTGGGATGTTGGACATGGGAAAAAGCAGTTGTTACTGCTGGGTGAGTGCTGGCCGTTGCATCTCTGGGAGGTCGGCAACAAGCAAGTTGAGCGGGAAATGTGGAGCCCGGATCAACAACCCTTGCAGAGAATCGGGGTTGTGCGAAAGTGAAGGATCCCCGAATCCCCATGGCACAAAATCGCTTATTGGGGAGCTATTCATTTTGGCTTCCCGGAATTCAAGCTCCTGGTTGCAAGAAGAAGAAGATCTAATGAAAGAGAATCAACATGTTAAGGATTCCGAGGACGTTCCCCAAGTCCGGATCCCCCTCTGAGCAGCAAAACCGGCCAACTTGTTCACTTTCACCCCAGCTTCCTCTTCTGCCCTTTCGCCTGCCCCACGTGATGGCGAAAGGCCGCGTCCTCAGCTGCGCGTGCCTCCTGTGCGAAGGACCCACGTGCCGCGGCCAAGGATTCGGGGTGCTGCACATTTGAGGGCCTTATGTTGATTGATGCTTGAGGGTCGGCTCTTAAATACCATGGCCAAAACTTCTCAGTGTGCAAGGGACAGCCTGGGACATAGTCAAACACAAAGGGAAGTTGGTCAAATCAAAGTGGGTTAGTAGGTCATAGTCATAGTTGAAACAAAGTGCTGTAGAACATGTAAAGGCAATCTCTATTGGTTGAGCGCTTCTCGTTGTCAATTGAATCTATTGGCAACTATGATACAAAGCTGCAGCAATCTGCCAGCCACTAGCATCCGCCCCCCAGCTTTCCAGGATGGCACCCGAAGCCACACCTAGCCCACGCCAGCCTTTGCTCAAGGCCTCGCTTTGCCGGGCCACTTTCTGTACATCAGGCAGGTTGTGCCAGGCTTCCCCTACCGCCACCAACCAATGAGTGCTCGCAAGCGAACTTATGGCCATTGCCAAACTTTTGGCCAAAGAGATCCAACAGCGGCCATTTGGTTCTTGCTTGGATCTTGACTTGTTCTGCGAGAAAGTCGACTAAAGTCGGGCCATTTGCCGTGACCCTACCTTGCCCCCCGAAACTTGCAAGCTCAAACAAAATCGGAATCGCCCATACCCGCCCCCCCTCGCCCCCCCCCTTCAGGAAACACACACCGCAAACCAACCGCGCAAACCGCCCAACCCAGCACCCCAGCCTCCCTCCGAGCCCTCTTTTCCGCGGCCGACTCGACTCGCGCAAACCTCCCCCCGCGCCTGGTACCGCGTCTCTGAAAACTCGAAGTTGGAGTTGAAGTGCACCAGCGACAGCCCCGCCTAACCCCGATCACATCCCGATTCTTTTTGCTGGACGGGCGAACCTAAGACATGGACCGTAGATGACCTGGGTGCCGAGGAACAACGTCACCTTGATACCTTTCATAGAATCGAAAACCAAAAGGTGATATGTGTATGTGTGTGTGTATGTGTGTGTGTGTGTATGTTGGGTGGGTGTGTGGGTGTGCCTATGCTGTTCTGGCTTGGAAGGGCAACATAGCGACCCCACCGAGAGATGGGGCAGTCAGTGGCCAAGGTCAAAAATGCTTGCCTGCGGTTCTTGACCAGCTGCAACAGTGGTCAGCTCCCGCCAGCCAACCCCTATCCACCAAAGGGTGCTGTCAAGAATCCGGTGTGAACATGGTCCCCCCCACCAAAAAAACCAGTGGCTCTCCATGCCGGGAACCTTTAAAAACGTGCCACACCCAAATGCAACCAAAACAAAAAATGGTACCGGCATGGCCGACTGCCCCTGGAACCCCTTCCCAAATCTCCCAGAAATCTGCCCCAAAGCGCCCATCTGAGCCTATCGACCCTGTAGCTGTCAGCCGTTGGAAGCCAAAAAAAACAAAACAGGCCCCCAGTTGTGTACCAACTCCACGTTGGAAGCAACAAAAACAAAACAGACCCCCAGTGTACCAACTTTACAACTAGGTCCCTCCAGGGCCTAAGAACCGCAGCACCGTTTCGCTGGAGGCGCCGTTGCGCGGGGCCCAGGCCTTGCGCAGCTCCTCCAAGGAGCCCAGCCACTCCGCCTCCGCCTCCGCTTCCCGGCCTCGATTCGTCCGGTTGGGGGGGGGGGGACTCTTGAACATCCCCCAGGTCAGGTTGAGGTTAGTTCGGTTGAGGTCTGGGTTAAGGAAGTTGGGGTGAAGGTTAGGTTGACTTGAGTTGGCTTGAGGTTGGGGTTCAGAAAGTTGAAGGGGGTGGGGTAAAGGTTAGGTTGACTTGCTGGTGCAATAGGCAGGGAATGAGAAACGGAATGACCCCCATAAACCATCCAACTGGTTTCCTTCAAGATAAAAACCCCCTTCCGGTTCATTCCCAACTCCCAGAACGGTCATTCCCTACCTATCGCCGCCAGCAAGAAGTTCCAAGGGGTTGACATTTGCATCACCAAGTCATAGCAACAAAGGTACCCCGACTCCCGACCATGGAGTCTCTTCAGGCTGGACCTGCCACCTCCTTCGGGTGCCATGTCTTGGACGTGACTTAAGACGCACACCCCCGAACACGTTTGTGGCCCGAAGGGGGGCACTCCAGCAAACGGCATACCCGTGTTCCCTTGGAAACCCTGCCGAAAAGGGCCCCTCATTGTGAGATAGACTCATTTGCAGCAGTTCAATGATCGTCAATGATGACATAGTCCATTGAGTACTCAATGTCGTTTATCAGTATGTCCTTGTTGATAGCTCAATACTACAGCCGTGGATAAGCAGGTGGTCGTTTTGCTGCAACTGGTTCTCTCCCGTCATTTGCCGGCAAGGTGTCCTTTGACCTGCGAGGAAACCGATCAGCGTTGAGCTTCGGGGTCCTTCCATTTGAACACCCCGAGGTGTGGGTGATTGCCGCATTCCACGCATACCACTTGACATTAAACAAGCATAACTAAGAAACGGAGGAGCGACACCTGCCTGACGCAGAAGAAGAGAAACAAAACGAAAACGAAGAAGCAGAAGAAAAAGAAGAGCAAGCAGAAGCAGAAGCCATTCTTTTTGCTTGACACTTGCGCTCGAGTGTCATGCTGTCCTCCCGTCCAGATTGGTTTCTCCCCAACACCTCAAAGATTCATTTGGGCCCAGGGGAACCCAAATGTGAACCAACTTGGGAACCCAAATCTTGAGCGAGAAATGCCCATTGAGAGCGTTTGGAAGGGGGCCATTTCAGGATAAGCTTGGTTGGGATGTCACATTCTTGGCATGCATGTGTTTTTGGAGGCCCGGTACGCTCTCTCTCTCTCTCTCTCTCTCTCTCTCTCTCTCCTTCTTCTCTTCTCAGGTTGGATTGAAAGGGAAACAAAAAGGAACACCGAAATCCATTTTCGCGGCCCCACAGACCCAAAGGATAGTGGACCCCTCTGTTTCCTTTAGAGACACCCACACACACAACACCCAAAAAAGGCCCCCAAGACGAGCCCAGGCCCCAGACCTCCCCCGCCGGCTCGTGTTCGCTCGGTCGCGCCTTGGATGAAGAGCGCGCTGCCCAACTCCCGGCGGTACCGGGGCGCCTGCAGCGTGCCAAATGGATGAGGGTCAAAAATGGGAACCCCAAAATGGAACCCCAGTAACTGGAAACAAGGACTAAAACCTGCGGTCCCCTGGTGGTTTCATTTTGACCCGGGAGGTTCCTCTGGAAGGTTCCTCTCTGGGAGGTTCCTCTGGGAGGTTCCCCTGGAAGGTTTCTCTGGGAGGTTCCTCTGGGAGGTTCCTCTGGAAGGTTCCTCTGGGAGGTTCCTCTGGGAGGTTCCTCTGGGAGGTTCCTCTGGGAGGTTCCTCTGGAGGAACCTCCCTGAGGAACCTCCCCAGAGGACGCAGAGGAACTTTCCAGAGGAACCTCAGAGGAACCTTCCAGACTCTTCAAAGCACCACTCTGGTGCTACTGAGGCCTTATTCGCAAAACGGTGCCTCCTTTTTGCCTCATAAGGGTTAGTGCCAAAATGGGAGGATTGCCCAGCTCCACTGGGCAGCTCCCCTCAGCAGCTGATGGGAGTAGGATTGATGCCCCTCCCACAGCGAGGGAGGAATCCTCCCACCTCACCGGATGCCCTCCCGGCATCATGGGTGAGGAAGGAAAGTAGCGAAGATCAGTGTGATCAATTCGCTTTCGACTGAGGGGAAGACCCGGTTCTCAGTCGGAAATTGCGGGTCCGGATGAGTAAGTTCATCCGCCCACGTGTTAAAGTCGCGCTTCACATGCGACGGCCCCAACATGACCTGCTGGTCATGCAGCGTTAGCACAATTTCCATGAGGATGGCCGCATTGGGCATCCTGCGAGTGGAATCGTTAAGAAGGGAGAAAACATTTCCCTGGTTATCACTAGCAACCAGGATCCTAGTGTGAGAAGCCGAGCCGGCTGCACAAAGCAGAACGGCCCTCACCAAAAGGAGGAGGCCGAAGAGCTCCAAGGCCGCTATCGCCCGCTGCGGGTCCCCAGTAGTGAAGGCCCACGGCTCGCCCTCCGGTGTGATTCTGTGCTGGAACCACTTCACACGGGACTTGTCGGGGTTGGGCACGTCCGAGCACCAACCACCAACCCATGCATGGTCTGCCTGTCTGCCAGCTCCCGCATCAGATGCCCCCGTCCATGGGAGCGTGGGAGCAAACGGAGATGCCAGTGGGAACCTCTGGTTGAAGAGTCTCCCCAAAAGGATGGCCAGAGCACGAACCAGCTTCGGTGGCCTGCCCGAAGTGGTGCAGGCCTTCTTCCAGCTCCAAAAGGGCTGGAGGAAAGGTTTCGTCTGCCGAAGCAGCCCATTGAATACGGCCTAGGGCTTGTTCCACCTCCTTGCTGGTGAAGATGTCCCCCCGGGCCAGCCGTTTAAGAGTGGCCAGGATTATGACGTGTTTGACTGGAGCCAACAGTACACAGGGCGTGATTGGGTCCACCACAAAGCCCAACCAGGTATTGATCGGGGAGAGCGCCGTCTTTTTCCAGGAAAGCGGGACTCCCAGCGCCAGCAGTGTAGCCAGGATGGCTGTGGCGTCCCAGTCCGCCCGGCTGCATCTGAGGACCCAGCAGTAGTCGTCCACAAAGACTAAGTGCCAGTCCACCTGAGGGAAGATGTAGTACAAGAGTCTGAGCACCAAGGATGCCTTTCTTCCCCAGTACAGTTGTGCCGAGGCCATACCGTACGTGCCCACTCTGTTGACCCACACCGGTTTTGGATGCAGGCCACCTGGTATTTCCAGTCTTTCGGGAGCACTTTTATACGCCTGTGGGCCTTGGTGACATCCGCCTTGAGGATGATGAAGGTTTCCCCCTGTGTCGGCGGCTGCCACATCAGGGGTTCCACCCTGATCCCCCCAGGGCGTTCCGTGCCCGGGGGGGTTGGGGGAAGGGGGCCCTCCTACCAGGGCCCTCGGCACCTGGGAGTGGTCCCTTCCCTGAGGGTGTCGACCGCAGAGAGACGTCCAGGCCGCCGGAGGTATCCATCATCCCCCTGCCCCGATC
This sequence comes from Effrenium voratum, assembly GCA_963377175.1. Classification (NCBI taxonomy): domain Eukaryota; class Dinophyceae; order Suessiales; family Symbiodiniaceae; genus Effrenium; species Effrenium voratum. The sequence goes on along the minus strand of CAUJNA010001680.1, from coordinate 192,081 downwards.
AGGCCCCTCGGCCCTGGGGGGCAGGCTGGTGCTGTGGGGGTCCCTCTCAGGGCCCTCGGCACCTGGGGACTGCCCCTGCACCGGCTGGTGAACATCCCGAGGTCTCTCCTCAGTGCTCGAGAGCGTGGCTCGAAGTAGATGGGGATGGTCCGTCGCTGTCCTGAGCCAGTGGATGGCGTGGAGGCAGTCTCCAACCATCGGTGCAGTGGTCTTCTCCCCCGTATGAGCCTGGATGTGTGCGTTTGCTCCCCCTTTCGAGCCATCGTAGATCGTCCTGATCTTGTCTGACTCATCAATCCCCGCAAGGGGGCCCGGGCAAAGTTCCTCCGGTTTGCAGCGGCACCTCTCTGCCGCCTCCGACCGGGTGAAGGGCCCGTCCACCATGTCCAAGGCTCGTTCCTCGTAAAAGGTTGCCTCGATTTCACTGGCAAAGAGTTCAGCCGTTGGGTAGTTATCATGGGCCACCGGCGGGGGGGGGTCTTCCCCCAGCCAGGCTTCTCCCTTAAGCTCCTCCTTAGTCGGCCAAACTCCGGGGGAGGTCAAGGTAGGGTCCGAGACTCCCAAGGGGACCCCCTCTTTCAGTGTCAGGGGGAACTCCCAATCAGGGTCACCTGAAAGGGATGCCAAGTGCGAAACCAGGTCCAGGAGGAAGGGTTGCCCTGGGCATCGTTCATGGAGGTGCCTAGGTCCCAGGATAGCCCGCAGCTCATCGAGGTCGGCTTCCTGGAAGGGGTGTGTGGTGGCACCTGATGCCAGGGACATTCGGACCTTGTCAATCCAGGGCCGGGTAAGGGTCATGATCAGGGCGCCCAAAGTAGCCAAAGGGGAAATTCTCCGAAAGGGGGGGTTGAGCCTCCCCGGGGAAGGTTTCCCCCCCCCATCCCTCAGGGGGCGTGAGCGGAAACCCAATTGGACAATCGCAACTCGGTCAATGAGGCGTGGGACCCTGAAAGCGGGCAGGCATTCGGGGCGGTCCAGGACCTGGTCCCCATGTTCTTCCTTCCCCAGTTGTTCCGCATCTCCGGCCATCGGGGGCATGGGAGATGGGAAGTCTGGGTTCATTGTTCCACGAGGGCTTACGGTGTCTGCCTCAAGGTGGATGTGCCCGTGCTGGCGGGGCTTCGGGGCATTCTTGCCTCCGGGCTTTGGGCCCTGGTGTGATGAGGAGGGACCGCCTCCCTGATTGGGTCCCCGTTTTCCCCGGGGGGAAGGGCCCTCCGGGGGGTCCGACCCCCGCCCCTTAGGTGGTTCCTTAGGGTTTCCCGGGAATTGTGAGGGGATCCGGATGTGCCCCGGCGCTGCGAGTGACACAGCGATGGCTTTGGCCAGGCCTGCCATCATATCCCAAGGGTATCTGCTAAGAGTCGAGGACTCGTTGGTGCCCACATGTGACTGATGCGTGCACCGCATTTGATCCCAATCCTGAATTGGGAGATCCGTGGCTAGCGTAGTGGCCTTCTTGACCAGCTGGCCCAGGCGGCACTGGTCGAAGGAGATTGCTGTCAAGGAGTTTGCCTCCATCCAAAGCTGCCCCTCCTCCGTGATCCAGAAGGATGAGCATTCCTTGGCTTTGGGCAGCGAGCTGCTCACCACTGGGTCCTCCGGGTGCTCCAAGAAGGACTTTGGCCCTGGCAGAGAAACCGCCGCTCTTGAGGCCCTTGCCAGGCTGGTGATGTACATCTGCCTCAAGATGAGGATACTGTCATCATCAAGCTGAGTCTGGGCGGCCTGGTCCAGGTGTGGGAGGCCCCAAAGTGTCTCTCGAGTGCGCCCTCGCACCGGGGTGGGGGCCCCCGGTTTTGGTATGTGGCGCAGGATGGACCATGTCCTGCAGTTGGGTCCTCCTCCAATGAAGACCACTCGGCCCTGCTTTGCTGCCGTGCAGAGAGCTCCATATAGCTCGGGTTGGAGCATGTCGTGGTTCCCTTTTGGTCCCGATCGTAGGATGTCTACCGCCACCACCATGCTGGAAAGGTGTGGGTAGTTGGCATGAAGACAGCTGTCCAAGGAAGTTGGGTCTTCCTTGCCTGCATAGAGCAGGACAATAATGGGCCCACTGGATGGAACTTTGGGTGATGTGCCCTGTGTCCATCTCAGCCGCTGTACCAAACGCTCCGGGATGTTTTCCATCCACGGGAAGATGTCCCCTCCCGGTGACGGCTCCGTGGGACTTGTCAGGGGGGTAGCTGAAAGGCGCTGGCCCCCTTCATTCAGCCCAACCGAGCTCTTATAAAAAACCACCGGGTCCTGCTTGATGATGTTGGGCGCCGGAAGTGGGATCGGCTGCCTCCTGGGCGTGTTCCTTGGCGTTGCGGTGTGCTGCCAGTTATCCGGCAATCGGGCCTGCTGGGCGCGGCCCCCCGTGTCAGGGCCCTTGGCACCTGCAGGGAACCGTCCCGTCCCTGCCGTTTCAGGGCCCTCGGCACCCGTGGCTCGGGGCTGAGGCGCCGCCGTTGTGCCAGCTGTGTGGTTGTTCTGACCCCAGCGAGGGTGTTGTGCACGCTGGTTCTGCCGTCCCCATCCTTGTTCCGCCGAGGATGGCCGCCACCTGGCCTGTCCCCCCCCTGTGTCAGGGCCCTCGGCACCTGCAGGAGGGGGCTCATGTGCCTGCTTGGGGCGTTTGCGCCCCCTCTCGCCCCCCCGGGCCTTATCAGGGCCCTCGGCACCTGAGGCCTCCCGGGGGGTCGGGGTCAGCGCCCCTAGTCAACCCGGGCAGTCCTGCGGGAGGTGGTCTCCCAGGCAGATGCGGCCCGTTGCCAGGATGAGGTTGCACTTGTGGGTGCGTCCGCAGTTGCCCGGGCAGCGCCCGCGCATCCAGTTGTTACAGAACTGGTTCCCTTTCGGATCGGTGGCCGCCTGCTTGTTACCGCCCCTCGACGCCTGATTGTTCGGCTGGGGGGGTGCTACCTTTCCCTTTGCGCCCAGGCGGCCCCTGGACTTCCAACAGCCCTTCTTGCCTAGTCCATGATGTCCTGGTTGAGGCGGCCCCTGGAAAAGGACCTGGATGCCCTTCTGGTGCTCCATAGACCTCACGTGTCCAAAACAATGTGTCCTGCCTGACCGACAGCATGGCCGCCTTGAGGGTGCTGCCCTCGTGCATCTGCTCGTGAATCTTCCGCCATGCGTTGCGTTCGGCAACTGCCAGGACGTGGTCCTCTGGCGGGGGAAAACGGCCCCCGATGTCCTCCCCATAGAACCACTCGTACCAGCTCTCCAGGTCCTCCCGGGTGATGTCGAACTGGGCTGCGGAAACGAGAGGACGCACATAAGGAGGGTGTTGCGGAACACCGCGTGCATCCTCTCGAGTTGGTGGCGAGTTTTCGGCTCGCCCCGCTCTTCCACCTCGTCCTCCCGGTCCCAGCCATCAACCGTGGTCTTCTTGGCGGTCTTCCATGGCCGTTCTCCTGGTTCCGGGAGTGCGCTTACCAGGTATTTCATGGGGATGAAGCCGATCTCGCCTCCTGCGCAGAGCTTGAACTGGCGCTTCATCAGCTGGTCGCTTCCTTGCAGGGCCAGCTTGGGTTTGGTGAGTTTGGTCTTCTCCTCCCAAACCCTCTCCAGCTGTCCCCGTTCACACGAGACCGTGAGATTCGGGGCCGTGTCCCCGGGCGTGTGCGGCCCGGGTCCCGATGTTGCATGTGCCCCCACTCCCATGGATCGTTGAGCCGCGTGAACCACCTGGAACATACGGGCCGCGATCAGCCGGGAGGTCACCTCCGTGTAGTGGTGGTTGTTGGGGGCGAAGCCCAACTCCCCCGGCGCCGTCTCCCTTGCCCGGTCGGGCGAGTCCCACCGGGTCGCGAGGTCCTCCATCGAGACAAAACCCTCACCCGACAGCGTCGCTTGGATGAACCACGGGATGCCCTTGAGGACCATGAGGTTCCTGGCGGTCTTGTGGAGCTTGGCCACTGCGTCCGCATACACTCCGGGAATCTCCTGTGGTGGTGCCACCAACTCATCCGGCGGCACCGCCATGGTGTGGGTGGGCGGGATTTCAGATTACAAGACAGAAGGTCAGAGTCCACTTGAGCCAAAATGGTGGCCCAAGTGGACACTTATGAAGAGTCAAGACAAGCGACCACCTGCGGTTAACGCTTTAGCCCAGACTCTTCAAAGCACCACTCTGGTGCTACTGAGGCCTTATTCGCAAAACGGTGCCTCCTTTTTGCCGCATAAGGGTTAGTGCCAAAATGGGAGGATTGCCCAGCTCCACTGGGCAGCTCCCCTCAGCAGCTGATGGGAGTAGGATTGATGCCATTCCCAACGGACGGATCGCATCAGCTGCCAATACCAACGGACGAGCTGGTCGTTGGGGAGGTCCTCCTTCCCCGTATGCCGTGGGGTCCCGCTGTCGCATCTCAGGGCCCTCGGCACCTGTGCGTGCAACTGTCCTGCTGCGGACCCTGGGGGGTGCCTGGGAGGGCGTCTCAGGGCCCTCGGCACCTGCGCCCTCTCCCCCTGCCGTCTTGCCTTGAGGAACGGGGGGAAGAGTGTCAGGGCCCTCGGCACCTGCTCTATCCACCCCTCACTCAATTTCCGGGAGGACGATCGCCTCCTTGTCCGACTGAGTGTCCACGCTCTCGTCGGTGTCCGAGGAGAGGGAGATGGAGGCCTCGGAGTCCTGTGCTGCGTAGGGCTCCACGGCCATCCACGTGTTCGGGAAGGTGAAATGCCGGAAACATCTGGTGCATCCCAGGTACATCTCCGGCTCAGCATGGAAATCCTGCTCTGCCAGCTCCGAAATCTTGAGCGGCCCCGGCCTCCAGCCGCACCCCACTGTGACTCCATCCGTGTCCAGTAGGTGCATGCTGTAGGCTTTGGTGGGACCCTTTCGGGCCGTGGTGGCAATCACCGTCAGTGGACCCCGAGGCGGGGGCACCTCATCTGCAGCCACCTTGGTGATGGCCGGCTTGTCGGCGGGGATCACATCCCAGCTGGCGTTTGAGGGCGGTGTGTCCGGGACTTCCTTGAACAAGGCCTTCGGTGAGGCAGGGCACTCCACCTTGTCCTCCCAGTCCTCATGTCCGAGGTCGACTCGGACCGCCCTTCCTGCCTCGAGTTGCATGGACGGGAGCTTCTGGAGAACCTGGTCCCAGATGGAGCACACCACGTGTCGCTTCTCTCGGGTGTAGACGTCCGCCGTGGACTCCTTGAACCAGTTTCCCAGGTACTGGCGTTGGTCCCTCGGTATGTGCGCCTGGAATGCACAATCCGGCATGAAGACCCGGAAGGAGTACCACGAAAGTTCAGCCACATCCTTGGCTGGCGCGCCCTGCTTCCCCAAGGCGTCTTTGAGCCACCTCAGGGACCTGTCTGGGGTGCCTGGGCGGGGGATGAAACCCGTCCTGTCCTTGTTGATCGTGGGGATCAGGTAGTCCATCTCGCGAAACTCCTCCGAGGCCCTGAATCTCTTCCACCACCTCTCCAAGGGGATCCACCATCTGGCCCCTGAGAAAGAGAATAATGGGGCGATGAGCGGGACCGGGTTCCGTTTGATGGCCACTGCCGACGTGGTCTTTGTCTGCCAGGCTAGCAGCTCTAGGGTGTTGCTCGTGGACCTGACCGTCTGCGGCGAGGTGTGCTGCACGTCGTTGAAGCGCGCACTGCAGGCCAGGTTGAACCTGGCCATCGCCATAATGTACCTGTCTACTGCTTTGGTCAATTCAGGGACCCGGTTCTCCGAGGGGGCCCCTTCTGCCCCTTGTTCCAGGGCCCAAACAATCGCCCGGGTCGGAACCACCGCTTTGCGCTGTGGCTTGACCTGGGTGTCCACCAGCGTCTCTTGGATGGCTTTCCGCTTTGCCAGGAGCTGTTTGTGTTCGTCAACGTTGAGCATGCCGAGTTTAATGGAGAGCCACTTTAAAGTGCCCCACCACTTCTGGAGCTTCGCCGGGGTGACCTCCAGCGTGACCGCCTGGTTCATGAGGTGCCGGACGTCACCGGCCGTCCAGGGGAGGTTCTGGAAGCCGATCTTGCGCATGCCCTCATAGGCCAAGCAATGTGCTCGGATGGTCCGGAACCGGGCATCTCCAAATAGGTGGCCGAACTCCTCCAGCTCCCTGGCCCCCATCACCTGGTGCATGTAGGGGATCTGGTGGCGGAAAGGAATGAAGTAGCCCAGGAGGCGTTCCAGCCACCTGGCCCTCAAGTGCTGTTCCAACGCTCGTTGGGATGTCGGCAATTGGGTTTTGATCTTCCCTGGTTTCCAATGCCGCCACTTGTTGGCCACTGCCAGGACATCTGGGGCCTCAATTGATCCGGAGAGGATCCACTCCTCGCGGTCCCGGATGGCCTGCTCCATTTCCAGTGGAGAATAGGTGTGCGATTGTCTGGCGCCTGCCGCACGGAACAGAAGTTGTTGCAGGGTCTTAGTGGCGAGCTCCAAATCCGCCTCCTCCAGCGGTTGTGGTTGGGAGCCGAGTATCCTTGCGAGGATCAAGTTGTAGGTGTCCGAGGCCACCAGGACATGGTTGCCGTCAGGTGCCAGCCCCACGATTCGTGTCCACGGCCGCGGGTCAAAGACCACCGCATCCGGGTTGGCAACCTGGTCCTTTTTGACCCATTCCAGGCAGCACGCCACGAGGATTTCCCCGTCCGACTGCACTGGTGCAAATCCAAGGTCATGCAAAATCAACTGGAACGCGGTTGGTACCCCAAGGAAGGTCGTTCCAAACGGGGAAGGGAGGCGGGGCCTCCACATCATCGTGATCCACTCGAGCCAGGAGCCTAATTCCTAGGCGCAAACCCCAACCAAACAACAGGGGAGCCCCCAAAACCCCGGAAAGCCCATCCCGAAACGGGGGAAAAAGGGGGGGGGGGGGGACCCAGGGAGCCGCCCCGGAAAGGGAAGAACCAAACAAGGGAGGGGAGCCAAGGCGCACCCCGGACCAGCCCAAGCGCGCCAATTTTTCTCGCCTGGTACAGGTCTAGGCCTGTGCTGTGCCCAGGGGGGGATATCAGCGCCTTCGGCAGCTGTCCCCCCCGGGGTGCGCTGCGAATCCGTTCCGGATGGCCGCAGTGCTGTATGATCATACGGCCCCCTTTGCAATGTCGTCAATGCGCTTGAGCGCCGCCGCCTCCGGATTCCGGAGAATCAGCTCCCAGATGGCGTTTGAAACATGGCCGGTCTGGGTGATGTGGCTGAACCTAAACCGGGGGACTTTCTGGTCCACCACGGAGACATCCCGCAGCGGGGCAGAGGGCTCTACCCGGCGGTAGAACTCCAACCGCTCCTTGACCCAGCGGTTGTACAGGCCATCCGGCGGCTCGTCCAGCACCAGCTGAAGGATGGCCTTGCCGGCCCGGATCTGGAGGAGGCGGGTGCCCCCTCCCCCGGCGCGCCAGTACCCCTTGCAGTACTTGCACATGTAGCCCCCCCGGGTCTCCCCTTTTGTCTTCGGGATGAGTTCCCACGGGGTGACGGAGCTCAGGACCAGGCCACACTCCATGTGCGCCCAGAAGACATGCTTCGTCTCCGCCGGATAGTTCTTCTTCCGGTAGTCCTTGCCCACCACGCCGTGGACGTTGTCCGATGTGATGGGGGGGTAAACGATCCCCTCATCGCCCTCTCCTCCCCTGGGGCGGATGTCAGGGCCATCGGCACCTGTCCGGCACCCAGGGGCGGAGGGGTCAAGGCCCATCAGCTTGATCATGTCGTTGGTGTAACCGGCCATCGGCACCTGCGGACCGGGCCGCCGTCCAGACCGCATTGCCCTGGTCATCCACCGTCAACTGCCAGTGCCCCCAACTCAAGCAGGGGGGCCTGGAGCGTGTGGTGGAGGCGTTCTACATCGCCAAGATGAAGTATGAGCATGAGGCCCGGCTCAGCACCCCGGGACAGCAGGTCGGCAAGCGCGCTGGCCTGGGGTATGGGGGCCTGGAGAACCGCCCCCTGGGTAAGGAGCCCACATCCTGGATCTGCCCCTGCTGCACCATGCCCTGGGTGAAGAAGGGCGCCAGGAAGTGTATGGGGTGCGGCAAGAAGACGGAGCCCATTGACATGGCGACCAACTCGACCACCCTGGAGATGGCGGGCACGCCCTCAAAGCCTCTCAGGAGCCGCTGGACGTCTTTGGCCTGCAGTCGGCGGAGCCTAGTGGCCGTGGTCGCGTCAAAACACGGGAAGTCGCCCGCCATCTGGTCATCGCTGAATTGGTAAAGGCCCTCAGAGACTTTGAGGGCCTTGGTGAAGACGCTTCCCCCCGGCGGGGGGGCTGCGGGGTCCTCATCCTCCTCCGAGGACGCCTGCTCCCTGACCTTCGCCATCAGATCACGGCGTCTCTGCCACTTGGTGTCGGACATCGGCAGCTCCTCCTCGTCTTCCGCCAGGAGTTCCTCCATGGGAACATCCTTCTCCGGCGGGTCTAGGAGCTCCAGGAACGCCCCTGGGGGGCGTGTCAGGGCCTTCGGCACCTGCGCCACCCCAGGGGCTGAGTCTGCCATCAGCTCGTCCTCTGCCTTGCGCTTGGCTGGGATGAGTGGGGCCTGCTCCAGCTCATCGGCGCTGGAGAAGAACCGCTCGTCAGGTGCCTGAGGGACCTCAGCAGCCAAGACGGTCCATCCTTCTTCCTCCTTCTTCACGAGGCTTGCCAGGTACTTCGCCATGGAGGCCTTTGCCTTCGCCTTGGCCTCTGCAACCGCGGCACCAGCGTAGGCGGGGGCGTACATGGCTTTGATAGGAGGGGAAAGAAAGATTTCAGATTACAAGACAGAAGGTCAGAGTCCACTTGAGCCAAAATGGTGGCCCAAGTGGACACTTATGAAGAGTCAAGACAAGCGACCACCTGCGGTTAACGCTTTAGCCCAGAGTCCCAGAGAAAACCTCCCAGAGGAACCTCCCAAAAAACCTGCCAGAGGAACCTCCCAGAGGAACCTTTCCAAAGGAACCTCCCCAGAGGAACCTCCCACAAAAAACCTCCAGAGGAACCTCCCAGAGGAACCTTCCACAGGAGGATCCTTCCAGAGGAATTTTCCAGAGGAACCTCCCAGAGGAACCTCTCAGAGGAACCTTCCAGAGGAACCTTCCAGAGGAACCTTCCAGAGGCTGTGGGAGGTTCCTCTGGAAGGTTCCTCTGGGAGGTTTCTTCTGGGAGGTTCCTCTGGGAGGTTCCTCTGGAAGGTTCCTCTGGAAGGTTCCTCTGGGAGGTTCCTCTGGAACTGGGAGGTGCTAAAAGGTTCCTCTGAAAGGTTCCTCTGGAAGAGTCTGGGAGGTTGCTCTGGGAGGTGTTTCAGGGAGGTTCCTCTAAAATATTCCTGTGGGAGGTTCCTCTGGAAGGTTCCTCTGCAAGGTTCCTCTGGATTGTCCCTGGGGAGGTTCCTCTGGGAGGTTCATCAGGAAGGTTCCTCTGCTGCAAGGGTGCCTCTGGGAGGTTCCTCTGGAAGGTTCCTCTGGGAGGTTCTTCTGGGAGGTTCCTCTGGGAGGTTCCTCTAGAAGATTCCTTTGAAAGGTTCCTCTGGAAGGTCTGGGAGGTTCCTCTGGGAGGTTCCTCTGGGAGGTTCCTCTGGGAGGTTCCTCTGGAGCTTCCTCTGGGAGGTTTCTCTGGGAGGTTCCTCTGGGAGGTTCCTCTGGGAGGTTCTTCCTGGGAGGTTCCTCTGGGAGGTTCCTCTGGGAGGTTTCCTCTGGGAGGTTCCTCTAAAAGGTTCCTCTGGGAGGTTTCCTCTGGGAGGTTCCTCTAAAAGGTTCCTCTGGGAGGTTACTCTTGGAGGTTCTGGTTCTGGGAGGTGTCTGGTTCTGGGAGGTTTCTCTGGAGGTTCCTCTGGTTCTGGGAGGTTACTCAGGGAGGTTGCCTGGGGGGTTCCTGTGGGAGGTTCTGGGAGGTGACCTGGTAAGGCCCCGTCAGGTGCTATGTGCGCTCTGTGGCTATGTTGACGCAAGGGAGGCGATTTCTTGCCTCGAAGGCTCTCAACTGCTTTGCAGTGCGAACAATGGGAAAAAATATAAGTCGCACAAGCAAAGTAGAAACCAAGTGGATCAGATAATTGTTGAACGTATTGCAACCACAAGCCATGCTGAATTGCTCGGTTTGCAATTTGCCCCCGACAAATGCTGGCAATAGCTAAAGAGTCAGAGAGTCAACCGTAGCTCACCGCCCGGAAACACGTCCAAGATTGGGCTTCGCAAAACTGGAAAAGAGCATTGGGAAAATGGGGGGCCATCTGTTACAACCCGCTGCTTGGCAATATTTGGTCTGAAAGGTTTTCCATTTCAAAGCCCAGGCTTGGAAACGTCCGACCATGCCGCCGTAACTTTTGGATACTTGGCGCATCGCATCCCCAAATCTCTCAACTTTTTGTCTCCAAAATGACACCCCCCCCCTCCTCGATGGCAAACGGAAAGGAAACCACAGGAGACCACACGGAAACCAGCCATTCCCAGCCCCACATCACCCTTCCAAATGGGCTTGCATTACAATACGGAACCTCAAAAATGGTGGTTTCCCATTTAGGCTCCCTGGAAAACTACTCCAAGCAGATGAGAACCTTTGGTTAATAAATAAGGGTTTGGTTGATTGAATTAGGTTTGCTCTTGACCTTGGGGGCCCAGATTTACTAGGGGTGGAACCCTGCATGTTGCTCGTTGGCAAGTGGGTAAATGGTCATCCGTGTCCTACTCATTGATCCTAAACAAACAACCACCCACATGTGTGTTTTCAACAAACGACAGCAAAGTTTGGAACCACGACAAAAAGACAATGCCTCACAAATATGTATATTATATATATAATGTAAAATCAACTTAGCATGTGTGAACCCACGAAAACTACCCTCATTGCTTCGAACAGAAAAAGGGGAAAAAAAGAAGGAAGAAACAACCCCCCCCCCCAACCCCAACAGCCCCGGAACCCACTCCGGAACCCTCCGGATTCCTCCTGAAAGCTGGCGCAAACCACCGCAAAGCCTAGCTGTTGGGGGGAAAAACATTTACTAACCTAACATTTACGCACCAACTCATGGCCTCTCCGGAAAAAAGAAGAAAAAAAAACAGAAACCAAAAGAACACGAAACAACGAAAGAAAACAAAGCAACCAAACAAAAGAACCCACATGAAAAACAACCACCAAACAAAGACCACAAACACCAAAAGGGAAAGAAGACGAAAAATCAACAACCAAAGAAGAAAACAAGTGACACAAACAAACATAATATTATATATATTTAAAAAACAAAAAAAAAAAAAAAACCGCTCGCCTCCTTGGAGCCCAGCTCCAGCACCTCCCGCAGCAGCTTTTCCGCCGCCTCCCCCTCGCCCCGCACCCGCGCCAGGCGGCCTCGAACTCGGTCGAACTCGGATCCCGGGAATCGGACCGCCGACCGCCCGGATCTGGTGGCGAGCAGGACCCCAGCAAAGACACGGGCGGTTTCAGCAAAAAATAAAAAATCGAACCAATACCATCGGAAGCACATGTTTTTTTGCAATAAGTCGCCTTCCTATAGTGATAGTGAGTGCCCAACTGGTTTCGGCAAAAGAAAAATGGAACTACCCTCACTCCGACTAACATGGCAGGTGCCCTACAAGAGGAACATTATCTTCCAGGCGCCCTCCAGGTGACGGTGATAGATTCCCTCCAAAACAAACAGGGGAAACAGAAATTAGTCCATTGATGCCTACCGCTTTTTGTACGTTTTGAAATATTGCAACAACTCGTTTATATAATTATGTAATATTCTTGTTTGCTATTCTAAAACAAATTAAATCATATTGTCGTTTACCTCTTTTACGTTCGGAACCACATGTGCGTCATCTGTTTGGCGGGGGGGGTTAAAGAAAACCAATTGGGGTCCCCTATACAAACACACATCCCACATTATTTTAGGAGTTTATGTCCAGGGTGTATATGTCCACGTCCCAGAATCACAGAACAGGTATACCTTGAACCAAGAGTTCTCAAAATGCACCTCTTTTGGTATTCATTGGGAAAACCACAGAGCTTAGAGGACCTCTACTTTGAGAAAATGTCCAGCCAAAGAGTCCGCAATTGACTCGAGGCTTTGTGATCAGATCGCCTTTGTTGCCTTCGAAACGGTTTTTTTGAACAGGGTCTTCTGAAATTGTTTGCCAATCTAGAGGTTAATCCCCCAAGGGCTCTTTGGCACTGTGGATGCAGAGGCAAATCTTTGAAAGAGGATTCCTAGAAAGAATGGGTGGAAAGTACAGCTATGGTTTTTCTTCAAACAATCCCCCAGGCGCCATGGTCTTTCAGAGAGCACAAAAAAGGATGGTACATGTCGGCCATGCATTTTCATTGGGGATCATGTGACCATCCTTACGGGACTTTCCACCAGGTGCCGACCCGCCTCCATAACACATAGCTTCACTTGGACGCTATGGTTGTCCTTTGGTACTGTTGACCCCTGTATTCTGAACCCCCCCCCCACTTGTTCCTGAAAAAAGGGCCGACTTTTTTAGTGGATTGAACTCACGAGGAAAAAAAAACTGCGGTCCCCTGGTCCCTGGTGGTTTTGCTTTATGACTACTTAGGTGAATTAGGAAAAAACAAAGCTGTCCAGTCGGAACGAGAAGCTCAGGCGCCAGAGGGCCGCCTCCTTGAACGAGGTGTTCCTCGGACCGACCCGCGCTCTCTCGCGGGGTCTGATCGTCGAAAGGGTTCCGCTTGCGGCGCTCAGGGCTTTGGCGGCTTGGGTACCTTTGGGCGGCTTGGTGTCAAGAAAAAATGAGTTCAACGCCATGGCCCCCCCCCCTCCCCCCCCCAGTTTGACACAAGACATGTAACCTACCACAGTAGATGGACTTCTCCCATTTCCCCCTTTGAGTTGCCCCCTGGCCGACTCAAAAAACCAAACGCACTGGGCACCACTCGAGACAACGAGCTCGAGCGCCGGTTTCGCCGGGCCACAGCATGGCCCTAAAGAGGGTCTCGGCCTGGGCGTCCTTGTCGTCCAGCTCGTAGGCGTAGCCCAGCAGGCTCCAGAGCGACTTGTCCTCGCCTGAAGAACAGGGAGGGGGGGGGGGGAGGTCTGGGGCTTTGCCGGGGTTTCTCGATGGTTTCTCGCTGGCTCGTTGAGCAGTGGACAGGCGAAGATGCTGGAAGAAGAAGAAGAAGAAGAAGAAGAAGACGAAGAGTGTGCAGACTGGGGCCCCTATATTTAACATCACCCCAGAAGGGACCAAAAGGTGACGCTTGACACCACCAGCAAAATATGGGAAGCTCTGATTCGAATTGGTGCACTGACTCAGAGCCAGGGGAATGTTGCAGTTGGGTCACTGCAGTCACTGTTGTTCGAAGCTACGAACAGAGTTGCTCCAAACCAAAAGCGCAATAAAACAACACATGTTTTTCTGTTGTTGACTGTAGGGGCAAATTCTCCCGCGGCTGAATCACCTACATTTCTCTCCTATCATGACGGATGGTTTCACAATCCAAATGGACATGGCCCATCCGCGTCCCCCCCCCCCACAAAAAGAAAACAAACAACTGCCTTGTACATGGCTTTCCCGTATATCCAGTTGCGGTGGGGTGGGGGTTGATCAATATTCCTGGCCCCCAAGTGACCATGGGTAACTGTTCCATTTAGTGGGAATTGTCATCATTAGTGGCTTTCCCCAATGATCATCCCATGCAAAAAGACCTTTTGATCAACACCCATATGTGACCCGTTGGTATGAACCCCTAGGTTCATAGTTTATGAACCGCTGGTGTAGTTCTTGGGCACCAGCCATGAGTAAGTTCACATCTGGATCCACAAGTGGTCCACTTTTCACGGCCGCGCGGCGCACCTTTCAGGGCCACCCACCGACCGATTCGGAACGGGGACATGCCTCGACTCGACTCGAAGGAAACGCCAACCCATTTCTTGGGTCCCCGGGGGTCATTTTTGATCTGAAGCGGAGAATCAAGCACAAGCGCCCAGGCCAAAGCTTGCTTCCGATCCACCACTCACCTCCCGAGTGGATTGGCTCTCGGTCCGCTTGGCAGAAACTTTCATGGCTTACCCACAAAAAGCAAAGCGCGAGACTTGCGAAAGTCAGTCACCTGCCTCTGTGCTGCAAGGCTTGTAGCAGGTGTGGCACAGCCTGGATGCGAGGGATCCGAGGCAATCGGCGTTGGGGGAGTTCCGGTCAAGCCCTGAGAATGGGAGGTTGCCTCTGTTGGAAGAAAGATATGCTGAAATCAGTGTAAAGATCCTGGAGCCACCCTTTGTGAACCTGTCACGCTGCATTCTGGGAAGCTGCCACGCTGTTGCCGCAAACCAGAGGCCAAACCACTGGGCTGATTCGGAACAAGGCGCCCTGGGCCACTAGCCTCAAGACGCACCCGCTGAAGACGTGGCCCTCAGGCTTTGTCGCCCGGCGCGCCGGTGCGGACCGTTGGCCCATGTCTGGGGTACGCAAAAAAACAACATGTCTGCTTCATATTTGGCATACCCCAAAAAAAAAACTACGTTTGATTTCTGCTTGGGGCGCGCCGAAAAGGAACGTACCTGGACTTCAGTTGCCAGCATAAAAAGCAATGGCGGATACAGTAGTGTCACCGCCATTGTTTTCCTAGAATGTCTGATTCAAGCCCAATTTGGATTGAGCTCAAGTTTAGTTGATGAGACATGGATGTGAATATGGATGTAAGTGATATAAGTGCAATCATATGATATGTGTATATATCTTCATAGATATGCAAATCGCTACATAGATATGTAGATGTAAATATAAATATGTATACACATGCATGCATTAGGTTGGCTCAACAAAGTGTTGCCGGCTATCACCTTCTTGAGGCGCTCAGCATGGGCAAATGGATTTGTGATCCTTTGCCCCTTGCACGTGCCTGATTTTTGGACCCCCTAATTTCCAAGCTAGTTGCAGGGAATGCTGGTGATGTTGTCTGGTGACGCTGAGGATGTTAAAGGGGTCGGATTGTGAAGTTCCAGGAAATGCTGGCGATGTTGCTGGGTTGGCCGGTGATGAGGGTCGGATTTTGCCGGCCATGCTGGTGATGTCGGACGGCGATGCAGAGGATGTTAAGGGTGTCAGGTCCAGGCAATGCTGGCAATGTTGGTCAAGAGGATGTTCTGAGCTTGCTGGCCGTGTCGGCCAGTGACTGGGGACGTTAATGGGTTGGCCCCCCCTAACGCTCCAAGGCTGAGGATGTTCCGCGCTGGGGGAGCCGGTGGCTTCCCCTGGTGTCCCCTGAAGATTGCCCCAAAAAGGGGGTCCCCCCCACGTGGCAGGGAACAATGCGTATAATGTGAACCGGCTCCTTTTTCAGCACTTGCCACTTGATCTGCGCGAAAAAAGGGATAGCAGCGTCGCAGATTTGCACGGTCAGGTCAATCCAGAAACTAATTCCAATTCAACATTTTTTATAATCTATTTTAGCGTATCTCATATTTAATTATCTTTCTCAGCTCTTGGTGTTTCTCTTGCCTTGCGATTATTGATGTCATGGACTGCAGAAGTCTTATCAATGGAGCAAAGTAGAGACAAGTGATTAATTAATAGGTGATACAGAAATGACCAAGACTTGGTACTGTAGATTACAATAATCAATTCATAATTGGGTCTAGAGAGTCTGTAGACAGGAAATGCCTACCAATAAGATCTCAAGGAAGGGTGGGCTAAGGAATCTCCATTGCTTATTTCTCCCCCCTTCTTGTTTCCCTTTATCACCCCAACTCTTTTTCTCGGAAGCAGAGGTTGGGTGATGGGAGGTAGAGAGGGAGAGAAGGGCGAGAGAGAGGAAACAACTCATTGATTGGCCATCTCACGGCCCCATCCCCTGACCTCATTTTCATTGGCTGGGAGATGGATGAGAATGGGAAAATATATTCTTGGAAAGTGAAGATATGCCAAGAAAAAATGGCGAGAGGGGAGGATGGCTGTCTGGCCTCATGATTCAAGCCTCTATCTTACCACCTTACCACCACCCTTTCTCCCCGTCATTTCTATTCCTCACCACCTACAGCTTCCTTGAAGCTGAGATGGAGGTGGGGGCGGGGAAAGAGATGAGAGAGTGGGCAAGGAGATGGATGGCCATCCAACCATCTTGTTTCCTTAGTCATCTGGGTTCTTCATTCTAATTCTCTTTCCTATCTCTTTCCTAGCCGTTTCAACGGTGAGAATGGAAAGGAGAAAAGAAATTCTTTCCAGCAGTTACAAATGAACTCCTCTTTCTTCACCTCTTTTCAGCTTCTCTTTCCCAACCTCTTGCCCAGTTATAAGTTTCTTTTGGAAACGAGGGAGGTCAAGAGAAGGGAAGTGAATGAAAGCTAGACAAGCTGGAATGTCCTTATTGTCCAATTCCAATCATCTTTACCTGTCATTCCCGTTCTCTTTTAATAGCTTTGGGAGTGACATGAGAGGGAAATAGAATGGAGAAAGCGAATGCAAGAGATGGAAAGCATCTCAAATGATAAAGCGTCTCTGATTTGTACTCTTAGAATATGGAAACATTTTTATGATAGTAACATCTCTTTCCCTGTCTCTTCCTTTCTTGCCCTGACTCTTCGCTCGCTTCTTCACTCATCATCACCTGCAAGCGAGAGAAAAGGAGATTAAAAAGGTGGGTGAAGGAGAGAGTGGGTGGGCTCACCTTGTCACGTTTTCCCTCTCATCCTATCTCCTCCCTCATCCACATCCAAGATTTAGAAGCTAGAGATGATGGGAGGTAGGTAATGAGAGGTAAAAAGTGAGAGTGATGATGGCGCCTTCTCTTTCATTAGCCATCATATGACCGCCCTCCATCTCTCTCTCTCTCTCGCTCTCTCCGGTCGTTTACCTGGCATGCGACCCCTAGAGTTCACAACAAGTAGTGGAAAGAGACATTGCCCAGCTCCAGCTCTAACAGGTAGGATAATGATGGAGGAGCTGGTCATCTCCCTCTCACACGCCTTCCCTTGCCATCTCTTTATTCTGGAGTGGCGGGGATTGTACGCAAGAGAAAGGAATGCAACTCCTTCTCCTTCTCTATCACCAACATCTCCTTCCCCTTAACCATGTCACAGAATCCAGAACGTCTTTCATGTCATCTGGGTTCTTCATTCTAGTTCTCTCTCCTATCTCTTCACCCCTTCTTCTTTCCTAGCCGTTGCAACGGTGAGAATGGAAAGGAGAAAGGAAATTGATGACGAGAGAGGTAAAGTGATTAGATAAGAGGTGGCCAGAGGAAATCCCATCCGCTGGCCAGTTCTTTCCAGCAGGTACAAATGAATTCCTCTTTCTTCACCTCTATTCAGCTTCTCTTTCCCAACCTCTTGCCCAGAAACGAGGGAGGTCAAGAGAAGGGAAGTAGATGAAAGCTAGACGAGCTGTCTCTTGCTCTCTCCGTTGGCCCACCAGCTCTAACAGATAGGATAATGATGGAGGAGCTGGTCATCTCCCTCTCACGCGCCTTCCCACGCCATTTCTTCATTCTGAAATAATGGCAAGGACTCTACGTGAGAGAAAGAGATGTCACCCCTTCTCCCTCTCTTATGTTGGCTCTAGAGCTGGCGAAGGCATGAGACGAGCTGAAGCTCCATTGCCTGTCCTTTCCTATCTTCTCTCCCGGTCTTTAAGGAGAGATAAAGGATGTGGATGAAGAGATAATGATGGACGAACGAAGAGAGAAGCCTTGTGAGGGCTGGCCCAGCATTCATCTCTATCCCTCACTCTCTATCCTTCGTCTCCCAAGCCTTTATCCAACACACAGCTACTTGCGGTTGTGGGTAAAGGCGTGGTCTCCCGGTCTTTAAGGAGAGATAAAGGATGTGGATGAAGAGATAATGATGGACGAACGAAGAGAGAAGCCTTGTGAGGGCTGGCCCAGCATTCATCTCTATCCCTCACTCTCTATCCTTCGTCTCCCAAGCCTTTATCCAACACACAGCTACTTGCGGTTGTGGGTAAAGGCGTGGAAAAGAGAAAGGAGTAGCATGAAAGGGTGAATTGCCTTCACCCCATCCAACAGCTAAAAAGAGAAGCATCTTTCATTTCTCTTCCTACCCCTTTTACGCTAGTGAGAGGCATGTCCTCCACCTTCCCATCCCTTCCTCACTCTTTCCAACCTCTCTGCTTACTCGCGAACAAAGGGGGCGACATGCCTTTCACGTCCTAGCCCAGGGGCGTGCAGGATGCTCAATGTTTTCTGATGCTGAAACTATAGAATTGAACTCTCAAAAAATACTCTATGTTAGATTTTTTAGAATTCTAGATGGTCTCAGCCCAGGAGGGGCCCCTTGATTTTTAGTTTTTCTTTTTTGAATTCTTAGACCTTTTAGAAGCTTTTTAAATGAGTTCCAAAAAAAAAACCCAAAGTTCTAAAATTCGTACCCCACATATTTAGAATTTCGAGAATATTGAGAATTCAATTCAAAAAAATCCTCAAAATCGGACCCCGAAGTTTAGAATTTTTAGAATTTTCAGAGCTCAATTCTAAAAACACTAAAAGTTCTAAAAATCGGACCCCCGAAAATTGGAATTTTAGAATTACTAAATTTCTAGATGGTCCCAGCCCAGGAGGGGCCCAGCCAGGACGCTTGATTTTTAGATTTTTTTAGAATTTTTAGAACTTTTAGAATTTTTAGAATTGAGTTCTAAAAAATCTCAGAATTCTAAAAATCGGACCCCCGAAATTTAGAATTTTTAGAATTTTTAGAATTCTAGATGGTCCCAGCCCAGGAGGGGCCAGCCAGGACCTTTGATTTTTAGATTTTTGTAGTTTTTTTGGATTTTTTAGAACTTTTAGATTTTTTAGAATTGAGTTCTAAAAATTCTAAAATTCGGACCCCCAAAATTTAGAATTTTTAGAACTCAATTCTAAAAATTCTAAAAATCTAAAAATCGGACCCCCGAAATTTAGAATTTTTAGAATTCTAGATGGTCCCAGCCCAGGAGGGGCCCAGCCAGGACCTTTGATTTTTAGAATTTTTAGAATTTTTAGAACTTTTAGAATTTTTAGAATTGAGTTCCAAAAATTCTAAAAATTCTAAAATTCGGACCCCCGAAATTTGGATTTTTTAGAATTTTTAGAAATCAATTCTACAAATTCTAAAAGTTCTAAAAATCGGACCCCGGAAAATTGGAATTTGTAGAATTTTTAGAATTCTAAATTTTAGAATTTTTAGAATGCTTAGAACTTTTAGAATTTTTAGAATTGAGTTCTAAAAATTTTAAAAATTCTAAATTTCGGGGGTCCGATTTTTAGAATTTTTAGAATTGAGTTCTAAAAATTCTAAAAATTCTAAATTTTTGGGGTCCGAATTTTAGAATTTTTAGAACTCAATTCTAAAACATCTAAAAGTTCTAAAAGTTCTAAAACATCTAAAAATCAAAGGTCCTGGCTGGGCCCCTCCTGGGCTGGGACCATCTAGAATTCAAAAAAATCTAAAAAATCTAAATTTCGGGGGTCCGATTTTTAGAATGTTTAGAATTGAGTTCTAAAAATTCTAAAAATTCTAAATTTCGGGGGTCCGATTTTTAGAACTTTTAGATTTTTTAGAACTCAATTCTAAAAAATCTAAAAGTTCTAAAAATTCTAAAAAATCTAAAAATCAAGGGTCCTGGCTGGGCCCCTCCTGGGCTGGGACCTCTAGAATTCTAAAAATTCTAAAAATTCCAAATTGCGGGGGTCCGATTTTTGGAATTTTTAGAATTGAGTTCTAAAAATTCTAAAAATTCTAAATTTTGGGGGTCCGAATTTTAGAACTTTTAGAACTCAATTCTAAAAATTCTAAAAGTTCTAAAAATTCTAAAAAATCTAAAAATCAAAGGTCCTGGCTGGCCCCTCCTGGGCTGGGACCATCTAGAAATCTAAAAATTCTCTTAACTAAGACTTGGTTATCAAGAGGCGAATGGCCCGTTCACATTATACATAAAGTTCCCTCGTACGTCCCCCCCACCCCCAAAAAACGAGAAACAGCACCTTCAAAAAGGGGGGTACCAAACACAAATAAACACCAAGGGGCACCCCGTACCCCCCCGAAAAAAAAATGAGAATAAAATAAAAGACATACACACAAAGGGTACCGGAAAAATAGACACACAACTAATTCCCCCCCCCAAAAAACAATACCCCTCTCTCGGCATCAACTCTCCCCCCGCTCGACGGGCGCGCTTGCGCCGCGGCCGGCGCCTCCGCGAAGGCGGAGCGCAGCATCAGCACGGAGCCCAGCTGGTGATTCGTCTCGGGCTCCGCCGGGGCCATGGCCCACGACTCCCTGAGGCGAAAAAAGAGCCCAAGGAGCCCCAGCGAAGCTCCAGGAAACGGACCGAAAGGGGCAAACCTCCCGAAGATCCCCAAGAAACGGAGGAAAAGGGGAAAGCAAACGGAAGGATGGTAGAAATTCGGGTGAGGGGCAACGGACTGAAAGGAGCCCCAACATCCCCAAGAAACGGAGAAGAAAGGAGAAAAAGCAGAAAGGACGACAGAAACTCCGGTGAAGGGTACATGTTGACACAAGGAAAAACCAGCCCCTCTCATTAAAGACTTCCATGTTCTGCGCGCGTACCGCCAGCCCACACAGCCAGGGGGCCCTGGTTGGCCGAGAATATGTTCAGCCTGTTTCGACTTACAGGTTGTACCTGATCGGATGCAATAAACTCTTGCCTTTGATTTGAAATGCAGAAAATGCTGGTTTCAATCCAAACATTCTTTCTGTTGCCCTGTTGTTTTTCCATCATGGGGCTTCTCACAATGGCCATGCCGAACCCCTAAAAACAAAAGCCAGGCTACCCCATATTTTCCTGCCAAAAGAAATGCAATATTTTGTTTAAGCCAAGGGGAAATGTGGGGAGCCACACAGAAAAGGGCCCCAACGGAGTTCGAGATCCGTTAGCCCCCGCCTGAAGATCTGCATCGCTTCCTCGATGCGGCCGCTGCCCAACAGCAGCTCCCCCAGGAAGTTTTGGGCCTGGTTGGGTGTGTCATTTGAGGCTTGGTGGCTTGATGTCCCTCCACTTGTTTTGCTGCGCCTTTTTGCGCAGAGGGGGGGCAACTCTTTTCAGCCACCGGTTAAACAGCAATTCGTTTTGATTATTCTTAGCGGTTTGCTGATACCTTGCTGAAAGCTAAGCTGCTAACGAGATATGTAGTAAACCCCGCTAAACAAAAATCAAAATTTCTAAGTTTGTGGCAGGGAACCGCCAAGTTTAGTAAGTAAATTTTAACCATGGTTGCTGACCGTGGCGATCACCAACTAAGCACGCCCCACATCCAAGTCCCAAGCAAAAGGGCCCTGCAAGAACAGGGCGCCAGCTACCAAACATTTGCCAGGCAGGGCACCAACGCAACACCAACCAAAACACCACTGGAGCACACGCCGCCAGAACGCTCCAGATGCGCCGGGACACCGCCAGACCGCACGAGAACACCGCCCAGATGGACACCGGAACATAGAGAGACGCTGCGGAGCGTTTCAGGAACGCGCGCCCAAGCGTTGCTCGAGTGAACCGCCTTATAACCTGGTTAAATATTTGTCAAGCATTTCCAGTTTTGGTTTGTATCTCAAATTTCAGCGCAATGAAACCATAACAAGTAATGTTGAAAAATGTAGGATGCTCATTTTTGCTGGTCCATGACTTCAGAATCCTGGCAAGAACGAGAAACTTGAGAATCTTCTCACAGCCCTTGTAGGCACTTCTTCGCTCTTAACTGTTCTATTCTATCAAAAGGGAAAACCAACAAAGATGAGAGGTCTCTTCGTCTGCTTGGTCAAATGCCCATCTGCCGAGCCTTGGGCCTCTACACGGGGATCAACGTGAGGCCACGCTGCTCTGGCACCAAACGCGCGGAATCTCGATTACAGGCCCTAGAAGTGGACTTGGTGCACTTGCGAGATTAAAAAATACTTTTGGGGGGCTTACGCGTAGGCTTGCTGACTTGGGCCTTCTGCCGTTGACGCACCAACGTTTTCGTATGTCTTTCGTCTGGGGGTCCTGCTGGGGCCTTTGTTTTCTTGCACGGATCTTCTGCCTGAGGCTCAAGAAGTTGGGACTGCAGGCGCTGTGGAAGGTTCCTTGGAAGCTGAGGTGCCAGGCCGGGGGCTTTGCGTTCTCTTGTTTGTTGCCGACGGGCTGGCCTCACACCTGCGCAGGGGACTCCCTAACTTGAAGCGCTGCATCAAAGTGCGGCTGGCTTTTCACCAATTTCTCTCTGCGGCCAGTTGCTCGAGGCTGATTCCTGATCAGTTGCGCCTGTTTCACAAGGAAATGCTGTGTTCGCAGGCTGCGTGGACGTTGTTGCGCATTCTTCGTCCTGACCACTGACTGTGTCTTGGCAGCGTTGCTCCGTGATGGGTCAGTGGTCAGTTGGGACGCGGATGGGCCACGCAGCGTGCCCAACATGCGCCCTGTTGCCCAGCTGGTTGCCACGGCCCGTTCGTTTGCTGCGCCGGCAGACGATGCGAAGGAGAAGAAGCCAATGGCTGGAAAGCCCGCAGCAAAGGCGCGGGCTGCTGCGAAGGCGTGGTGATGCAGTTTGCAATCATTCGCTCTTTCGGCAGGCGGCGTATTTTGCTTGCAAAGCAGCGAAACCCGACGGCCCACTCTGCAGGAGAAGCGTTTATGCCTGTCCCCTTGCCTGGAGGTCTCCTCTCTTGAAGCTTTTCTTCCTCTGCAGCGCTCGACAAGGTGGACTAGAACCCACAACCCTTGCTGTACCCGAAGCAATTTGGACACTGGGCCTAGTCCAGAAACTTACACATGTGTGTTGGCATTCTGGACTATCCCGACGTGTCAAATGTCTTCTTAGGCCCCTAAGAGGTATGTAGACGGAGCGCGACGAGGGCCAGGGTTTTCCTGGAGTATGCCCCGAGCAAATCTGGCCTTGGAGCACCTCGGTGTGAAACTCGTCGTTCATCTACTGTGATAACAAATGCGCAAACTCCGCCTCAAGTAAAAAAAGCCTCTTGCAATCTGGCCTTCAAGGCGACGTCGGCAGCCTCCACCAACGCGAACCGCGTCTACATTCAGTCCGGCTCTCAGCTCGTAGCGAGCCCGGCGATATAGAAGCAGGTTGTCCGCCGGCAAGCCTGCGCCTTAAGCCTACCCCGCAGTTTGAAGCCCGGCGCACGAGAGCGCCCTGCCTGCAAAGCAGCGTTTTTTCCAGAAGCCTCCCCCCCCAAAGGGAAGGTCCAGAAGGTGTTTGACCCCAAAATCAGATCTAGTCACTGAAATAAGCTGGAAGGCTACTTTCCATACTGCTTTATTTTTGGCCAGTACTTGAATTGGGAATGAAGGATTCCAGAGCTTCAGATGGATTCCAAAAGGAGCTTCGGTCTATGCTTCAACCTGATTTAGTATTGCTGGAGCTTCCTTTTGAATGTGGTTTGAGTAATTATTCAGTTTTTTGTATTGTAGGATTTCACTCTCCGTTTGATTTAATATTGCTGGAGCTCAAGATTGGGTGTGGCCCAAATGGCCCAAATTAGTAACATGTGGACCGCATATGATTAACATGGCCTGGGCACTCATGCGGGGTACCTCATGTGACCTTCTCAAAACATAACTTGTTCAAATGGATTTGATAAAGAAATTGCACGTTCAGAAAGTCAGGCTGTATTGGATCTCAGAGAAATCTGGCTGATGTTTGCGTTGGCTTGGCAATGCTTCATGGCTGTGATAGTACAAGTGCCAGCACAAAGCTGGCACTGGCAGCTTTTGGCATTGCAAAGCAAATGGAAGGCAAAATGTCAGCAGGGTCTGGAAGCAGTAGCATGGACGAAAAGATAGCAGCAGCATCGCCAGGGAATTGTTGGGAACTTTAACTTGTTATTTGGGGTGGTGTCTCCTGAATTGTTGGGTCGGTTGTGGTGGACCGCTCTAATAACATGTTTGCGTGTGGAAGAAAACCTTATTTTCATGAATTCCAGCCTTTCAATTTGTTTAGTGTTGGGGGGGGGGGGTCCTGGAAGGACCTGTTAATAACATTTCTGTATTTGCTTCAAGCGAAGTGGTGGTTTCGGATAAGGTTCCATCTTGGCATTCAAGTTGCAGAGCGGCTGATGCTTCTGAACCATGACCATACCGGGGGTGGGGGTGGGGGGGGGTGGGTGTGAGTGGGGTGGGTGGGTCGGGGGAAGGGGAGTTGCTGACTACCCCATACATAGTGGCAGGGCTGCCATTGAGCTGACCAAAGTCATGCGGGTCAAGCTCGCTCACTACGAGCGAAGCCCTCAATCATTCTTTGTTGTTTACAACACAGTTTCCTCATGCACGGCGGCCTCGCCGCCGTTGTTTGATACAAAAACAGAAGTTCGACAAACAAAACAACATGCGTAGTCTTGACTATTGATGTTTCATGTTATTAATTTGCTTCAAGAATCTTGAAAAAATGGAAACACAAGTAATGTCATGGTCGTTGCTGCCTCGTTATGTTGATTATGTTTGCAAAAATGAAAACATGAAAACATGCCACATGAGCGGGGTTTTCCTGGACCCCAGGATTGCGGGAAGACATTCATGCTGTCCGTATCTTTCTTTGGTTGTTCCTCTGCCCTATTCTATCAAGACATCAAAAAGAGTAAAAGAAACTCAACAACAATTGAAACATGCAATCCATGAAAAAATAGAGAAGTGGTCCAACCTCAAGTAAAACCTATTCGAACTATCAAGACTACATTAAGAATAGAAGAGGGCAGCAAAATACCAAAAGGGATCCTGCCACTCACGCTGTGCATGCCATTCCCTCGTACGCCTCCCCCCGCCCCCCCCCCCCCCCCTTTTCCCCGGAACCAAGAAAACTAGAGAGGTGGAACAAACCAATATTCCAACATCGTTGGGGAATTCATTTTCCCATGTCCTTCTGGTTCCCATACCCTTTTCAGGGGAACCGATTCTCTAGTGTCCTGGAAAAGGTGCCAGCGGACCATTTCAGGGTAAACCACAGCACACAATCAACCAGGGCTAATCCAGTATCAATCCATCAGTATTGACACTTGGACTCTCCGGAATAGATCCAGGGACCTACCAAACAAAGATCCTCTGCTACCACAAGGTATCGGTTCCCTTCGGGGATAAGATACCCCTGGCAGTGGCCCTCACCCCCCGCCCCCAAAGGCGCCTTGACGCTTTTGCTCCTGGCCAGGCCGAGGCGGCAGCTGGCGATGGCCTCCTCACTGCGCCCCAGCTCCGACAAAGCCACCGCCAGGTTGCTGTAAACCTGCCGCTTGAACCGGGGCAGTGTCTTTGGGGAGCTTGGGTTCGAATTGTTTGCCTCAAAGCTGGGTCTTGAAGCTTTCGAGTTGGCACAGCCCAGTTTTCTCCCCTTCCGGTCTTCAGATCCCTACCAATCAACGTCATGGTTTCAACGGTGCGAAACTCCTGGCGCAGCCCTGTCGCCAACTCCCGCCTGCGCGTCGCCCGGATTTCGGGCAATGGCCGCACGGAAGCTCTCCGCGGCCTGTCCGACTTGGCCGAAGCGTCGTTAAGCCCAACTCGTGGCTGTGGTTGGCCCCCTCAAGTTGCCCCCCGAATGAGCCTTAAGCCCTGGATAATGTGGTTGTTGGCCCCTCCTCAAAGAATGACCCTTAACCCCTAGCACTGGGAAGCTTGCCTTACCCCTGGAAAATGTTGTTGTTGGTCCCCCCCACCCACCAAGTTGCCCCTGAAGAATGACCCTCAACCCCTGAAGGCAGGAGGTTCTTTTTCTGGGAAACTTTCCTCCCCGGGATTTGCCAGGCTTGCCATGAACCGCCCAAAACTCGCCATGCAGTTGCTTTGGGATTTCCCATGGGTGGGGCTTCCCGCGGAAATGTGGCCGAGGTCCACCCCTTTCAACTGCGGCAGGCAACCCACTTGCCTCTCCTCCCCCCCTTGGCCACTTTTGAAGGCACCCACGGCTTGACACGAGTCAGAACCTTTGGGGATGCTTTGAAAAGGGCATCAACATGACGCCACCTTAAGATTGGCCCCAGCGGGTCCCCCCCCTCTGCAGCTTCAGGTAGTGACTGGTTATGCCAGGAAGCATCGAGGGCCACCTTCCCTTAGATTCCCACCAGCGAACCGCTAAGATGGTCTGTGAAAATAGGGACATCTGGACTTTGGTTTTCCTTTTGCCTAACAGACCGGCTTACCCCCCGTGCCTAGCTTGTTTAAAGCGGGGCCTGTGCTTGATGTGTTTCAATATGTCATGTTAGTGAGTTAGAAATGAGTGTTAGAAATGAGCTCATCTTGTCTCCCACTCTCCCACTCTCCGACTCCGCCTCCTCAGGCCGTTGTTGCTCGAAGAGCAAGAGGCCCAGCAAGTTCTCGTCCTCCGCCTGTCGTTTTTGAAGGGTCCCTTTTGCTTCAACTGCGCACCCTGACCCGCACACGTTGAGTGATGTGTGTTAGAGTCGAAAAGAACCGGATTCAATCCTTTCTGCTTGGAGGAAACCAAAAGGCAACCGCACACCTTTTTGGTGGAAAAAGAAGACAGGCGAAGAACATGTTCTTGGTGCACATGTTGATTGCCGTTGATTCACGGGAACTTTCCGTTGAAGTTCCCACCCCCACCCAGAATGTATGTGTGTGTGTGTGTGTGGAAATGGGCAGTGCTGGGTGTATCCAGGGGATGAACATTGGCAGAGGGGTCTGTTGGTTTCTCTTTCCAAAAAGGAAAGTCCCACTGCTCCCCACGAGGAGTTGCATTCACAAACCCCCCCCCACCAAAAAGAAAAACATACAAAAAAACAGAAGAACCATGAGCGGCTTTCTCCTGATTTCCCTTGGAACCAAACACACAAAGCAGGTTCTTCGCTTTAGGCCCTTTGAAGCCAGCTTTCCCTGAACCACGAGCTCAGAGTTTGCTTCCGGGGGTCCTCTGATCCCCCCAAAAATGGCTCAAGGGTTTCTCTAGCCCATCTATGAAAACGGTCTTCCAAATCCCAGATCGAAATGGGAACTTTGCTGGTAGTCATGTTGCATCTTGAAGTAAGTGAAGGCTCGTGAACCTGTGGGGCACTGCTTTGGTCACTTCTCCACCGTTTGTAGCGTCCTTGGACTTTGGGCTCCCTGAAATGTGTTAATTCCTCGGAAATGGCCTAAGAAATGGCTTTTCAGCCAGGTCGGCTTGTTTTTTTACCCTAGGTGAGCTCGTGACAACTTGCCTTGAAAACAAGCGAAGCCAACAGGAACTGGGTGATGTCGAGAAACCACAACAGTAGAGAAAGATTCGCTATGTCGCTTTTTAGGACTTGGACCCCCCGAATTGGCTTCGGTGTTCCGTGTCCTTAACCAAAAACGGGGTACCAAAGGGGGAAAGAAAAAAAAGACGCAGCCCAATGTGGAAATGACCAATGAACCAACCCGCCGGGGGCTTCATTCAACCACGGAACCGGTGATTCCTCAAGAACCACAGGGCTCCCGAAAGGTGCCCCTTTGCGCACCCCAACATCATTGTCTCACTTCAAGTTGGCCCAAAAGGTGATGTTTAAACCAACAACAACAGGGATCCTTACATTATACACCTGAACATTGCCTTGTAAATTGTGGTTCCCCTCTATTTTGGTGGAAAAGGCCATGTTTCATTGGGCAAAATGTGTCTTTTAAGAAGCCCTGAACAAGGGGGAACCCCGGCGAAAGTGGCCCAATCCAATGGCTCTGTTCTACTCCGTGACACAGACCCAACACCCAGCGAAACTACCCAAAAGCTTCAAACACAACCAACCAAAAACTAACTCTCCCCCCCCCAAAAAAAAAACATACATAAACTGCTCAAAACTGTAGGGCCCCAAAAAGAACCCGCCGAGCTTGTTCCCTCGACGCTTCTCCGAACCGAACGGCGCCTGCGGCGACAGCTGCAGCGCGCGCCGCAGCGCCGCCTCCGCCTCCGCGGGCCGTTGCTCCCGCCTGGCGATTTCGGGGCCCAGGTGAGTCACAGGCCCAGGTAAGGGGCAGTCCCAGCCAGGAATAGTGGGGGCCGCCTTGACTTGGAAGCGGCTTATGTAGCCGGAGTTAAGTGGTATTCAAAATTTAGGCACCTGTGTGTTCATGTACTACTTGTATAAGGGGCCGGGGCCCAAAGAATTTCGTCAGGTGCTTATTCAGCCCTACTGGATGGACAAAATCCATTCGCACCACGAAATGAAACCATGGTTGAAAGTTGAAACCATTGTTTGTTGGTAGGTACAATAGGCAATCGACTCGTTCCAGGGTTTCTTAGGTGGTGCAGGATTTCGTCCCTCCACAGTCAACTAGTAATCAAATGCCAGTATATGTTCATACACCACTCGTGTAAGGCTACAATGGAAAGTGGACAGACCTTCCGCCTTCCATGCTTGCAACTGTTTGAACTACCCTCCTTAGGTCAGGGATCCGGGGTGCCTGTGAGTATGGCGAATTGGCGGACCCTTCTTCCAACCATGAGGTACTTTGATGCTAAGGCACACACCATGTCAAGTTCTTCATCGGAATCCCTCTTTTTCCCCCAGCATCGATCGATCCGAAATTATCCGAATGGACCTCTTAGTACCCTCGGGGCGTCTCGCCATGTCCATGAAGCTTGAAAGCTGAGTCTCAATGAGATGCTTGTCAAGCAGTGACAAATGGGATCTCTATCTGTGTCACGTCCACTAGGTCTGCTCATGGTGGTGCCGAACCAAAAGAACCTAACAGAAAACCACCATTGCCCCGTTCCCCCCACCATCGGCAATCAGTTAGCAAGTAAGTATACTGTGGGCATTCATCTGTTTGCGGGCGCTTGGTTTTCCCCAGCGAACTCTGCCCAGCTAGGTGCCATGTCTAAGTGTCTTGGGAGATTAATCAGAACATGACTCTGTTGATGTCCTTTCGGGAAATTACCCACTCGCGGGTTTAGCATCCAGCCAGACCTGGCGGGGTTCCGGATCATCCTGAGGAGTGAGGAGTACAATTCAGCAGAAAATAAGACTTGAATCCATTTCCAATTGAAGGACCTACCCTCCAACGTATCAGCTGTGGGAAGGGACGTAATGATCAAGCTCCTCAAGGGACACGTTGCCACGGCGTCCGCTCCGATCCGCATCGGAGCCCCCGCCTCAAAGACCTGCCCAGCGCGCTCCAGGAAGCAGCGTCGCCGGCATCCTCACGGAAGCCGCATATCAGAGAATACGGCTCTGGGGGGGCGCTTCTCAACATAGAGCCCTCTTTCTTGGTTGACGTTGGGTTAGTGGAGCAAAAATTGAAATAAACTTTAGCGGTTAAGTGGATTTGGATTTCAACCACGAAAAACCACTATAAGCAAAAATGTAAATGTTTCCCAACAACAACCATGCTTTGTTGGATGGTCACACAGGTAATTTCAGGGGAAACCAACAGACCGATCACAGGGCGCTACCTTTGCAAAGCTTTATCTCGGCAAGAAGTAAATAACACCGGAACTGCTCAACCCAGTTGAAACCCCTCCGACTTACCATCACCTGTCATACTTGCCAACGCCGCTCGCCGCTCGCCGCTCGCCGCTCGCCGCGGTCGGTGAGTCGTGGCTCCGCGCCTGCGCCCAGACGACTGACGCCAGCGCAAGGCCCACAGCGGCGCCCATGGGGCTGAACCAGGGCGAAGGCGGATGCAGAGGTCAAGACCCGGGGAGTTCCATCGGGAGAAACGGGGACTCGGAGTTTTACTTTTGGCAGCTTCAGAGGCAAGTGATTTCAAGAAAAGGGGAGCGACTCAAATGGTGGCTTGGAATGCGGGGAAGAACCTAAGGCCCCCACCCCAAGGTTCGCAAGGGGCTTCTTGGAAGGGTGTTTGTTAAGTGTTCTAGGGGGGGGTCCCTATTTGTTGGTTCTTTTTCATGGCCCCAACCAACTCGGAGGTGGAACGATTTGTAGAATCCACAGCTACATCCACCATTTTGACAGCCTCTCACGTGCTGGCTGACTTTGATCCATTTCCAGCAATAGCAGTGCGCAACCAAGCAGCAACATCTGATTCCCAATGAGGAAGCACGCACAGTGAAGAACTGTGGCTTTCGAAATCAGTCCTTCTTTCCCAAAAAAACAGAGCATGGTCGCTTCCCAAAAGGCAATCAGCCTGTAGAACCCATCGCAAATGGGGATTGCCGTTTAGTGTGGCTTCAAATGTGGCAATCGGAAGCAATGACAGGGCTCCCTATACCGTTCCAGTGACTCCATTTCCCATTTTACTTGCTGGTGCTCAGGGAATGACCCAGGATGTTGAGAATGAACCTAGGGATTCCCTTAAAGGAAACCCCGTGATGGTTTCTAGGGGTCGTTCCCCCGTGATGGTTTTTGGCACCAACCCCACAATTAATGTTAACCCTGCCCCCCTGATTAGAAAAACATAGTCGACCCACATATACATAAAAACAAACAAAAACAAACGGAAGAGCAAAACACAACTTATTACATAGTGCTCATAAAATAAGCTCACGTGATATCCCCAACAGCATGTGTGCTCTTTTTAGCGCCCGCACCACCACGCAGCCCTCGCAGAACCTTGTGGAACCCTGGTTGAACCCTGGTGGAACCCTCGTGGAACCTTACCTCGGGGCCGCCCCGAACCACCCCGGAGCCTATCTGGGCTGAGACCTCAAAGCTTTCAGCTGTTGGGGAAAATGTTCGACAAGCTCACAAGGCCAGTCCCGCCAAAATTATCCACTTGGGGGTACCGCTTTTGGGAGTTTGAAAGCACACTAGATACTATCAGGGTAAATCCTCTTAGGTACGGTACTTTCCAAGTAAAGTTGCCAGCCTCTTCCCAACTGGGGCATCCAAGCATGCCGCTCTTTTTCCAGATTCAACACGGAAGCCGTCCATCGCCGGGTCTGCGCTCAATGCGTAGGGGAGCTGGCATTGGGTGCAAACTTCTCCTGACAAAAATCCCGAACCCGAGCCGACTGACTCAAGAGCTTAGGACCTGGTGAAAGCAGCTGCAGTTCCGTTCATTTAAGTCAAGCCGGGGACTCAACAGGAGGTGTGACTGCGACTCAAGTGGATGGAGTGTAGCACAAAGAAGTCGATGGATGACTGGATGTGTGCCATCTTTCATGCAACTTTGAGAAGAACAAGGACAGAGATGAGCTCTAAAAGCTCGATTCGAGCCAGGAGTTTCAGATGAAGAAATACGCAGCCACCACACCTCGTGGGGCGCGCGGGGAGCCCCAGCGAACTTATGATACCAAGGGTGGGGTTGTCTGAAAATAAAAGGACCCACCATGGTTCCCTTTTGAAAATCAACCAGAACAAAAGGTGCCATCGAAAAAGACACTCATGAGACTCGTAGTAAGCCCTCAGCCCAAGCTTGTGCCCCAAGATTGGAATGGAGGATGCGCTCTTGTCCCTTGCTCTCGAGCGATGTGCGCCCCACAAAGAGGCCCAAGGTCATGGGCCTCTCTGGGTGATCCCGGACAAGTCACAACTACGCCAAAACTTAGAATAGTTGGTCATGTGTGAAAGTAAAGGGCCCCTCAAATGTCGTGTTTTCCTTTTGAACCATTTTGAGAAGGGGACCGAGCCTCAAAAAACGAGGGTCCCACGCTAGCGAGTCACTCCAACCTGGAGAAAGCACGGAGGTTCTACTCCCAAGCACCCTTTTCAGGTTGGGTTTGTGGAAGCTCGCATTTTGGGGGGGTCCAAATTTCCAAATCGCCATGCTTTGACATTCATGAACATGGAACCCCACAAATGGGTCCATAGGCGATTTTGCGAACACTGCAGAGCTTTTGAGTCTTCCAATATTCAACAAACGCATCATTTAGTTGTTCATCTTTCTGACTGGCTTCGTAGATAAACCCGACCTCCCCAGGACCAGTCTCTGAGCGGTAACCTTGAGAAATGACCAACAAAGGGATGTTGGCACGCTCTCAAATGCTATGAAACAGGAGTCTTACCAAAGAGCTGTTAGCACGTTCTCGCGTTTGGGTCCCTCAATTTCCCCCTTCGAACCTTCAGTGACCCTGCCATGGGAACCCGCCCAAGTTGCTGAGGAAACGCAAAAAGTGCATGTTGCCGGGTCCCGCAGGCAACTCAAAGGTTCCTTTGAAGCGACGAGAAATAGCGAGAGGAACAAAAGAAAAGGCCAACGGTCCCAAGAGGTCGCTTGCATCTGAAAATCACCTGGCGATGCATCCAAAAGTGGGAAACGTTTCGAAGCTGGTCCCTTGAACCATGGCAAAACTTGGAGCAAGCCCAGCGATTCCGTGTGTATAGGTACCCCGCATGAATTCCACTGAACCGCTCTCAATGGCTGGTTGCCGTAGATCCGAAAGGCCGAAAATCCACGGGCGCCGCCTGATTCGCCGCCTGCAGCCAGCACCGCTCCTTGAGGAATCCGCGCGCGCAAAGTGTGGGGGCATAGTGACACCTTCAGTACCTAACTTGATGGCATCAAGTACCCACCCCCCCAAAAAAAACGAAAAAGGTACCGAACTTGATGGCTGTTCCCAATGCCGTTAAAGCTTAACTGTTGTGATGCTACTCGGTTTCCCCAAGTTGAAGGTTGGACAGAAATCAAACCTAACGGCAAGCCATGTAAATGTGGCATTAAAGACCCCCCCCCCAAACAAAAAAAAGACACCGAAAAATCTTCAGAAGTCACCCTGAGCTGTGAGATCCTTGGCAAGAACATCCACGTAGAATTCACAAATGGGAGTCTTTTTTGAGGGTTGAGGGTATCATGGGTACCCCCTAAAGGAAGTCCCACCCAAATTGGAAGGAAGGAATCCCCAACAAGTCTTGTGCTCGTCCCGATCGGTGAGCTCGTCCTATCTTGAGTGAGAACCTCATTGGCAAGAAGGTGCTTTTGAGCCCCCCCCGGGCCCAGGCGAGTCTGACTTGCTGCTTTCTGCGAACTCTTTGGCCATTGCACAGGGGAGACCTGGGCCCAAAGGGGTTGACAGCACCAAGCCAGGTAGATAAAACATGGAGCACGTGAAACTAAGGAAGTTTGATTCTGTGAGCCTCGGTCATCGTTGGCTTCTCATTCTGGAACATCTGGAAGTTGCTCACATCTCCCCGTTGGAAACTGAAGTACTCAAGTCAGATTGGCAACTTAAACGCTCCAAAAGGCAGATGAATGCACCTGACAAGTGGACTCAAAAGCAGAGAGTCCAAGTCCTTCGCTCCCCCCACCCTTGTTTGTTGAGAGGACGCATCTGCGAACTTCGCCTACCCCAAGTGTTTCCCCAACCAAAAATGTGTTGCTTGCTTTTGGCAATAAGCCTCATGAAACACATGTAACTATATATATATATATATATACACACACATATACATATACGTGTATATGATATATGTATATAAATGTTTCTTAGAACATCGGCGGATGAATAGATACTAATAATAAGCAAACAAATATATTTCGACGCATCTCTCTGTGTATATGTATATACAATTTATATAATGGTATCCGTTTAATCCTAAAAAAAAATGATGTGTTTCGAAAGATCCCAGCAAAAAAAAGGCGCACCACGGATCTCCTCATAGCAAAGGCCGCCGTAGGACTCCAGCAGCTCGACCATGGCCTGGTGGGACCTGGCGCCCGGACCTCACCTACCCCAGGGCTTAGTCCATGCTTCCACTTGCCAGGGGTCCCATTTTTGGGTACATATTTTTTTGACCCACGGCAAAATGCCCAAAAAATTCTGACCCGCCAGGAAATATGGACAGAAGTGACTCCAGGTCAGGGTTCCACTTCTTGACAACAGGGTAGACTTAAACCCAGGGAGGGTTCATTCCCCAAAAGAAGAACCCCTGGGTTTAAGTCCATCTCAGGGTTGTCAAAAGGTTGTTTTCTGGGGTTGCCCTATTTTGGCCCCTCAAACACTTCTTTGGACCTCCAAAAGTGGGGAATTGGGTTGGAACCCACCAGCAAACCATGGTGGCTTTCTGCTCCCCTGCTAAAGCTTGTCTTTACTTTTCGTGGCTTGATACGGAAAACCCACTAGTTGGCAAAAAGCTGTCCAGTCCTAACATCCGAGCAAAATGCCCAAACCCCACCATTCGGATCGCAGGTTGGGATCGCAGGTTTCCAGGTAGGGCGATCTGCTTCGCCGGATGCCATGGGCGGGTGAAGCAGAAACCTCCGTGTTGATAAACATAACTCTTCACAATATGTCCGCGCAACGAACATATAATGTGATAAATAGGTCGTTTAAAACATGTGTGACAAATAATGAGCAAGAACTAGCAACTATATAACTTCATTAGATTAATGGATTTTCATGAGTTGGACCATGATTTGCTTTTTAACATGATGTCAGGGAAATTATAGCTTGTTTCTAGCTAGATTCTAAGAACCTGATCCTGGGTTGCGGAGAGCCTCCGGTTATTTACTAAGAATTACCCACCCACTAGCGGGCCGCTCTTACAAACGAAAGAGGTCTTTCAGGAGCCCCCTGGTCAGGCTAGATTAACACGGACCCCCCAAAAAGCCTGCGTGTCTAGAGAAAACCTTCTTTTGGAAATTGGATGCCTTTGGGGAGTCACCATTTTGGGTCCTTTTCACACATAAGCTTGATCGCTTTCAGTTGTGCAGAATGCACAAAGGAAAACCCAGACCCAATTGGCCGGCGCGTATTAATATGCCTTCTCCCGAGTCAGCCCGGAACACCACCACTTTTGGGGAGGCTCCGCGAACTTTGCGATGCACGCATGTAGCTTTTGGCTTCACATCCCTTGCCCTGGCTTTTGGCTGGCTGAAGAGGAAAAGGAAACCCACCAAAATGAAGGAACCCAGTGAAACAATTAGAGCAAAGGATGGCAAACAACTGCCTGAACGTAGGTTGCCAACTGTCACAACACTAGAAAAGGACCTGTAAGAGGGCGGCGTCCCTTATCCCTTTAACATATAAAAATAAAACCGGGCACAAGCCCAACACTTGCCAAAGAGGCCAGTGCCAGAAAATGGCAAATCTGAAATGGATGCAAAGCACCTTGGCGTAAATGTGCGAGAAGCTACCAAACAGTGTCCTGCTCTCCCTGGGTTAGTTAGTGTCAGTTCGAAGTATCCGTCCCAAAGCTTCGCAAACATGGGCAACTTGCGAAACCTCTTGCATGCCAAAAGACATTCGGCAGTGGTTGTTTCTGTAGACAAAAGGTAGCAGTGGTAGTGACAGTGGTGCTAAGTAAGCTCAAACCAACAAACAAACCAACAAACAAACAAAGAGTTCAGAAGGAAGCCGAATCACTATAGCAGAGCATTTGACCCTCACTCTTAGAGCTTCGAAACACTTCAGCGACACAACGCGCTGTGCAACTGAAACGTTTCAAGTGAGGGTGCCCGAGGAAGAAACAATTTCAGCCTGAGGCCTCGGCGGTTGCAAAACGGAAAGCACTCAAACGGCCACGAACGCGGCAGCAGCAAAACTAGTACTGTAAGCGACACACACACATGCGCACGCATGTGGAACCGAGAAAGCGCGGAAACAACTCTCGAATACGCGAAACCCGCGAAAACGAAACGCAAAAGCACGAAAGCTGCGACAGGAGACGAGCACGGAAGGAACACGCCTTCCAACGGTGGACACACCAAAGCCCGGGAAGGGCCCTGTAAAACACGAGTTTTAGACCAGACGCGAGGGCGGCCCCGCGCCTTCCGCCGGCTTGATTTCCGAAAGATCGGGACTCAACCCAAACCGGCGATAACCCCTTCAAAATCAATACGGAACCCAAAGGCGCACCGCCTTTTGATCAATTAGTGGTTGTGATCAACAGATTCTCATGAAAAATCATAAGAACTGGTCCTTTTTTTTCAACATCAACGGAACATCAACCAGTTTTCCTCTTCAAATGGTGGTGTTCGGGTTCCGTTTCAATCTGTCGCGGAGTGATCAGGGGGTGAGCAAAGACCTATCAGGGAATCGGGGCCCGGCTATGGACACGTACTCCCAACCCAGTCGAGTGCAGTTGTCGGAGCTGTGCCTGTTGATCTTCATCTGAAGGCCTCAGGTACCAGCGCTTAGCACCACAAATCTTCCGCAACTTCGCCGGAATCCCACATCGCTGACAAAGAATTGGATGCCCAGGGTTTGAAGACAACTTCGCGGAGGTTCATTTGTGACGCTCATATTTGGCAGCATCTTGAGTCTCCATTCCTTTTGGCTACATGGTAGGTCCAGTTCCTAAATTCAAGGGGGCAAATCCAACTCGCCCATCCTCCGGTTATGCAGGAAGCAGCTCGACCCTTGCAAATACCCAATCAAGTTCGAGGTGCAACAGGGATTGCCGTTTCCTCACCGCCACGAAAAATGATTGCCTTTGTGTAAAAAGCCGTTGCCGGCAGTCAAGTCTTTTTAGCTAAGGGAAAGGCAAGCTCTGCTTGAAAAGCGATAAGTTGTCCTCGGCAAATTGCACATCACCCCCCTGTAACTATGTCGTGAGCTATGAACCACTTGGTCAGTTACCACTTTGAAAAGTCTGGGCCGGGGGTTGCAATGGTTCTTCCTATCCCTAAGCCGGAAGCTGGCAGTTCAAGTGGCTTCACACTTGAAAAAAGCCCAGTGAGCGCTCAGGGGACCCAGAAGCCCAAAAATCCCAGAGACTCCAGTGATGTGTGCGACCGGAACCCATGCTCCCAACACCAGACTTGCGGCTGATCCAGCCACTTTCCTGAAACCTACGCTCAGCTGCTTGAGCCGCAAGATTCCCATGTTTTGATCACAGCAGCATATCTGCCAAGGACTGCCTTTGGCAAGTCTTCTACGTGCCAAGCTGGACTGAAGGGTCTCCAAGCTCCACGGACAAGGGGCATTGAGCCGTTCAACTCCCCCATGCCCCTCCAAAACGGCCATTCCATGCGCTGATGTGTTAATATGGGTGTGGCAATCAAAATCAAACGATCGGAGGGGCAAACCGCAGGTGTTGGTCCATGTCTCCACTTACCAGGGCAAACCATTTTGGAATTCCGGTTTTTTGAGCCGCAGCCATATATTTGACCGAACCGCACACGCAGTCACTAACCTCTAACGAGGGTCGCCTCCGAGCAGAAAGGTCGCAAACCCCCTTTGCGCCAGATGTAATCGAGTGCCCTATCATTACTGATTTTGTTGCTTTCCGAACCAAGGGCCGGGGGCATCCGTAGTGGCCTCAAACAATACAACCCAAACATGTAGGCGAAAACAACTCTACATAGCAAAGTGGATTTTCGGCTTGTGTCTGTCTGAAGTGAAGGACTTTTGGAAGGAGTTGGAGGGCTTGGAGCAAGACAGCTTCATGGCACCATCGAATGACAAGCTCCTTGGAGCCGTTCCCGCGGAATCCGCGGCGAAAAATCGGGGACCCGTGGCCCAGTTTTTCTGGGGAACCCGCCAAAGAACCAGGGAAAACCGGGGCTACTTAACCAAAGAGGGACTTGAGCCTTCGTTTGTGGGTCTTATACGGAACCTGGAAAATCGTTGCAGTTTCCGTTTGGCTCTTTGGCTTCCCGCTGGTGGGGTGCAAACAGGGACCCTTTCAGAGCCATGCCGATTCGAAGAGGGCGGTTCGCGCTCACGGCTTGCCGGCGAGTGAGGCCCCAGATGGAACTTTGCTTGGGTGTATGTGTGTGTGTGCGCGTGTCTTTTTTGGAGGGTACCCTGTTTGGGGTAGATGCAGAGGAAAACAAAAATTCCTTCTATTTGGACACATACGAGTACCCACTCCACTTAAAGGGGGCCAAGGCCTGATTTGTGAAACCAGCTTCACTCACGGAACTTGCTTGCTTTCCAAGATCGTCCCAAGGAAAGCAACATAAATTCATTCTCGTTTGGAGGGTTCACCCGAGGCTTGAAACATCCACAATCGTAGTGGGCCAACTGCATGTCGCCTTTGCAACCCGCCCTTTACGCACCGCCGGGGACGTGGAGCATGGAAAACCCGTGCCGGAAAACCTGAAATCAGAGTTAATCTGGTCCTGAAGGAATATGTGGCGATGTGTCAGAATAGGGGGACCTCACAACAAAAACTTGGCTGGAACTTGAACCCCAGCAAATATATATATATATATATATATATATATCTTTTTTGCCTGGTTGGTGGAAAACAAAGGAGACCCCAAAAAAGCCCCCCCCCAAAAAAAAAAAAAAGGAACTAATTCTGGGGAAGAAAAGTCCTCGATGTCCTTTTGGTTCCCCTTGAGCCCACCTTGAAAAGGGTGGTGACGACCAATCATTACAGCTAGAGCCACATGTTGATTTTTAGTTCGAGTGAGATGTTGGTTTTGACTTTCTGACGGGGTCAGTTTGGCTCGGGCCAACAAGTCAAGTCGAAAACCTTGGAATCGCTGGACTCCAGTCGCCTTTGATCCCTTTCGAAATGGAGGTAATCTCATCTACCGACCTTGCGTGTGGGAAAGAACCCTTCCTCTGATACGATGTTTGGGCAATCCCTATGACTAGTCTACTGCTTTAAGGGGGGTTCCCCTGGTATCACAAGAGACAGGCCTCAAGAAGAGTACCAGGCATCAAGTCTGACCTAGCGGTTCCGTGGGCTCGTCGCTAATCGTGAACCCCTGATGCGTAAGTGTCCTTTCCCCCTGAAACACTCCAAATGAAAGGTGTCCTTTTGGTTTAAAAAGAAGAAGCACTGGTAAATCACTGGTAAATACTTAGAACCAACCTGCACCAGTAGAACCCATCTATTTTCAACCAAACTGACAAATAAAGGCCATACCCAAATGAGTAGGCTCGAGAAAAAAGCTCGCGTGCATATCCAGCCAGTCTGGCGTGCCTGCGGGGAAACAGCGAAGAAACCTGGCAAACGAGGGATTGATGCCACCAACGCTGAGGGAGCTGCAAATGCACAAAGGGCATGTGGCGAGGTTTTGATGGACACCCCATTTGTCTGCAAAGGGTCTAATGGCCGGTAAGGTCACACCAAAAACGCCAGGTCAAGCCCTGAGCCTCACGGGATCCTCGGCGGGATCCTTCATGGCCGGAATCGCGATCCAGTTGTGATCGCTGGTCTGATGCAAGCTTCGGAGCTCCCGAGAGCTCAGTGTGGAGCATCCAAACGAAACTCCAAGGACCCCTCTCCGGCAAACGGAGAGGGCACCCAGGTGTGACCTACGGTGGATCCTCTCCAAATGTCACACTCAGTGCACCCGGAGGACTTGATGCAGGCAGCTAGCGGATCGCCCCTGCCTACGACTGCGCCTTAAGCACGTCTCCTGCGCTGATGGAGCTTAGGAACGCCTCCTCTTCCCCAGAAACTGTGCAACAATACACTTCTTGACACGAGGTCTTCAAAAGGCAAAGAAAACTAATTGTGTATGACGGCTCGGCAGGACCAGAAAGCACCTCTAAGGAAGGGAAGGGCTCAATTCCAAGTTGAAGGCGGGAAATGCGTCATGCCACTCACGGCGGCGACTTTCTGCGATCTCAGTCGGACATGCCGTGCATCAGCTGAGCCACGTGCCGTAGCCTCAGACCTTGGCTACGGGAAGTTGAAAGGGGGAGGTAACAACAGCGATTGCGAAAAAAGGCTGACCACAACCACGACCACGACGACCACGACTACCACCACCACCACCACCGCCACCAGCAGCACCACCACCACCACGACCACCACAACCACCACGACCACCGCGACCACCACGACCAGCACAACCAGCACGAGTACAACCAGCACAACCAGCAGACCAGCACAACCCGCATGACCAGCACGACCAGGATTACCATCACGCCCGCCACGACCACCACGACCGACACGACCGACACGACCACGGCGACCACCACCACCACCACCACCACCACCACCAC
>CAUJNA010001680.1:112500-145000 GCA_963377175.1 Effrenium voratum | reverse complement strand
TCCAACTTGGAAAGCGGACAGGATGCCTTTTCGACAGAAGAGTTGTCTTCTCGCGTTTCCAGAGACCCCGAAGCCTGAGCTTTTCTGCCAAGGAACCTGGTTGGCGGTCTCGATATCTGCCTCCTTGAGGACGGTAAGGAAGTCTTTGTCCTATCCGTCTTTGGGTCCATTTCGGATGTGGCATCCTCAACATGACAGTGGTTGAAGTTGGAAATAAGGTGGTAAAGCCAAGTGCTACAGTGACATCCTCAACATGGTTTTCAGCCGAATGGTGGTTTCAAGATGGTTCCCGCCCTCAAAAGTGAGTGACATCCTCAACATTTACGCGAGTGTCCCCTTATGATGCATTTTCGGGGAAATTTAGTGGAAGCCCTGAGTGAGGCATCAGAGGCCACGTGCTTTCCGGAGTTTCGTTCACGTCGGTCAGCCCGGGTAGGATTTTGACCCTGTACGGGCCATAAAGACATTACCGTCCGGCAAAATATGGTATGATTGTGGTTCCGCTCCTATTTGACGCACTATTTTGACACATACCCATTTGTTTGTTTTGGTGTTTTGGTTGGGTCCCCTGGAAGCCATTCCAGGGGAAAAGGAGGAGACGCCCTCTGAGAGCGTTTCCACGCTTGGGGCCCTTCATTTCTCAAAGGCTCTTAGCCCGGCCATGCTTTTGGCTCCGTGGAAAAAGCGCACATGGGACCAGATGGTGAACCTCTATGATCTCTAGATATGCAGAGGGCTTAAAATCGCCGGGAAAAAAAAGACATGTCGGGACAGTCACATCAGCCCGGCTTCAAAGGCAACACTCAGCTCCAATTTAAAAGTCTGATTGATCAAAAGATTCTGCTCGATCGTTCCATCCAAAAATGTGAGCCGTTTCTATGTGGATCTCGAAAACCATGTTTTTTTCTATGTGAATCCTGAAAATTATGGTGGTTTTCCGCTTGGATTCACTAACCAGCCTTTCTGGGTATCCTGAAAACCGGCCGCAGCCAGTTGGGACGTCTTCGCAAGTGCCACCCCGCCTGCAGCCAAGAGATAAACGCAGGCTTCGTAATGACCACCTCGATGGGAAAGGCGAGGCTTTCAAGCGAAGGTCTGATTTGCTTGTGGCGAACCAAGCATTTAAAGTGGATTTGGTACGGATTGAAGCAAACAATGTGGAAGCAATGTGGAAGTTTCACCTAAAACAAGTCTGTCCATCGCAAACACTTACATCTTTCATTTTTTGAGGGTACCCCTTTTTGGTGGTTTAAGCAACGAAGACGAGAAGCAGCGCTCCCCCTCCTCCCCATTTGTTGGAGGTTCCAGAATGCGCACAGGTTGGGTCTTGTGCCTAGGTTACGTCTGAAAGACGCAAAGCTTCTTTGGCGCAAACGATCTCCGTTGCCATGGATCTACAAATTCACATGAACTCCACTGATCGATGTGTGCAGTGAGCCTGTATTAGGTTTCTTGAGGGTGAGTGAGGTGGAACCGAAAAGCAGCCCTTTACGACATCTGACCCTTAGGTTCCCAGGTAGTTGAGCTGGCAGCAAAGTCATTCAGTTCCAAGCGAGTGAACGCAAGGCGCGACGCATGAATGTCTTGCCGGCCAAATGGGTGTGGCTCAAAATTGAACAGGAGGGGCAAACCGCAGGTTTTGGTCCATGCTTCCACTTAATTACCAGGGTTCCATTTTGGTACCGGTCTTTCGAGCCACAGCCAAATGGGACGTGTCGACCTTGAACCTGTCCCGCCGCACCTGGGAGGACGCAAGGGTCTCGAACATGGCGCGCACCCGCGCGTCCCGGCGGTAGAAGGAGTCGCTGAGGGCCTTGAGGGCGTGCTCGGTCTCCTGAACCAACCGGGCTACAGGAATGGGGATGCGGGGAGCCGGGCATTCGAAGCAGGTGCCGGTTTTTTTTGGGTATGTGTTAAAGAAAAAAAGAAGAAGAACAACATACCCAGACATGTCCCAAAAGAAGACCAAAAAACGCGACCAAGCATACGAGCAAAAAATAAACAATGCGTGGCTTCCTTTTGGCTTGCCTTCCAACCAAGGTGAAAAAAGGAGGACAAACCAGCAAGGAGGGCCTCTAGTGGGCTGAAAGCTACTGCCAAGGGGTTGGTTGCGCAAAAGTGGCAGCGTCATGTCATGTGGGAACACCGGCCACCAAGGCCTCCGCACGAACGCGCCTCTGGCACACCGTTGGACTTGCTGCGCAGCAAAAGGCGCAGTAGGTCCTCCTGCGGCTTGGCAGGTGCTTCCGGTCGGCAAATTTGGGCCAAACGTTCAAACATGTGGAGGGGGGAGTGGTTCTCAAAATTGATCAATTCCTCCAGATGGCTCAGCTTTCGTTGCCCGAGTCATCAAGCCTCACTTCTGCCCAGTGGTTCTTGCGGCAAAGACGGCGCCGACAGCATTGCCCCCTGTAGGGCCGAAGCCGGAAAAAACACAAAACAAAAAAATGCCAAACAAAAGCCCTGCCGCGCGTGCGTATCTGTGTCATCTGTGTTCAAAATGGGGGCTTCCCTTTTCACCGAGGTACAACGGGTTGCGTTCAGTCCCACCAACGCCGTGTGGAATCACATGGCCCGCATGGCCACGTGCACCCGCGGGAAGTCGGCCATGCGCTTCCAGAGTGCACGCCGCGTGCCGCGCAACTCCTTGCTGGTAAAAGCAGGGTCTTCCCCCGGCCACGCCGGTTTTCTGGTCATTCAGTGTTGAGCTCGGACGCCAGCTGCGGGCATCCAAGTTACATTGGCCACGCGCCTCCGCAATGTACACCGCACTTTGGGGCTCCACTCCAACGCATACAGTTCGGGCCACGCTGATGCGACTCGACCCTCCCCCCCCTTCCCCGGCCCAAAAAGAAACACCCTCAAAACCGGCACTCACACACAGACAGAGGCACAAACAAACACCCATGTGGCTGTGGCTCAAAAAACCGGTACCAAAATGGAACCCTGCTAAGTGGAAACATGGACCAAAACCTGCGGTTTGCCCCTCTTGTTGAATTTTGAGCCACACCCATGTCGCACATCACCACCCAAAAAGCGAGCCGTCGGCTCCTTGAGGTTCACCTCGATCCGGTTGGCGGAGTGGTCGATGCCCATGAGCTTTCCTCGCGAGATTTGGTCGGTCGGTGCGCTGGTGTTTTTGAGGGTAGCCTTTTCAGCTTGGTGTTTAAGGGTAAGCCACAGGAAAACCTTTTTGCCTGCGGCCCCTCTATTTTGACAGCCCCTGTCTTGAGACACGTGAACCTTGCGGCATTCTGCTTGGGGCATTTCGATCCCAGCCCGTGATTGCGAGTTCTGTCATTGCACTCCAAAAGCCAAGCGTCTTTGAAGCTGGTTGACCATCACCTCAGCAACGAAAGGATATGCCCACAAGGGCGCAATGTCACCAGCGACCCCAATCATTTTGCTTTTTGTTTTCAGACCACAGCACTTCTCCCGGTTCTGGGAAGCCATGCGACCCCGTGCGCTGGCCAAACCAAGTCGCATTCTCGAGAAAGATCGCCATTATGAGGTTGAAAACGCCCAGGCACACCAGCATGAACATGAACACGTAGCTGATCTGGGCGGCCGGAGTCATGGGAGCGCCCTTACTCCCGCCCCTTTCCGCTTACCAATTCTGCGCACTGGACCTCCCACACGAGAACTAAACTTTTGGCGGCCTTTTTCAGGCCTGGCACTGCCCCAGCTCGAGGACCATGTGGCGACCAACTCCTTTATGAAATTACTCCAACAGCTCTACAACACCAACAGGCGTGCAATAACGCCAGTTCATCTCTTGTTTTGTACCTTCGTGTTCACAAAGTATTCTGCAAACACGTGTGCTAGATATTACGTGCAACCTGGCTGCAGTGCTATACAACTGCTCCACAGACAGGTTAAGTTCACACCACACTGTCATGGCCACCAGCTGCCCTTCTCGTGCCTGTTGCACTTACCCCTGCGACATCGGGCGGGGTATAGGATCGATGCTCGACGCCATGCTAGAGCGCCTGCGCGCCTACTACTAGTTGCATATTGGCCTCATGATTCTGCCAACAAACTTACCCCCAAGTAGTACAAAACAAATTACCCTCATTTGCGATGTTGACCACCCTAAGACCGTTTCAAAATAATGCATTTGGAGTGCCCCATAACATCATAGCCCACCAATGAGCTCGCCTCAATTAGTACGGAGCAATGAAAGTGGGTCAAAATCCTCCGAAAGCCTCCTGCCGTCAGCTTCCCTGATGGGAGGCAGGACATTGCGTGGCTAGCTGCCAAAGTAAGTGCCGATCCCATCCCTTAACTTTCAAACGCACCCAAGTGAGTCCACACTTGAACCTAAAGTTCTGGGAAGAAGCCAGGGCCAAAGTCTGTCTAGTCATAGGCATCGGCTGGAAGCCTTCCCAAAGCCAGGCCCTGTGAGCTCAAAGGACAAACATATCTGGATAAAGGCTGCAGACACCTTGAGGAACTTGACCTGTGGCCAGAAATCAGCATCCACTGGGCAGCTCAAAAGCCAAGACTGGCTAATCCAAGACGAAAAAGTTCCTCTGCCTTTCTGCAGGGACGGAATTCAAGAAGCCTTTCGCACGCGCCGGGGAAAAGACTCCGGTCTCAAAGGCCTCCGAACCTTTGAGGAGATAACTCGGTTGGCGTTGGA
Source organism: Effrenium voratum (assembly GCA_963377175.1). NCBI lineage: Eukaryota > Dinophyceae > Suessiales > Symbiodiniaceae > Effrenium > Effrenium voratum. Next base: position 140,358 of record CAUJNA010001680.1, on the reverse strand, counting down.
AGGGGAGCAAAGCATTAAACTTTAGCAGTTAAGTGGTTGGATTTCAACCACTAAACCACAATAAGCAAAAATATAGAATGTTACCCAAGAACAACCATGATAACCCCGTTCTCTGTTCATGCCCACGCGGCCACAAAGAGTATGCCGTACTTTGGGCGCAGGCCTCAGGTCGGCGGGGAACCCGCGCAATCCGACGTTTGGATCGGAAACCAACCCCCAGCTCAGCTCTTGGTCAATGAGTTTGTCTGTCGATACTTGGTTCACCTCAATAGGACAAAATCCACACTTTCTTGCTGTTGGCCTGCACCAAACCTAGGGGTTATCCTTTGCCAAAAACCAAATTGGAGTCGAGCAAAGCCAGGTGCCAAGGCTCCATGTGGAGTAGGTTGGGGGAAGATGACCAAGGTTCCTAGAATCTTATATCAGCTTCCCCCTTGGTGCTTTGGTGGTTTGGTGGTTTGGTGGTATTCCGGGGTTTCCATTCATCTCCGAATCCAAATCGGGCTCCACCAACTTTGGAGCCAAGGAGGGGAACCCAAAACAAAAAACCGCCATGGCATTGTGCATGGCCACCGCGAATATGCATCGAGTCTCTCTTTCATTCTCGGGCCTGGAAAATGATTGCCGCCTTTTTCCCTTTCAAGCCAAAAAAAAAGGGAAAAATGGGGTTACCCTCGGAAAAACGACACACAGAGACCGCCAGAAGCCAACCAGTCGGAAAGATCGGTCCCCCTTTTCAGTGCCACCAGACCGGGCCCAAACCACACCTGAAAGACCGGAACCCTTGTCACCTGAGTGCTACTCCCCACTTTTTTTACATGGAACCCAAAAGACGGGCCGCCGCAAGGAGATTCCTCCCCTGAATTTGAACAAACTCCTCGAGCACCTCCCACGCAACCCCATTGGCACGTAACCCAAAATGCTGGCAAGAGCCTTCTGGCATGACTCCGCTGAAGATCGATCCCCTTACGGTTCTCTGAATTTCCCCTATGACAATTGCCAGATTCATCCCTCTAGGGGAGCATTCGAGGCCGAGGGGCGCTCCATGAGGGGCGTGCCATCGTAGGCGGTGCACCCGTCCGTGAAGCAGCGGAAGAGCGTGAACATGGCTGCAGGGACCTCGCAAATCCAACGGGTGTAATCGTCTTTTTTCGGGGAACACTAATCGGAGGCCACTTGAAGGAGTCGATACAGTACCAGAAGGCCCCAACAAATGAGAATGGGCGTGGGCATGTTAGGACCAAAGTTGGGGCATGATTTAAGCGTAAACTGGCGGTGGTGGTGGTGGTGGTGTGGTGGTGGTGGTGGTGGCGGTGGTGGCTGCGGCAGTGGCGGCGGCGGTGGCGGTGGGGGCGGCGGCGGCGGCGGCGGTCTTGCCATGGTACCGTCTCGAACTCAGGCTCTGCTTCACCGAAGACGTTCTTTGCCGCTACCCCAGTGGTGTAGATGATCACCTTAGTTCCAGCGCCAGAAATTGTCTGGGCTGCTTTCCTTTTGGTTTCCCGTTGAAGCCATCCAACGAGGAGTGTATCACTTTGAAAAACCCGATATGGCTTAGCGGCTGTGAACATTGAGGAAGGCAAAGCACCTGGGCTGGTGACCCCCACTGATCCGACTCTGCACATGCCCAAGCCGTGAATATGCCAAAAGAAACATGTCCAAGCAAAAGCTTCTTGCTCAAAGGGTAGGGCCAAGCACATGGTTTTGCAATGTGCTTCTCGGTCCCGTCTTTTCTTTGACACATTCCCATGTAGCGGAGCCGTGGACGTAAAAGTGTCCTGAAAAAATAACAACCCGCAATGGTTGTTGTCCTAGTGGGCCTAATGTTCGGCCATTTCACAAGAAAAAATAAATAAATGGGGGGCAAACCTCTGCCATCCTGAGTTCAACTGCCGTGAGTGCTTAGGCAGAGGCTTGGGCCATTCAACCCCCTACCGGCCGTCTTGCTTTTTAGGAGTCGGACCGGATCCCCAAAATGGCGCAACGGTTTTCCTCTTGGCTTCCCTTTAAAACCACCACCAAAGGGGCACCCTCAAAAAACGACACACCCAACGTGTTTGAAGATATTTCTTCAAACCGTTCTGTGTGGTTGCCCTTTAATTCAAGCAACCGAACCTGAAATCCCTCCAAAAAGGAACTTGCCCCTGGTTAAATCGTGGCTCGGTGATGTGGATGTTCGGGGGTATTTTCCATTTGGCTTCAAAAGGAAGTGAGCAACAATATCAGTTGGTGCCCTTTTGGAGAAACGAGAAACCTCATTTAGGAAACAACGTATCAATACCGGGATAAACCACCAGGCCGAAGGCCTAGGGGAAAACCTAGGGCCCCAAAACCCGAAAAGGTTGCTCTTAGAACCGTCTTAGAAGAGGTTCTGGGCGAAGGGTTCTAAGAACCATTCTGGTTGGGGGGGCCCCAATAATTTGCCATTTCCCTTGTGGTCTTCAATTTGAAAAAAGCTGGCTCCCTCATACCCGTGGACCCATAGATACTCGGGGGTATCCCACCAGCTGTGGGTCTTTCGGCTCCTTCGATTCTGGGCGCCAGCAGCAGGACCATGGCCCAGAAGAGCACCCGCATGCCGCTGGCAACCTGAGAAAAACCACCCCGACCGAGGCCCCCTTGCCGAGAGAAAAACACCGCGTTGTTCAGGTCAGTGACCGGAGCTGGCAAAACGGGAACCCCCAGGGAGTTTGTGAAAACAAGCCGCCGAGCTAGAAAGGAAGCCACTTCTCTAGCGAGCAACTTACGCTTATGATGAGTCTTTTTGATGAAGCCGGCAAAAACCAAAGGGGAAAAACAAAATCGGTGCCACTGAATTGCCCAACCAACAAACATGGTACGTGGATGGTCTACGCTAAGTGGTTTGCCGTGCCCCAGGCACCACGTGCATTTCCCCTGCAAACCTTGGCGCCGGTTGACCATTTAGCCCGGACCGAAAAGAACCAGGACCACGCCCAGCGGTTTACTGATGAGACAAACCCGTTTGGTATCAAAATGAAATGGGATTCAGTGCAGAGTCTCGACAAATGGCTTGGGGAAGCAGAATGCTGCGCTACTCTGCAAAACGGAAGTAACTGATGCCACCCAAGCTGCAAATGAATTTGGGACTATGGAGGCCCCAATCCACTACACAGAATACATAACACCTCTCCCTGTCTCTCTCCCCCTCTCTCTCTCTCTCTCTCTTCTCCTCTCTTCTCTTCTGTCTTCTTCTGCATAAATACTTTGGTGCGCAGAACACAGTGTAGCAATACATATCCAGCAGCCCGCGAAAACGGCAATCTTTCAAGAGCGCCCTTCACAAAAAGTAGCTCGCAAACCCTTCACAAAAAGCAGTTCGCAGGCTGATCTTCTGCCAACCAGCTGGCACAGAACTCATGGCTTGTAGGGTGGATGTTGAAGGGAACACGGGTAAAATTGCATCCTTTGGGAGCGTTACAGCTCCAACCCAGTTTGTAGGACACCTGTTGCTCTCTTGTGCGAGGGATCTCGATGTGTGCCACAGCCACCAAAAGTTGCTATACTCTCTTTTTGTCCGGTCTTTAGAGCGAGAAAGAGAAAGAGAAAGAGAAAGGGAAAGAGAAAGAGAAAAAAAAGAGAAAGAGAAAGAGAAAAAGAGAGAGAGAGAGAAGAGACACAGAGACAGAGACAGAGACAGAGACAGAGACAGCGACCGAGACGGAGACGGAGCCTGTGACGGAGACGGACACAGAGAGGGAGGGAGCGGGGGAGGGAGAGGGAGAGGAGAGAGGCAGAGGGAGAGGGAGAGGGAGAGGAGAGGCAGGGGGAGAGGGAGAGGGAGAGGGAGAGGAAAGAGGCAGAGGGAGAGGGAGAGGGAGAGGAGAGGCAGAGGGAGCCGGGGAGAGGAAGGGGGAGAAATGGCTCCAGGGGGCTCCCAGCACCATGGTTTTCAGCTCGTAGAAAATCTCGAAGCGCAGAGTCCGCACCAAGCGTACCAGTCGCGTCAGCCGCAGCATGCGGATGAACCTGGTTGCGCAGTCATCGCGTGCTTCTCAAATTTAGCAAACCCCTTCAAGTGGGAGGTGTCCAAAATGTTGCTTCTTTCATCGGCCCTCTCATTTTGCGACAGACCCATAGACGCGGGTATCTTATCTTTCATAGGGGATATTTTCAGGTTCCATGTTGGATGGTATCTGCGGTCTTTTGGAGGGTGGGGGCCGGGGTACCTTTCAGTCGGCATCTCGTTTCTTTATTTGATATATAATATATACATATAAAGTTGTTGGTGTTTTCTCTTTTGTTGTTCTTGTTTTTTCGAGGGTTCCATTTTTGGGGTGGTGATTTTGTGCGGCACTGTCGCTTTCATCCGAAATCCAGTTTGGGGGGTCCGAATATCTATTTTGAGCATATGAGGCATGGTCCCTATTAGGAGCTATATCCCTAATCATGGTCGTCTAAATCCCCAAGCGGTCCAATAAACAGGGCTTCAACCATGGCACATACGAGCCGACAATAGTCCTTGCAGTTGGTTTCATTGGGTAGCCCCCTATTTCTGCGAGAAAGTAGCGCATGGGTAGCGCCCCATGTCCTCTCCAAATGAACAACAGGCTACCAGATGTAGTGTCCGCTGCTCATCTGGGCGTGTTCAATCGGAGACCCTTTTGAGGCACCATTTCCGTGGGGATCCACGTCCACCGCCCACTTTGCAGGGGGCTCCCTATTGAATTTCATAGCCGTATTCCAACGCTCCATCTAATCCCCCCTTCCCCGGAAAAAGAGGAAAGCAGGTGAAACAAGTGATCAATAGTCATGGTGTCCCAAATGACATTGAATTTTGGTGAGCCTCCATTTCTGGTGGGCGATTGTTGAGTGCGCGAAATGTCATTCCCTGAGCTCCAGTAGATGCCGGCAAATATCGACTCAAATGGGTGTCTGCGCATGCGCAAAACGACTTCCTAGGCCCGAACCACCCTTGTTGGGGGGCAGCAAAGTCCACGCCTTTCCAGTCAAGGCCCCAAAGATGCAGCAAGGCCAGCAAGGCTATGGGGAGGGACGACACCTAATCCTTGAGGTCTTACACCATCCCTTGTGGTTTCTTACGGGAATTCCCTTCCGGCTCATGCCCAACACCCTGGGTTATTCCCTACTGAGCACCAGCAAATATATTCGCAAAATTACAACTAAGGATTGCCTTGCAGGAAACCACCAGTTGGACGGTTTTATTTGGGGTCGTTCCAATTCTCATTCCCTGGCTGTCGAACCAGCCAAAAAATGGCCATGCGGAAAAAAAAAAAACTCTTCGTGGGTGGTTTCCCCGGGTCACCCCAAGCTCATGGGACCTTTCCATCCATCCCTGGTTCTGGGCCTTCGCCGCGGCGCCCAAAGGCCCGACGTCTTTTGTTTTTTCCCCAACAGCTGAAAGCTTTGGGGTCTCAGCCCAGATAAGCTCCGGGGTGGTCCGGGGCGGCCCTGAGGTAAGGTTCCACGAGGGTTCCACGAGGGTTACACCAGAGTTCCACCAGGGTTCCACGAGGTTCTGCGAGGGCTGCGGGTGGTGCGAGCACTAAACAGAGCACCGCATGCTGTTGGGGATATCACCTGAGCTTATTTGTTTGTTTTGCGCCGCGGCGCACGATGGTGTTGAGGTCCGCCACCTGCCCCTCCGTTGATCGCAGGATCCACGTCACCCTCGGGTGCCATGTGTCCGATGTGTCCGATGGAGGAGGCGAAGTCTCAAGGCTCCCTCCGCCCCGGTGGTGGACCCCAAAGAAGACAAGGCCAATCAACATTCCGAGCCCCAGAAAAGTCCACAGAAACTTGGAATATCCCTTGCAGCTCCGATTTTTAACACGTCCCTTCGCCTTCTTGTTGGCCCACCCGAAACATGCGGCTCGTTGTTGCCAAGGCACAGCTCTTCCAAGTAGGAGAGCACCAAGCAGAAGACGTCAAAGGCGTTCCAGGGCCACTCGTTGCCCAAGAAGAACCATCGCCACCCAAACCTCCCACAAAGCACCGTCCCAAGGTCTGGGAGAATCTTGGCGAATGGTGTCAGCCTTTTAAAAACACTCATCTAAAATACACCTGAGGGTGTAGCATTTGTGCGATTCCAAGTTGGAGCATGCATTGCCATTTTGGAGCATGCGGTTTTTAGGGGGAGAAGCGCGAAAGGACCAAAAGCGCCTGGACCAAAATGTGAGAACATGTCTTTTTTTGTCAAAATGACTGGCTCTCCCACCAGGACTGGTGGGAAATCTAGTGAGAGACTACATGTACAAGGGCCGCCCCGGAAAAATGAGTGTGTTGGTCTGCAGGTTCCTTTGGCTTTCTTGAAAACACCGGCCCGCCCCCCAAAGAAGGGGAAGCTCAACAAAGACGCTGCCATATATACTTATCCTCACTTGCTGAGTGGATGGCCCAAAAAAAGTCCAACCTTTATATTTGCCACTAAAATGGTCTTCCCAAAAGTTTAAAGTTCATGAACTCAGGAAGTGAGTATATATATATATATATGAAGAGAGAGAGAGAGAGGGAGGGAGGGAGATGTGTACAAACGTGCGCAACATGTGTAAAAAGGCGTCGCATGTGAAAAAAAAGCACCAGGAATCTTCTGCCAAAGCGATTTCTGAGTGCACATCTGCGACACAGGGGACGGCATTTACGAGGATCGGCTTCATGGGGAAGCACCCAAAGCTGTTCACGAATGCGTCCCTTTGATCCGAGAAAGGTTCTCTCGCCATCTTCACGAGGGTCCCCGCCTGAACAAAATCCCGCACAAACAACAAACAAGAAAACGCGTGGCAAAACAAACCTCATCGAAGCACAAAGAGAATAGAGAGCAGCGAGAATCAAACTCCAGACCCCCAGAAGGCCCCTGCCGAGCGTCACCCCAATCTTCACCAGAAACTCCAAGGTGTAGAAGACGAGAAAGAACGTGTTGCAGACCTCGGGGCGGGACCGACCCTTGCGAGAAGGCGAAGGCAACGCCGGCGACCAAACCTGGCAGCCCCTGACAAGGTTTGCCCCAGGCTCCGACAACCAAGAAGACAAACCTCCATTTGCTTGAGCCCCCTGGAAAAAGAATATGTCCAGTAGTGATAGATTCCCTTTAAATCCAAAAGGGGAAAGAAAACAAATCTCAAGCAAATGGATCCAGAGGGCTGCACCAGAGACGACATACCTGTCTTGTGCCGCGCCTCTTGTGTGTGTGTGTGTGTCTCTCGTTTCGCCGTGTGGGGCGGTGTCAAGATAGAGGAACCCAAAAAATCGCGGCGCGGTGTCCTTGTTTCCAATACCTGAAAGTCCGGGTCTCAAAACGACCCCCGCCTGCCACACTATGTGATCCTCAGCGATGTCGCTGCTCAAGCCGAGGACGAGGGCATTGAGTACCTCACGGGGGTTTGTCTAAGCGACAGGCTGGGTTTCCCTTGCCTTAAAAAATGAGGGATCCAATTTGAAATTGCGATCTTACTGCATTCCTAGTGGTCCAAACAGTGCAGTGTCCAAAAGGCAGTCGCAGACTTTGCGAAACCCCCCCGTAATCCTGAGAAACAAGTTTGTGCTTGGGGCCGGCAAACTTCCAAAGGCAATCCCCAACAACGGGAGTCCAAATACGACCCACCGATCTGGGCATGATCGAGTCATTCGGGGGACTTCGCTCAGATCACCCGAATTAATGGCGCGGGCATGACTTCCGTGCGCACGCACAGCGTTCCATATGGTTGTGAGTTTGTATGGCACCCTTTTGGGGTTGGTTTAAAGGGAAACCAAAAGAGTTACTGACAAATCCATGTTGGGGGTCCAAATCCCTAGACAGACCCATTTGGCAAGTTGGAACCATCGGCACCACCAACCAGGGCTTCAAGCACTTCCATGTGAATTTTAGTGGGCCCCAAGCCCTTTGGTATCATTTCAAGTAGGGATTCAGACCCCTGGACATCATTTAAACAACTGGCGAAACTCCCTATTTTTACAAGGGAAAAGCACTCAAATGCAAAGCTTGACTTTGCATCTTGCTTTCAAAGAATGGCAGGCGTTCTTGTTCTTCTTTTTCCATATTCCAACGACTCGGAACCACTTAAGCTTCAGCGGCTAGGTCCTCCAGTAGAGGCTAGATTAAGGGTACCCTTTTTTCTGTAGTCTATTTTAGTATGGGAACTGCTTCCAAGAAAGGGTAAAAGGGCACTACTGGGGGACCTAGGCGGGTTTGCATGTCAAGTTGCAATGACGATGCCGGGGATCACATCCACAAGGATGGCGAGCTTGCCGTGGGGCCCCTTGTGCTGGTGCTTGCCACCCTAAGCCGTGAGCAGTGGTTAAAATGTGCGCGAGGCCCAAACAGCCTCCCAGCCCGAATCGAGCAACAGCATGTTCTCGTTGGGATACGGACGGGGGTACATCCGAAACCCGCCCTGCCTAGCTGGGCAAGGTGACTTGCTTGTCCAAATGTGTCCTTTTTTCGGGACCCGGCTAGAGGAAAAACAGAAAACAATCTCTCGGCTGTTCTCAGAGCTTTGCGCTCTCCGGCATCTTCCTCGAGGTTGTTCAATGATGCGCAAGACCCATTGGTTTCCCAGCCCTTAGCTGGTTGCGATTGTCTTTCTTTGCTGACCCCTTGCTTGCAGGGGGTTGCAGAAAAGGATTTTGGGACTCCCTTGTAAGACACACCCTCTTCTTTGGAAGCTCTTTCCGTTCAATTGCGACAGAGTGGGACCGCATGGTTGTCGACCTGGGGTTCCAGTCAACAGTTGAGTGTATCTATCCAGAAAGAAACACAAAGGGTGGCATCCCGCTAGAACAAGCCCAACGACCAAAGTGCGGGGCATGGCCTGCACTGCACCCTTCTCGGCCGAGGTAGGCATGACATGTCCCCGAACCTTTGACACACTGATTTCCTCCACCTATCCCGAATTTACCAATGCCATTCTCAAGGAGTCTTTGTCAGATTCTGTAACCTTTAATGGCCACGTGACATGAACTGCGGGGCATCCCTGAGCCACCAGAACCTCATCAATCCCAGTCTTATCGTACGTCATACCAAATACTGCATTGCCCAGTGATTCTAGTTCCCTGGTTTGTAGGTACCAGCCATTGAAAACCGAAAGGAAGATGGGTGTTGCTACCATAGTACTAGTGGCTTGCCTAGGATCCAATGGGCAGGCCATTTGCGAGCATCCGAGAAACAGCCCCAGAGAAACACAATCGGCACCAGAAGCACTCCGCGTAAACGTCCAACCCGATCCAAGGAATGGTCAAAACCGCATTGGGGAATGCTCGCCCTGCTTAAACAGAGACTTGTCGCGTCATGATGCTAGCTCAAGTGCCGTTGAAATGCAATGTGTGAATGCAAGCAGTGTTCCGCAAGCACTATGTCTTGTCGATCAGCTGCAAACATTCTGCTCGAGTTTTCCGCATGCCGGCAGCGATCCGAATGATCGCAGACAGGCCGGTGTACTAACCGTCTCAGAATCTCGCATGTTCCCCCGACCACCCTATGAGAGCTCTGACAACTCATTCAAAGGGCCTGAACCCAATGTCCATCATCCTTGTAGAGGTTATGGTTGTTCTCTGCCTGACAAGGCCAAGGCTCGCTCACAAGAAAAAAGAAACGAGTCAGGCGCTGGAGAAACATGGATGCTTCAGCATCAGGTACTTCCAGCTTGCGATGTTTGGCACAAGTATAAGACGCCGTTCTCTTCCCAGTGAGTGTATGGCTCGAGCCACACTCAAGATTCATGTCCCCAACTGACCAGAGGGATGTTGGTGCAGCCCCATGTCCTAGTGGGATGCCACTAAGCCCCTAGAGGACCCGAGAACATCGAGAAATACCGCATTTGCGCGACCGTGCCATAGAATACATACATGCATACACATAGAAAATGATGAACTCATAACTACGTATACGTGTACGTATATCTATGTATGTATGTATGTATGTATGTATGTATGTATGTATGTATGTATGTATGTATGTATGTATGTATGTATGTATGTATGTATGTATGTATGTATGTATGTATGTATGTATGTATGTATGTATGTATGTATGTATGTATGTATGTATGTATGTATGTATGTATGTATGTATGTATGTATGTATGTATGTATGTATGTATGTATGTATGTATGTATCTGTGTGTGTATGTATGTATGTATGTATGTATGTATGTATGTATGTAGGTATGTATGTATGCACGTACAAACGTATGTATGTATGTATGTATGTGTGTGTATGTGTGTATGTGCGTGTGTGCATGTGTGTATGTGTTTATGTGATTGATTTATGTGATTATGTGTGTATGTGTTTGTGTGTGTGTGTGTGTATGTGTGTATGTGTGCATGTGTGCATGTGTGCATGTGTGCATGTGTGCATGTGTGCACGTGTGCATGTGTGCATGTGTGCATGTGTGTATGTGTGTATGCGTGTGTCTGTGTATGTGTGTATGTGTGGTGTATGTGTGTATGTGTGTATGTGTGTATGTGTGTATGTGTGTATGTGTGTATGTGTGTATGTGTGCATGTGTGCATGTGTGTATGTGTCTGTGTGCGTATGTGCGCGCAGATATGCATGTAGGCATGTGTGTGCGTATGTATGTAATATATATATATATATGTACGTACAGTACATACATATGTGTATGCAAGCTAACCAAACGGCACCACACACAAGCACGCGATAACTCTTTTATCCGAGCAGTGTGTTGGTGCCAGGGACTCATCTTCCCCTGTCAGATGTCAAAGGCTGGGTGGGCCCCATGGGCCACCCAACTCACAATCTCAAAAACTGAAGAACGGGTGTGCAGACTGATAGCGCCCGCCCCTGAGCCGGGGCCCGGGGCACCCAGGCCACAGGGGGGTCTGCCACCAGGGGAAGTGAGTCACCCACCGGCTCCGGTCACGGGAGCATGGGTGGGCCCACGCTAAGATCAAATGCATCTCCATTCAGGAGACGCGGGAGAAAAACGAACTCCTCGCAGAGTTCCTGTTTGGGGACCCTGTGCAAAGGGTCGAACCCAGAGAAATCTGGGTGCGTCAGTCATCTCGGGGCACGTGGTTGGCCGCCAGCGAGCAGCCATGGGTGTGGAGCAGGAAGACCAGCTCCATCAGGATCGCCGCCGTGTAGGGCTTCTTGGATCCAAGGTTGAGCATCGCCATGACGTTGCCCTGATTGTCACTGCCCACCGGGAGTCGGACCCGGGAGGACAGAGGGCCTTGGTGCGTGAGGATCATGTTACAGAGGAAGAGCGTGCCCAGCATTTCCAGAGCCGCAATCCTCCGCTTGGGATCCCCATTCTTGAATGCCCAAGGGTACTCCTCCACGTGGATCTGCTCGTGGAACCAGTACACCTCCTTCTTTTCCGGCTCCACTTTGTTGGAGCACCAACCTCCCACAAATGCCAGTCCTTCGTCCGAGGCGCTAGCATCGCTGCAACCCCACCAAGAGGACTTCGGCAAGTAAGGGGAGTACTGGACGAAGGGCGTGTTGAAGAGGAACCGCAGCATGAACGCCAGCATCCTGACCACCTTGGGGGGTTTCCCCACCGTGGTGGTGGCCATCTTCCAGGCCCAAAGTGGCTGGAGCATCGACTTCGCCAGCGGACATGCAGCAGTCGCCCATTGGATGCGACCCAGGGCCTTCTCGATGTCCTTTGAGTGCAATCGCCTGCCCTTCCACCATGATCTGCAAAACCTCCATAACCAGGATGTGTTTGTTGGCGGCCATGAGAACCTGCGGGATGTTCGGGTGGACCACGAAACCCAGCCACGTGTTAACCTCCGCCAAATGCGTCTTCTTCCAGCTAAGCGGGGTGCCCAAGGCCAGGAGTGTTGCCAGCAGCGCCACCGCCAAGTTTACTGCCCCCTCGCTTCGAAGCAGCCACAGGAAGTCATCGACAAAGACGAAGTTCCAATCCACTTGAGGGAAAAGTGCGTAAGAGTAGAAGGGCTGCCAGGCGTCCCCAGTAGGATTGGGCACTGGCCATGCCATATGTGCCTACCTTGTTCACCCACCATTCTTCCCCCAGTGAGGCCACTGGAACCGCCAGTTCTTTCTGAGGACCTTCACTCTCCGGTGGGCCTTGGTGACGTCCGCCTTCAGCAGCACCCACCTGGTGCCCGGCTCCGGCCATAGCCAGCCCCCAGGTGGAGGTTTGACGACCTCCCTCTCGGGGCCAGGGGCACCCTGAGAGGGGGGTCCCTCCGCAGCTGCCGCATGTAGCCAATGGAGAGCTTGTACCCCATCCAGCACAGTCGGAGCCGTCGTCCTTTCCACCGTCTGGTTCCTGATGGTGTCATTGGCCCCGCCCACCGAGCCATCGTAGATGGTGCGGATCTTGTCCCCCTCGTCGATGCCCGCTAGGGGGCCGGGACAAAGGTCCTCAATTTCGCAGCCACAGCGCGATGCTGCCTCCACCTTAGTGAAGGGGCCCTCTACCATGCCCATGGGGACCTCCTCCAGGAATGTGCCCCGGATGAGCTCGCTGAAGTGATCCGCCGAGGGGTAGTTACCCCTGCCCGTTGGGTGAGGGAGTTCCTGAAACTCCGGCTCTCCCCTTTCAGCTCCTTCTTGAGTGGCCAGATGCGCGGCGAGGTCAGGGGCGGGTCCGTGACCCCCAGTGGGACCCCTTGCTCCAGATCCCGGGGAAACTGGTGGTCGGGGTCCTGAATGTTCAGCGCCACGCTGTGCAAGATGTCCAGGAAGAAGGGTTGGCCCCCGGCGCCAGAATCTCCCTGATATCCTCCAGCAGGTCCTCCGGGAAGGGATGTGACCCGTCCCCCAACGAGAGCGACTCCTGGAGCTTGTCCCCCCATGGCGAAGTGAGGACACAGATCTTGGCCCCCATCGCTGCTGCTTTGGACAGTGGCCGAGTCCATGGGGCCAGCCGTCCCAACGAGGGCTTCCCACCCCCGTCCCTTAGGGGGCGCTGTTTGAAGGCCATCTGGAGGTACATGACCTTGTCGGAGAGATTTGGGTCGTGCGTGATCGGCAGGGTGGTGGGCCGATCCGAGATTTCCATGCCATGGTGTGCCCATGGCTCAGGGGAAAGAGTTCCCCCCCGAAGTTCGTCTGTCTCGCCAGTCCTCTGTGTCGGTGTCCGGACCTCCGGATTGTCCGAGGCCGAGACCGGAAGTGAGCCCAAGGTTAGTCCCGCCAACGCTTGTTGGCCAGCCTTCAGCCTCCGGGACTGGCGCTTGTTGTGCCCCGGCGTGCTGGGAGAAGGTTCCCTCTGCCGCCTCGGGGGCTGCGAGACCCTGCATCATCTGCTCTGGGTACCGGCTGAGGTCACTGGAGTTGAGCTTTTCCCCCCTGGGGTGAGCCCCGTGGTTGCACCGCAGATCATGCCAATGGTGAAGGGGAAGGTCCGTTGACAATGTCGTGGACTTCACTACCACCTGGCCCAGGCGGCACTCGTCAAACTTGATGAGGGAGTGGTGGAGTGCGTTCGCCCATTGAATGTAGGCCCGTGTGACCCAGATCGATGACTCTTGCTGCACTCCATTGGGTCCATTGGGTGCTCCAAGAAGGAGGAGCCCACCTGCGGGACCGTTAGCTGACCTAGCCCCTTGTAGGCCAGCGAGGTTAGGTACATCTGTCGGAGCATGAGCACGCTGTCATTGTCCGTGTCCTCCATAACCCGGGGCTCCAGGTCCTCTAAGCCCCACAGGGTCTGCCCCTCACCGGCGGCGGGCCACCCGGTTTGGGGAACCATCTGAGGATGCTCCACGTCCTGCAGTTGGGGCCGCCCCCCACAAAGGCGACCTTGCCCGCCATGGCCATGGAGCACATCGTAGAGTAAGGCTCATCTCCCAGCATGTCCTGCCCAAGGTCTCCACCCTTTCGCCTGATGTCCACCGCCCAAACCGCGCAAATGTACTCCGAGAAGGCCGGGTTGTAGGCATGGAGGTAAGCATCCAGGGCCCCCGCATCATCCTTCCCAGCGTACAGCAGGATGAGGGACGGCTTTGACGACTCCGGCACCAGACGTGGCGTCCACCTTAGTCTGAGCCTCAGTCTTTCCGGGATGTCCTGCATCCATGGGAAGGTGGGGCTTGCCCCCCCTAGGGATTCCGTGTGTCCTTTGTCTGACCCTCCCGTCATCTGTCCCTGGGCTTGCTGCTTGCCCTGGCGGTTCTTCCCGCCCTTTGGGCGGATCCTCACCTCTGGGTCTCTCTGGGGGGTCTTCCCACTGCCTCGGTGGGTGCGGGGGAAAGGGATGCTTCCGCCCTTCTGGAGTGCCCTGGCTGGGTCCGCTCCTCTTCCTCGGTGGAGGGGCTTCCGGGGCCGGTGGCACCCTGGAGAAGTCCCCTCCCACCTGAGGCCGTCCTGGCCTCCCCCGCTCTGTCTGCCTTCCGCTGTGGCTCTGGTGGGGTTGGCTCTCCCCCTCTGTGTGCACTCTCGCACTGGTGGCCTGTGGTCCCAACGGAGACCAGGAAGCCACGGGGCCTATGGCACCCTGAGTGGCCTCCTGTCACTTGGGAAGGTGTGGGCATGCCTGTGGCACATGCTTCGATGGGGGGGCATCGCACACCCACCCATCCTTCCTGACCGGGCAGTTGTGGGATCGGCCGCATGATCCCGAACACTTGTTGTGGAGGTGATGATCTCTGCAGTACGCCACCCCTTTGGGATTCTTGAAAGCCCAGTGGTCCGGCCATGGAACCGAGGGGGTGTTGGGGGACTTCCCCTTGCCGCCCTTGCCCTTCGGCTTGGACCGGGTCGGCCCCGAGGGCCAGGAACCTTTCCCCCCCTTCTTGGGCTTCTCCCACTGAGTCTGCCACACCTTGGGTGCCTTGCTCTTGCTCTTCCCCTTCTCCGGCGCCCTGTTGAGGTGCTCATAGACCTCCCGTTGCCAGAAGAGGAAGTCGCCCCTGATATTCTTGAGGGCATCGGAGAGAGTGGTGCCCTGGTGCACCATCTCGTGGATCTTGCGCCATGCATTGCGCTCTGCGAACAGCAAGGTGGTGTCGCTCGGGGGAGGCTTCCTGCCGGCGATGTCTTCCCCATAGAACCAGGCATACCAATCATCCAGCTCCTCCTTGGTGACCCTCAGGTTGCCAAACTGTGGCAGTGCTGCCGTGCACATCAGGAGCGTCGTCCTGAAGGTTAGGTGCAATCGTTCCAGCTGGCGCCGGGATGTAGGGTGGCTCCTCACCTCTTCTTCATCCTCCCTGTCCCAGCCGTCCACCGTGATCTTCTTGTGGGTGGATGAGGGGCGTTCCCCTTCTTCCGGGAGCGCGCTCACGATGTGTTTTGCCGGGATGTAGCCCAGCTCACCCTTGGCAATCATGCGCCACTGCTTCTTGAGGTAGCCATCACTCCCTTGGAACTCCAACCTCGGCTTCGGGGTCCCATGCGTGGCCACGTAAGCATCTTCCAGCTGGCGCCTGTCACACAGGACCTCCAAGGGCGCCTTTGTCGGGCCCGCCTGGCCCGCCCACCTTGGTTGCCCCCCCGGACCAAGTTGGCTGCCACCCGAACTGCCTGAAGGAGGCGCATCGCCGTGAAGGCCGAGGTCTGGGCGTTGAACCCGTTCTCCCCATCCCGGAATCCCAGGTCCCGGGGACCATTCTCCCTAGCCGCCGCCGGGGTGTCCCAGCGATCCGCCAGGTCTTCCACCGTGACGTATCCCGATGCGCCCAGAGCCGCCTGGGTGGCCCAGGGGATTTCCTTTCCCACCAGGATGGCCGCCAGTGGCTTGTGCAACTTTGCCACGTCCTCCTTGAACTCCGCTGGGACCTCCTCCGGTGGTTTGGCCGCCATGACCTCCGACCTTGGTGTGGGTGGGTGGGTTTTTCACACAAATTGGGTTCAAAGAACCCAGGGCAAAGCTTGAGCCAAAATGGCATGCGCCATTATGGTCAAGCATTGCAAACACAGTTCATGTTTCCACATGCGTTTCAACATTAACAAAGTGTATGCAAGCTAACCAAACGGCACCACACACAAGCACGCGATAACTCTTTTATCCGAGCAGTGTGTTGGTGCCAGGGACTCATCTTCCCCTGTCAGATGTCAAAGGCTGGGTGGGCCCCATGGGCCACCCAACTCACAATCTCAAAAACTGAAGAACGGGTGTGCAAACTGATGGCGCCATTTCCGAAGGACAGTCTGGCACACCCGCCATTTCCGAAGGATGCCAGTCTGTGCTGAGGGCCCTGGCCAGGGCCCTGCTCCGGGCCTCCCATCCCCTTGGTCGCCAGGGGCACCTAGGCTGCCAACGGTAGGGCCACCACCTCGGTCTCCGACTGGGTGTCCACCGAGCCATCCGTTTCAGAGCCCGAGTCCGCCGAGGAGTCCGAGTCCTCCTGCAGTGTGGGGACCTCCGCAGGTTCCAGTCCGCCGGGAAGCCATACCTCTTGAAGCAACGTTCGCACTTGCCATAGGCCTCCTGCTCCGTCATGTAGTCCAGCACCGAGAGCTCCTGGATCTTAGAAGCCGCCGGTCGCCAACCACACCCCACAGCCGTGCCTTCGACATTCAGCAGGTGGATTCTGGACTGGCCGGCGTTGCCCATGCCTGGTTGGTGTCCTGGGTGCGCTTGTTCGCCTCCTGAGCCTCCTGAATGGAGCCCATCGCCTCAGCCAGTGCCTGGCTGGCATCGACGCCCTTCCCCTCCAGGTACTGGTCTCGCAGCTTGGCCTTGAATCGCTCCAGGTTGACCTTCCTGAGGGCACGGGCTCCCTCATTGGCCACCTCCTCTGACGGCAGGGCCTGCATGCCCTCCTGGAGAGGCGCCAGGATAGCCATCTCATTGTCCAGCATCTCCTCCGTGACCAACTCCTTGTGCCGCCGCCTGGTCGAGGAATTTTCCGGGTCGGTTCCCGATGCTCCCTCAAGGCCTTATGCAGCTCCTCCTTCTTCCGGATCGCCTGGTCCACCTGGGGGTGGTAGAGCTGGAAGCTCTGAGCCTCCGCCTCCTTCAGGGACCGCTGCGCATTCCCGGACCTTCAACGCCTCGTCGTCCGCCTCCATGGACAGGATCTCCTGCCGGATGTCCACCCGCCTGTTGAGCGGGACCACGTCTGCCATGGTGATCTCCTCTGCCGTGTCCGTTTTCGGAGGAGCTCTCCCCAGGACCGTGCCATCCACCAGGTTGCGGTCCGCCTGTGCCCGGGTACCACCGGGGCCAGCGGCACCCAGGCTTCCTGGATCCAGGTCGGCTTGCCCTCCACAATGAGCAGGTTGTAAGTGATGCCGTCCGCCTCATAGGTAGCCGAGGGTGCCTGGAAGGGGACGAACTCCTTGGGCAGACCCAGCACTGCTTGGCTGCCTCCGGCCACCCCGTGCCGCATGCTTTGCACATGAACTTGTAATCTGAGTGGCCTGCATCGAGTCTGTGCATCCGCTGGGTGCCAATGCACGCCTTGTTCCTCTGGAACTGTGGGGCCCAGACCTCCTCCTGCCGGATCTGGATCTTCATCGGAACATAGGCCTCCAGGATACGAATCACCAAGTCCTCCGTGAGATTCTTCCCGACAAACTTGTGGAACAGGGAGACCGCCTCCTCCACCGCGACGTCCCTCAGCAACGTGGCCGCCGATGCCGGAAGGACCGGGAAAAGGTCTGGGAGGTCCACTAACTTGAAGTAGCCGGGACGGCCCTCCACCGGCACCAGGGAGACCGGTTTGTTCACATGAGCCGTGGTCTTCTGGGAAGCCGCCACGAAACCCTTCAGCCTCTTCGTGGGTGGTGTCTGTGCCTCTTCCAGTGGAGTAGCCCGCTCCGTGGCGTCCGCATCTTCCATGTCCTTGTCCTCCTCCTCGGCGGGGCCAGGGGCACCCAAGCCGGAAGTCGGTGTGGCAAACGCCACACGGAGACGCTCCAGTGCACTGGAGAGGTCGTTCATCACGTCGGTAGCCGAAGCCGATGGGGGGGCCTCGGGCTCGTCCAACACCAAACCGGCCGCCACTGCCGCCTCGCGTGTGCGAATTTCCTGGGCCTCCTGGCTGGCCATTTCCACCTCCTCCGCGGTGAGCGTCTGGTCCTCAATCAGCTCGAAGGAGGTTGCCGAGGTTGCCGAGGAAGCCATTGCTTGATCGGGGTTAGTTCGGGGGTGTTCAAACTCAAATCTTTTTCACACAAATTGGGTTCAAAGAACCCAGGGCAAAGCTTGAGCTAAAATGGCATGCGCCATTATGGTCAAGCATTGCAAACACAGTTCATGTTTCCACATGCGTTTCAACATTAACAAAATGTCAGCTTCCTCGACAGCGTGTACACACGTGTCCTGGGGAAAATTATTGCGCGGTGACATCGTCAAAGGTTCTGGCCAGGTTGGCTTCAAGCCAAGGAACACCGGACGCCCTAAACTAACTTTCAGAATCTGTCAAAATGCCGGTACCTTCCAAAATGGATGTGTCCCCTTGAATGTCCCTTGTATCAACCTTCAACCAAGCCAACCCACCCACCCACGCACACACACACACACACACACACACAGACACACAGACACACAGAGACACACAGACACACAGACACACAGACACCCAGACACGCAGACACGCAGACACACAGACACACAGACACACAGACACGCGCACGCACGCACGCACGCACGCACGCACGCACCCACCCACACACACACACACACACACGCACACACACACACACACTTCAACTCCCAAGGAAGGGTGCTAATCATTCGAGTACAACTGATGAGTCTCGAGTACAACTGATGAGTCTCGAGTACAACTGATAAGTCTCGAGTACGACAAGTTTCGGCTCGCAATACACTTGGCTTCCCTGTAGCTACTTTAACAGGGACACACAGAAGCAACGGCGGTTCAGGGAGGGGACCAAAAGGACATTCACAAACATCACAATTGCAGGTACGTCCAGCTGATCAGGCTGGATATCCCGAGTTAACAGCGAGCGTCTTCGTTGGCGCAGGACTCGCTGAAACTCCCTGCGCCCCCTGCTGAAGAAAAAAGTTTTGGTGGCAGGGTATTCTGCCACTCCGCACACACACACGCCCCTCAAAGAGGGGCGAGAACCACTTTTTCGGGGGGGAAACACGCGCCCCAAAACCGGGCGAAGACCCCAACAGAAAACAAGCAGAGCAGGAAAACAAAGGAAACAGAAAGGCCCCATGTTGGGTCTCCGCGGGCAAAACCCAACCAAGAAACACGAAAAACAGGGGAACCCGAGTTTAGGGTCACCGCCGAGGGCAAAGAACCCCAAACAGCCTAGAAACCCTCCTAAACCTGGTAGAAGAAGAGCACCGCAAAGTTGAAGAACGACACCACGAACACGCCATCCCTAAACGGGCGAAGAGGAACAACAGGAAGTAGTTGGAAAAGAGGGAGGAGAAAAGAGGGAAAGAAAGAAAGAGAGAGCGAGAAAGAGAGAACAAGAAGAGAAAAAGGGGGCGAGATGCGTATTTAGGGCGCCGCAGCCCGCCCGGGGGAAGGAGAAAGGAAAGAAAGGGAAAGAGAAGAAGAAGAAGGAGAGAAAAGAAGACAAAGGGAGCGAGATGCGTATTTAGGGCGCCGCAGCCCGCCCGGGAAGAGGAGAAAGGAGAAAAAGGAAAAGCAAAGAAAAGAAGCAGAAGACAAGGAGACAAAAGGAGAAAGAAGGAAGAAGGAAGAAGGAAGAAGGAAGAAGGAAGAGGAAGAGAGATGTAGTATGCGTTTTTAGGGCGACGCATCCCGCCCAGACAGGAACAGAGGATGAAGACCAAGGCTCGAGGAGGAAGACGTCGAATCCCACACGGGGGCCAAGAGGACGGACACGAAATAGCAACGGAAGGGGAAGAAGACGTCAAGCCAAACTACGTGAGGAAGAAGAGGAGCAGGAACAGGTAGACGGACAAGAAGACGAAGACGAGGAAAAAGGTGAACAACGCGAGGACAACCATGCCATGCCTAAGCGGGCGAAGAGGAGGAGGACGAACGCGCGGGTCACGAAAGGCAGCAAGAAGAGAACGGGAGGAAGGAGAAGCCATCCCTAGGCGGGCGAAGAAGCAGAAGACGGGCACGCGGAAGACGAAGGCGAGAAGAAAGAAGGGTGAGACTTAGCTATGATCTGACGGCTGTCTTCCCTTTAGAGAAACCTCGTTCCTGCTTAAACGTGAAATTCCGCTGAGCTGTGATAAGAACGTTGGGTCAAATTTTCCGGCGAACCGGCCCGGGGTCACACGATGGGTACACCCGAGGTTCCCCCAAGATGGGGTGATCACACTTCAACTCCCAAGGGAGGGTGCTAATCATTCGAGTACAACTGATGAGTCTCGAGTACAACTGATGAGTCTCGAGTACAACTGATAAGTCTCGAGTACGATAAGTTTCGGCTCGCAATACACTTGGCTTCCCTGTAGCTACTTTAACAGGGACACACAGAGGCAACGGCGGTTCAGGGAGGGGACCAAAAGGACATTCACAAACATCACAATTGCAGGTACGTCCAGCTGATCAGGCTGGATATCACGAGTTAACAGCGAGCGTCTTCGTTGGCGCAGGACTCGCTGAAACTCCCTGCGCCCCCTGCTGAAGAAAAAAAAAATGGTGGCAGGGTATTCTGCCACTCCGCACACACACACACACACAGACACACACAGACACACAGACACGCGCACGCACACACACGCACACGCACACGCACACACAGACACACGCACACACCTGGGCGCGAACGGGAATGATATTGGCTGGCCCCTTGCCGCCACCATCATCAAGGTCACCCAAAGTGGCAGGAAATCATGATTGACAAATTCCTCGTTCGCATTAGAATCACCTGGGTCCTTGTTCCGGCGCCAGCCCCTCCCGTGCCGCGAACCGCGTGAACCGCGTGCCGGCGCCTGCAACGCCTCCCGCAAGAACTTGGTGTCCCGCTTCGTGCTGCTCTTCCTTGCTTTCGGGGGAGAAACAAAAAAAACCACCATGTTGGGAGTCCACGGGGCCATGTGAAGTCCCAAAATGGCAAGCCCCGCGCAACGGAAATTTTGGCATTTGGGGCCCTGGAGAGACCCGGTGGCTTCTGAGCTTCTGAGTCCGGGCTCAGGGATCGGTGCTCAGAAGGGTCAATAGTCCAAAGGGGGGCCCTCTATGGGTCGGTCTTTTTGAGGGTCTCTATGGTTTCCCTTTGGCTTCCTTTTGAATACACAACCCGGTCGACCCCCCGGGCAGCTTGATCTGGATCAGTCTGGGTCCGGCTCCAGAAAATCGATTTCCCAAAATCTACCGCGCATGCCCGGAGAAACCAGCGGGAAACCCACCGCAATGAGCGAGAAAGGATACCTTGAGGCCAAAGACCAAGCCCAACTGGTTTGCAGAAGCTGCTCCAAACATCTGTGGCTGTCCCTGAAAATACTGGCGCCCAAGATGGAAGCAAAGACCTGCCTCCCACAAAAACGAGCCCAGCACAACGAAGCGGCTCCGAACCGCTACAAAATCTGCTCTGGGCAAAGACCCGCTTTCGGCTGTGGGGTTCAGACAGGAAACGCCAGAGAAAAGACATGCTCTCCACTGGAGTCTGTCCTTCTACTTCCAAGGAACGCACGGCGAACGCAGGCCCCAGTGAACCAAGTCGCATGTCTTTGCCGCTGATCAACTCCTCACTGGACATCAGCGCCTGCAATCAAAGCAACGAACCATGGGATCCCAAAGGATAGAAGACGCGAGTCGTAATCAAAACCCGGTACAAAAATGGTGCGCTCAGAACCATGTAAAGAATTAAGAAGGCGGCCGCAGCTATTTATGGTTGGGGACCGTCCCTTGCTAGCCTTCATCTACCCGGGTTTTGATTGTAACTCATGTGGACTTGCTCGGATATCTGGGAAGGGGAAAACCGGGGCCCGGCCTCCCCTAGAATGGTTGTGCTTGGGCAGAATTACAGGCGAAAGTAGATGACACTCACTTCATCTCCGTATGGATTCCCTCCCAGCTTCGCATGTTGATCTCCCTTTCAAGGGGTTGGTCCATTGGGAGTTCCGCATGTTTGTTTCCGCCCCCGTTTGGTTGGTCTTGTCTTCCGGAAATCCCATGGTCGGGGCGGCGACATGGCTGTGGGTCCAGAAAAGGGTACCCAAAAGAAGGGATCCCTGGCAAATGGAAACACAGACTAAAACCTGTGGTCCATATCCTGGCGGTGGCATTTTGACCCATACCCAAATGTTGAGAAATCCCTCACATTCGGTTCGCCGACCTGACAGCATGCCGCTTCCGCCGCCTGGCGTTTCGCCACCTTTCGTAGGCAACCCTTCGATCCGTGTTCCTGGTTTCGAAAGGGACACCTGCAAAACCAAGGAAAACCTTGGGAGAATCCACGCCTGGTAACTTAAGAAACTGGTGTCCCCAACACCCACAGTAACAGAACTCCAGGGGCTCGCCTTTGTCGAATCTCCGAAGCTCTCCTTTTCGGATTTTCCCGGCCGACACCGAATGCGACCCCCCGCCACGAAGCCGTCCAAGTCGATGGACTCGTGGGGAGTCCTCGGCCGACTTTCCCGGGAAGGCCATGGGGCATCGTTCCGTGGCCAGGCTAAGAACGGCTTCCTCTGATTTGTTCTGTGTTTTAAAGAGAAAAACAATGAACCCATGTCGAAATGGGGAGTCTAGGTCGAGCTAAATTGTAAGCACCCCCTTGCGCCATGGTCCTTCTAGCTTTGAAAGGTTCCTTGGTTGCTGAGGCCAAAACCGGTAAATAGATCCACTAGAGTCTAGGGTTCACAGGGGAACTGGGCAACTCAGGGTTTACAAATCACCTGACTTGACCACCTTTTTAGGGATTCCTTGTGGATTCCGTTTACACATAGCCTAGGCGGCTATGAAGAGGGGCTAAAAACAACACACATGTATCTTTTGATGTTGACTAAAGATGGTTTTCAAGTACCCAACCCAATTCCAATCATTTCGGCCTGAAAATACCCAGGCTAGGCGGGAGAAGTGAAAGTGGGCCGCCTTCAGAGAGCCAACAGAACTGCTTACCACGTAGCCATACTACCAACTCATGAACCAAGAAACTTCGCCTTGCGACCCCTGTTCAGGGATACACTAGGAGACCTTCATGGGACAATTTGTGGCATATGGCATCCCTAGCAACGCGGAGGGTTTGCACCTCGGACTGATGAGGACAACACAAGGGGAAACCCCCTGATTGGCTGTGACTCGCAAAAGGCCTAACCTTTTGTAGGTCTGCTTGCCAAGGAGTCCGGCCAACCATGCAACCTCCTTTCTCTTTTTCCCTCTAAAGTGCATCGAACAAACTTTGCTCCAGTGCAGCGACCCTTCCCTGAAGGGAACCAGAGTCTGGTTGTGGAAAAAAACACACAGAATGCTCAACCCCGCCGTATCCGGCTGCAGACCCCCTGGGCAGGTAAGCGTGATGCAATCTGCAATAGCCCCCCCCCACCCCCCCACCCAGCCCCCAGCCCCGCAAAGAGAGCGCGGGAAGAATTGCTCGCAGCTTGGTCTTTGTGACTTCATTTGGTCACACTCCAGACCCCATTTGAAGAAGTCAGATGGACAAAATCAACTCGCGTGTTGAAGCCAATTCCAACTGCTGGATTTCGTCCGACCAAACCTCCGCGCTCCTCAAGTTGCTTCGGCTATGGCCATGCCCTCCAGGGCTGGTATGGCCACCGGTCAGCCTCGGGCTAAGAAGTCCAACAATAAAACCTTACATTATACACCTGAACATGTCCTTGTAAATGGCGGTTTCCCTTTATTCTGGTGGAAAACGCCATGATTCAAACGGTTGCAACATGTATCCTTTAAGGAGCCCCCAACTTGGCCCATTTTGGCGGTGTTGCCCACCTCCCGGAAACCTTCGAGCCCAGGCCCCCTGAAACTAGCCGCACCATGGCCTGTTGCTCGCCAAGACTTTCAGTGGATTGGCAAGCGAGGAAGCCTTTTCTGGTCACAGGTGGCCTTTTGGAAAAATAGATGGCCCTGGTAAATGGAATAAACCCCAGCTAAACCAGTGGAACCCATCTATTTTTAACCAAACTCACCTAAAAAGGACACCTATGTTTCTTCTCATATCGGGCCGGACAGCCATGTGTCCTTCGACCGAATTGTTTGTGGCCGGTGGAGCTTGTTGACCGCGCAGTACTGGCATGCACGGCGTCTTCCTGGGAGACGTTGTGCCCTCTCGTGTTATGTTTTGATCACTTCAAAAGGATTCGAGCAAGGGCTGATTGGTTTGACTGGTTGATGTTAGTTTTAAGGGGGTCGTTCTGGGGGCTTTGCGACAGCTTGACCAAACTGCCAGTGGCTCACTTCTGTCTCGGAATCAACTGAAGAGCATCTGTCTGAATTCACCTTTCACTCGTCGACCACTGAACAGAGCGACCCCAAAAGCGCAGCATTAATCAATGGCAACTATGGCGAATAAAACACCCGAGAGAATCACTCCACGTGAAGAAGTGGGCACTTGCCAATATGACCCTAACAGAAAAGGATGCATTGAGCATAGCCTTCATCAAAGCTACTGGTACGGAACGGAGCGGGGCCCCGCAAATGAAGCAAGCCAGCTTCATTGGATTCGAAGCAAAGCCTTCATTTCTCTGTGCCTCAAGTCGGCCCCCAGAAAGAAAGCCAACGTCAGCCAAACACTGGGAGAAGTTGGTGGGTTGATCGATTGGTTGATTGGCGGGCTGCCGGGCGGCTTGGCAGCTTGAGCCCCCACCCCACCCCCCAAAGCCTAAAAAAAGCTGCGTTCTCTTGCGCGGGGCTGGTTCACTTGCTTCAGGAGATCCTCCACGTTCTCCAGCTCCCAGCCGTGGCTGAAGGTCTGCATCACCTCAACTTCGGCTTCGGGGCCTCGGGGCCTTCGGCCCCGGAAACCCAGCTTCCTTCGTCCGTGTGGATAGGTCGGCGTTTACGGATGTTCCGGGTGTTTAGAGCTTGCGAGAAGTAGGGAGTGGGAATGAACCCAGGGCTCCCCTTAAAGGAAACCACCAGTTGGATGACTTATAAGTGTCATTCCCTCATTCCCTGCCTATCGCACCGGCAAAAAAGCTTCAGAAGTCCACTTGGCGACCTGAGGAAGGTGCATCTGAGCCTATGTTCTGCATAAGCGCATGAGTTGCCAAGGGCATCCGGACTCAAAACGGTGCGACGAGAAGCAAAACATCACCAGTTCAAGGCCAAAGGAAAGCGAGCGGCAAAAAAAAGAAAAAAAGACAAAACTGGGCGCTTCCTGGCAAAGCCGCAAGCTGAGAACCTTTCGTGCTCCCCAACTTTGCCACATTGCAACCGCCGGGCCATGGACTGGAGTGCAGCTTAGCGCAACAATGCGCTTCTTCCGGCGAAAATCCTCCGCATGCTTTGTGAGAAGGAGCTCCAAACGAGCGGTCCTTCAACCTCCATGAACAGCTGACGCTACATCCCGATGGAGCCAGTGCCACAAAGAGCGCCATCTTATTGAAACATGCTTCATGACCAAGGCCCCCCGTCAAATGGCCCCTTAAATAGACAGGAGGTCACTTAATATTCGACATCCGTTGGCAGGTCCGTTGCTGTGGGCGGCTTCAATGACTCGAGCGGCTAACTGCCCCGTCATCCTCCTTTTTGCAAGCGAACGCGGGCGGACAATGTATTTACCGTTTACACAAACAAAAACTAAAAATAAACACGTCTGGCAGACATGTTTCGCCGCCCGGAAAAAAGAATTAAGAAAGGAAGTTTCAGCCGAAAGCGATCCGGGCCTTGCCCAGTGGGACAGCTCGCACTGCTTGAGCTGATCCCATTGTTTTGTCGGAAACAACCACAGTGTCACTTTGAAAACCCTCAACACCGTCAAACTAATGACCCCAGTACGATTGACGCACAAACATGCGGGTGCATAAAGGAAGCTCATCTTGACAAGGCTCTCCCTACATTTAGTCTTGCGTCTGAGAGTCTGCCCAAACCCGAAGTGTAATCTAAAATCGTCCAGCCTTGAGAAGGATTTGAGCTGGGTGTGTCTGTTTTTTAGTCTAATAATATATTTATTTTTTTTAATTTTATTTGAAGACGACAAACAAACATCCAGCCAGTCGGACAAACAAACTGCCAAGCAAACTCAGCAAACTAAACCAGACTAGACTCGGCTTGGCCACCAACCAAGCCGCCAGCCAGCCAACCGACAGCTCTTCCGAGGCGCCGCCAGCAAATCTTCCTGCTCCAGTCGCCCATTGGCCGCCTTGTCCAAGCGGTGGAACTGCGCCTGCGGGACGCGGGCTGCGGGCGGGCGAGCAAAAATTTGGGAGGAGCGCACCCCAAGAACCAGGTTTGGCCAGGCGCGAACCCCAAGCCAGGGCGTTTTTGCCAGGCGCGCACCAGAATTTCTGGTCAATTGCTCAGCCGGTTTCAAGCCACAGAGCCGGGCCCGACGCGGGGGCTTCAGAGGCCTGGAAGCTCGTTCCATGCCAACCCCCGGGCAAAGGGCTTGACTCTAAACAACTTCCCCTGGAAGAGAGAAACAGAGAGAGAGGGAGAGAGCCCAAAAAGCAACATGGAGCCGGAAAGCATTTTCCCTCCAGGACTCGTTCAAATTCCATGTTTGGGTTTTGGGATGGCAGTTCGTTCGCCTGGCAGCCCTGGAAGACAAGCCGCGGAAGGCTCGTGGTCGGTACCATGGTCCAAACTCAAGAATGTTGGTAGGAACACGTTCATTGAAAATCTACAGTGAGGGGTTGATGACTCGTACCAGTCCCCGAGACATTTGGTTGGCATCCGGCTCCTGTCAGGACTGATCCCATTGCTGGCTAACACTCCCACACAACGCAGTGTCTGAACTTGCCAAGCTCACTTTCACCAACGGGTGTGTCTTTTGTTGAGGGTGCTCTTGTTGGGCCGTGTTAAGGAAATATAAAGAACAAACCCGCCCATTTTATGGGTTCCCTATCTAAGACACCAAAATCCAACCAGTTGATGTCAGCTTCGACTGGATGCTTCGAGTATGCCTACATTGTTCCATGGAACCTAAACCATCTAGCAAAGGAACTGCTTGTGGGGGCGGGTCCCTCATTTCAATCACATCGCTGGATGTCTACAAGAGTTTCTGGGTGTCCCCTTGTGGCCTTCCAATGCTGCTGCCACTTGGGAGACCCACAACCAGAAAGAAATTCAGGGATCTCCATTGGAATGTACTGAAGCCATGGACCATTTAAGTGTTTCTCAACATAGGTATATAATGTGTATATAATGTGCACCAAAATGGCCTTCCAAAAACTGTACAGTGCAATGCAGGAAGTGAGCTCTTTGGTGTCTTTGACTTTTTGTTCCAATTTTTTCTCCTTCCCCGGCCAGTCGATATATACCACACCGCTGCAGTGTAGCTTGCTGTGAGCCACGTGGATACCCGGAACCTCGAAGGCTCGCGCCTTGTAGGCCCTCTCGTCCTGAGCTTCGATCGGACGCTGGAAGCGCGGCCCTTCGATGCCGCTCCGAAATAAACAAGCAACTAAGTCAGATAAACAGATATATATATATATACTGTATGTATATAAACAAGCACAGAATCGAAGGAAGCTTAGCAGGAGCTTCCATTCCATAGCAATGGAACTAATTGATTGAGCTAGCTCTCTCTAAGAATGCATACCATTGCAGAAAGACAACGGAAAACAGCAAAAAGAGAAAGAGAAAGAAAGAGAAAGAAAAAAAGAAACGAAATGAGAAAGACAAAGAGAAAGAGAAAGAAGAAGAGAGAGAAAGACAAGCCTTTGCATGGCCGCTGGCAGCTTTTTGCGGCGGTCTCGATCTGGAATCGGATCGGCGTCAAACAAAGCTCGAACCCGTATGGCCTAGAAATGCATCCCAAGCCCAGTTCTCTTCCGCCAACCTAAACCTTCGTTTGAGTTATTCACATGTGTTGTTAATGTATTTGTCTGTCTATCTATCTATCTGTCTATCTAGCTTGCTAGCTATCTATCTAGCTAGCTGTCTGTCTGGCTGTCTGGCTGTCTGTCTGTCTGTCTG
>CAUJNA010001680.1:50000-107500 GCA_963377175.1 Effrenium voratum | reverse complement strand
GTATGCATGCATGCATGTATGTATGTATGTATCTGTCTATGTATCTGTATGTATGTATGTATGTATGTATGTATGTATGTATGTATGTATGTAATGTATGTATGTATGTATGTATGTTATGCTGTATGTATGTATGTATGTATGTATGTATGTATGTATGTATGTATGTATGTATGTATGTATGTATGTATGTATGTATGTATGTATGTATGTATGTATGTATGTATGTATGTATGTATGTATGTATGTATGTATGTATGTATGTATGTATGTATGTATGTATGTATGTATGTATGTATGTATGTATGTATGTATGTATGTATGTATGCATGCATGCATGCATGTATGTATGTATGTATGTATGTGTATGTGTATGTGTATGTGTATGTATGTGTGTATGTATGTATGTATGTAGGTAGGTATGTATGTATGTATGTACGTGCGTATGTACGTTATGTTATGTTATGTTATGTTTTGTTATGTTATGTTATGTTAGTATGTATGTATATGTATGTATGTATGTATGTATGTATGCATGCATGCATGCATGCATGCATGCATGTATGTATATGTATGTATGCATGTATGTATGTATGTATGTATGTATGTATGTGTGTATCGATGTATGTATGTACGTACGTACGTATGTAGGTAGGTATGTATGTACGTATGTACGTATGTACGTATCTACGTATGTACGTGCGTACGATGTACGTATGTACGTATGTATGTAGGTATGGATGTATGTATGTATGCATGTGCGCGTATGTGTGTATGTATGCATGTAGAGACGTAGGTACGCATGTATATGTGTGTCTGCATGTGTGTACATATGTGTGTGTGTGTGCAGAGTGTGTGTGTGTGTGCTATCTGGCCCTGTCCTCCCCTGTGCTGCTTTTCCCGCGCAACCGGGTCATGCAGAAGGTTTCTGGCAAAAACCTTCAGGTTTGAAGCGAAGACATAGTAGGAGCTACATAGGGGGAAGCCCTGGACCTCAATGAGGTGCGGCTTTTGAAGGCGTGGGAGATACCCTTCCTCCCACGTTGCCATGGCACCTGTGCGGAGGCACCTAGAAGTTCATTTTCCTCTTCGAGGGACCTGTGAGGTGCCATGTTAGTAGGAAAGAGGGTATTGGATTTCGAAGGGCTTAAAAGAAGATAGACGTTCTCAGGCAGCATGGTCGGCTGGGCTCCCTCTGATCCTCGCAAGTTCATTCACCGGCCATCCTTGTTCATCGCGCGCAGCTCGAGCTATCAAAGACCGAGAAGCGCGTTTTTCAGCGCGGGCCCTCCCCGAGCGAGAAGGTAGCTTCGAGTGAGGAGAACAATAACTTACCCCTTAAAACTCCAAGGATTGGGGAAGTTAATCTTTTACAGACATATAGCCCATGTTACCCAAAAAGTTGAGAAGTTGTGTTTTTTAAGAGGTAAGACAAAGACACAAGAAGCGAAGCTCCTGTCCATGAGTCGAGAGAAGCAGAGAAGAGGCTAGTCCCAGGTCCCGGCGCATGAACCTCGGCTGATTCACTGATGTTCAGTGGACCCCACCTGTGCTTCTATGCAGACAGGAACTCGGGTCTGGGACGCTGGCGATTCACATCTCTCCACGAAACAACGCGCGGATCTTGTGCCAAGGTGCAAACACGGCGCAAGATCATCGCACTTTGCCGACTGTTTGAGGTGCAAACACTTGCCAAGGTGCAAACACGAGCTATCAAGTATTCACATCTCAACGGACTTGATAGCTCACAGCGCGCGCAAAAACGAGGCAAGCCATCGCGCATGGATTGGCGGAGGCTGAGGAGTGGGCGGTGCTTCAGCTTTCCAGGCTCTATCCAAGAACCAACACCAACATTAGCATTCCAAGCACAGGGGCGGTATCTCTATCGATCTATCTATCTATCTATCTATCTATCTATCTATCTATCTATCTATCTATCTATCTATCTATATGTGCATATACATATATATATATATATATATATATATATGTATGCGAAGTCCTCGATATGTGTACATGTATAAAACAATATAGGTGTCTCTATATATATATATATACACATATGCATAATTCTACATGTGCAAATGCTTAGGTGTGAGTATACATACATGTAGGTGTACATACATTCGTGCATACCTATGCATGATATATGTATGCATACATATGGACACATATACACATCTTGTATATATTCACCAATGCACCCCGGGCCACACAGATATACCTTTACTTCCCTTCCGCCCTGGCAACGGCCTTGCTGGTGGGTCTGGATTTCATTGAGGGCGACTTGGTGTCGTCCATGCGCCGCACGGAAGATCTGGCCGGCGACACCGCAAGCCTCGTTTTGCGCAGAACGAGAAGACCTCCCATGCCCTCGACGGAGACTGCGTGGGACAAATGAGTCAGAGCTTCGCCCTCTTACATGGATCCCCTGCCTGAGGTTCTTCTTCGACCGACCTTCCCATGCGAAAGGCGCCCGTCCCTTGCAACACAAAACAAATCCACATAAAGTTTCTTAACAATGATGTGGAGTACCTTTGGGTGTTCAAGGAAATTTAGGGGACCATGAGGAGTACCAGTTGTAAAGGAGTTAGACCCCTCCCTATTTTCCCCCTCAAGCAGGTGTGTGCAACCGCTACATGTCCAAGGCAATGATCCTGCTTCCTTCACAGGAACCCTTGCGGTTGCACCAACTCAAATCGCCAAGGCGTCCGCACAAACCTCGGCAAGAAGGGGTGTGTTGACCATGGCTGAAACCGAGGAAAGTCGGGCCCAAACTTTGTTACAATCCCAGGAATCAAACGAGCCCACCCAAGAACATACGAGTTGCAATGGCAAATCCAATGTACACCAGTGTGAACGTAACCAGTGAACGTAGGTCCTCCTATTCCCTGCCGGTCAAGAGTGACGAAACCTTCCTGGGCCGAAAGGGAGTCCCACCCTTAAATGCCAGCGCCTTCCATCGGTTTCGAAGGAGCAATTTCTTCCCGGGGCTTGCTTTACCCAGTGCTTCCAGTAACCATAGTAGTAGGTAACCAGAGAGTTTATGGTTTTTGGAAAGCCGCGAGTTGCAGGGAGGAACGTGCCTCACATGGTCGGGAAAATGCTTGGACAGTTGTTGCTCGAAATATTCGCAAAATGATTGCATCCAAACATTTGCCAAAACAGCTGCCCCATGCGATAAAACGTCATCTATATCAGTGTTCCGGTCACCGGCGGTTTCAAAAGCAAGGCTTCGGTCACGACAGCGACGCGGCACGCCGCGTCCGGTTTGACAGTTCGCACTCCAGCTGCGCGCCCGTTCCCAGACACATGGCGCAGCGAATCCGGATCGAAGCCGATGGCTTGTCAGGAAGAGGGCTTGCTTCTATAGGCAGTTCTCTTCAATTCGGGCCAAGGGAATTGGAATCGGGTTGCGGGGCGCTTTGAAACCAAAAGCCATGACCAGGAGAGAAGCGTATGTAGAATTATTCGGCCGCGAATATTGCACGCCCAGATAGGCACTTCCTTTGGTTGGGGCCCATTGGGCCCATTGGGCGCTTGTCAGCGCAATGGACAGACCGGCCATTCGGGAGGACCAAACAAGCGGTGGCGCACACACACACACGAAAAGCCGCAGACTTTTTTGGGAAGCCGAGCCACGGTGGGTAAAGCTGCAGCTCGGAGCCTTGCGAGAGCAGCTCTGCATAGCTGGTCTGCAGATGTTGGAACCTGAAGGCTGCTCAATCTCTCCACCGAGCCCAAGGTTCCAATCGGCGTCCACCCTTCTCCACTTGGCATTGCCTAAAAAAACGCTTAACCTAAAACCCTTAAAAACCCTAAACCAAGTTTAAGCCTTAAAAACACGAAACCTAGACCCTAAAAGCCCTAAACCTAACCGGGAAACAGAAACAATCGCGGGGTTGAGCCGTCGGGTGGGGAACCTGAAGCGGGGACGCGAAGGAGGACAGAAAGGTGTGCGCTTTGAGCTTAGCCCAAAGAAACCCCACCCATTTCCCAAGGGTCCGAAGTCCAGCTTTCACACCCACATCAGTGGGCGTCCATTCACAGTCATTCGCTCTAAAGTGTGTATATATATATATATATATATACACCATATTCAGTTGACCCTAACTCGATGTCCATGTTTGATCTACCCTAAATCGTCGGATCCTTTCGGCTTGGAGCCCTATCGGAAATCCTCTCCGTGGGGCGTGAGCACGAGGCCCTTCACGTGCTCCTCGAAGCTCCGTGCGGTCTCTTCCAGCTCCTCGGGAAGAAAACGGGAGGGATCTCCCGAATGAAAACGTCGGGCAACCCCAAAATGGGTTGGAAAACGTCACCGAGGCGCTGTTTTTTTCGGTGGACTGATTTTGTCCCAGACCTAAATCATATGCTGGATGGTTGCGAAATCCATCAAGCTTCAGGGCCCAATGGAAGGATTCGAGTCCCCAACAGAAATACCATTTCGTGGTGCGAAAGGATTTCGTCCACAGCGCTTGCTGGAGCTCAGACCCGAACTCCGTTTCAAGGGAACACCACAGGAAAACCATTTCTCTTGGCTCTGGTTCTGAAAGAAAAGTGCCTTCCCCCCCCCATGGACCCTGGTTTGGTGAGCTGGAGCTGTGTTGTTTCCAGTGTTTTATGCTTTTTGTGCCTGGTGGGTTCTGTGGCAAAATGAGGGGGGGTGCCATATGTATATCTATATATGTGTGCATACATTCGTAGTGTAAGAAACATATCATCTGACAGAGTCTGCATCCATCTCAGAGTATTAGGACAACCCCGGAATTGTGTATATATATATATATATATGCGTGGGATTCAGGATTCAAGAGTCAATAATCTGAGAAAACTATTTTTGGGAATCTTGAATCTTGAATCCCGGATTATTATTTTTAGAAAATCCAGGGTTGTCCCAGTACTGCAACCAAGTATGCGCACCCACCTGCAGTCATATGCATTCCAAGTTCCCGCAATTTCTGGGTTCAAAGTGAGAGGACAAGATTCTCGGAGAAGATTTCAATCTCGAATATTCAATCCAGTGGCAAAATACCGCTGAGGTGTTAGAACAACTTGAAAGTTGTTTGGGGCTGGCCCGGATTGATGAGTCTCAGGAAAGTTGTTGTCTGTGCAATCTTCAATTTTGACTCCTCAATCCACTTTCAAGTCTTAGAAGAACTTGAATGTTGTACACATATACATTTCACACACTGTCCACCCCCCGCCTGAACTACCTGTCCACCTCTGCTCATCTACTACCCAAATAAGACTTTAAATACGGTTGATATAGCTAGAACCCCTGTTGAGGTAGTTTTAGATTTTGAACATCTCTTCCCTTGAAATGTCCATGTTGAAACACAGTCTAACAAGTTTGATGTCGGACCTGTCTTATGCTACAAAAGGGCCAGAATGTTAATAATACAAATCGTATGTGGGTTTATGTTAAAGTCCCTTAAATGTTTAGCTATTATTAAAAGCTAGCTGAATTGGACTATATCTAAAGCTTAAAATATTTGGGAACAAACTCCTATCTAATTTCCTTTGGTATAGATGGGTTGGAGTTTACCCGAAATTATATTTTACATTATCATGTAACTCCTGTTCGGAAAGGATTTGTTTATTTAAGTTATATTTGAACATTAAACATACTTTGGAAAACTATATCCTAACTAACCACTATATTCAAAAATCCAATTCTAGTCGAAGTAAAATTATATCTGGAAAGGGTATTATATTGGGACATTTTGGAGGACTCCGGGCTCCGAATTATGAGGCTTTGGGGACCCAAAAATGGAAATTTCGAGAATTCTCTAGATTCCATATTTATCATCCCCAAGAGGCCCTAAACCAGGGTCCATGGGGGGGGGGGGGGGCGCATACATGTATATAGATACATAGATATATATATATATACATGGATTTATATATATATATATATACATACAGTACATGTTCTATAGGTCTTTCGCATTTCGGGGCGGGATAAACACCAAATCATTCGGGTGCGTGTCTGTGGAGGGTGCATCAACTTCCCCTTCACTTGGGCCGATAGAAAACAAAGTTTGCTGTGATGCAAAATCCGCTCGCACCACCTAAACCATGAAAGAAGCAGTGTTTGCTTTGGTATTTGCGGGAAAATCGTTGCACCAAGGTTTTCATGCAGGATCGTCCATAAGAAGTATTTGAAGCTTGGTGAAACTCGCCTACACGCTGCGGCCCAAAAGACTAGCCACGGAACGCTGCCAGTTCGGAACGCTCGCCGTCCAGGACACAGTTGCAAGTGCAACACAGACTCCATTTCGATCTGCATGGGGCTCTTTTGTTTGGAAGTTCGCCATTTGAGTACGCTGCAAACATGCCGGCAACTGTTTGAGTTCATCGGTATCGGCTTGTCTTCCTATTTGTGGAACCCATGGATGGTTTCCTGTTGTTGTTTTTGAGGAATATTTTGTCTGCTTGCCTCACCTTGCCTCGCTGGCTGTGGCTTGCCTGCTTGTCTTTGCTCTGCGGTCGAAGCTCCTCCTCCAGGTCGTACGGCACACCCTCATCTGGCCTGCATGGCCGCGACATCTTGCATGGCCGCGGCATCGGGCAAGACGCCCAATCCAAGGCGCGGCTAAGAAGCACGGGGCAATAGATTCGGGAATCACGTAGCACGCCTCCCTCTTCGGCTAGTTCCAGGAAAAAAACAAGGGCGAATCCACCGTCCAAGAACAAACAACGATGCCGAGACTCAAACGTCTCACGCAGTTGAGTGGTGCTCTGGGCGAAGCTGCCAAACTCAACGTGAGTTCTGTTCTTGCGTGCCTTGTTGAGACCTTCTGCCATCTAAGCCGGAATGGCGGCGAGCTGAGCCGAGCGGCGAGCGGGACATGACTTGAAGAATAAGGCCGGGCTGGTTGCTTCACTCGGCCCAAACTGTCGGAAAACATGGGGTGTATGCAACCATCAGGCTTTTTGCATGGTGTTCTCCTGGCAAACACCCAAGAAAAGCTGCACTTGGGCGGGTCTTCCGGACCGCCAGCCAACCCTTGTGGAACGCGCAGCTGGCGCGGGTCTGGAGACCGGCGGGCGACCTTTCTCTTGCAAAAGAGCGCCGGAGGCCCGTGCCGGATGGTCTAAGCCTGCTTTGCAGGAGCGGGGAAAATATTCAGGGGACCCGCGAACTTGACGAGTTCGAATGAACGAACCCGGCTCCGATCTCACGTCCGGTTTCGGAACCGCTGGATAGAATGCGGGCCACCCAAAGTGTATTGGCATTGGCCTTCCCCTGTGTCAAAGGGTCTGAGGCCGCATTTGAGTCACAATCAAACCCAAGGGAAGCTTAAGTGACAGTCCAAACCAATGTGCGGATATCCGCCCTGGTTCTTGCATGCTTGTGGGCACAGCCCTTTAGTACCGATCGGTTTGAGTATGACTCAATTGGTGTGGGTGAATTGTTTGCCAGCGCCGACGGGATTTCTCTAGAGACAAAAACAACAAATATGTCTTCATCTGGGTGTGTTGCTTTGAGGCGTGATATTCGTTTCAGGTTGGTTTCAAGGGAAACAAAAAACAGATACACCGCTCACTTTGAAGCCGTCCGCCTCTGACATACCCCGCCGCGATGGGGAATTCGCCCAGAACTCAAAACCTCGACGTTGGCCGAGATCTGGTGCAGAGCAGAGCTGCAGAGCTCCCTTAGCCTTCCCAAGCTGCAGGTTGAGCCATGAATCGATCTCCGGCATCTCGGCACTGCTGGCCCACATTGTTGCCCCCTCGATCAGATTCACTTGAGGTGATTCTTTTGCAAGGTACCCTCGGCTTGTTTCAAGGGAAAACCTGGTGGGGCGGAAATTCCCATTGTGTGACTCTCAGGCCGACCCATTGGGGCGATTACGTGACCCAACCAAAGGGAACAAAAGACATCCCCATTTGAACCGAACGAAGGCCTCAGATGGGAAGGCGAATCCTCATGCTCGCTAGTTCAACGATATTCCGCGGTGAGACGATGGGTGTGTCTTAAAATCTGGACCCTCAACAGTTCAGGCTTTACCCTTTATTTAGAAATCTAGGCAAATGGTCCTGGTCCACAATAATTGGGGTCCTGGGTTGATGAGTGAAAGGAAGCCAACATGAAGGAAGACCCGCGATTTTGAGACACGCCCACCTCAGGAAAAGCCTCAAACCTCAAAAGTGGTGGTGGTCCTCCGTCTCCTCCCCGTTGAGCAGCTGCGTCACGTGCCGCAACCTGCCAATCAGACACGGAGAGACAAAGGTACCCCCCCCAACCCCCTCCCCCCCAACCCCCTCCCCCCCAACCCCCTCCCCCCCAACCCCCTCCCCCCCAACCCCCCTCCCCCCCCACCAACCGCCAACCCCTCCCCCCCAATCCCCAGAGACACAGAGATGCAAAGGCAGAGGCAGAAAGAGAGAAGCATCCCTGCTGCTCAACCCGCTTTGCGCTTGAGTGGCAACCGGCACAATAGAACCTGTTCATGCAACCCAAACCAGCGCTATAAACGATGCGCGTTGTGTTGTCAAACCCCCCAACAAGAGGAACACGCGCTGCGGAGAAACAATGCGGCTTCCAGGATATGCGACTTGCTAGCCTCATGACAAACAGTGAGCTTGAACAACTCAAAGCAAGAACAAATCCCGGAGTATGCGAGTTCAGGATGCAGCAGTCCAAATTGACTGTGAAACAACAACGAACACAAGCACCACTTTGCAACTAAAAAGCAAGCACAAAAGAGAAGACACTGGGGGGGGGGGGAGGGGAAAGCAACCGCAGTTTGACCCTGTGTTGAATCTGTTGTGCTTGGTCCGGAACATTTCTCGACCTAGGGCGCTTGAATCCAGAGGAGACGCCTGTGAGGAAAACCACTTGAAAGCGACGAGCTGTGGTGAATTCTAATCCACTCTTGTAAGTTGCACCATGAAATTCACCGGTGTCTGTTGCAAGTTCAAGCCAGGGTAGTGAAACCCATTGAATTTGTGAATGCCTGGGGCGGCCCCCGTCCAAGTATTGCGGTAAGAGGCTCGAACCCAGGCTGTTTGCCCCAAAACCTGTTGACCTCCGGTGTGTCCTTTAGACACAACGGGCCCTGGGGCTTGCAAAACGTGACTTCTGGGTCGAAATCGGGGTGGACATGCTGCACCGCAGCATAAACGCGCACGCTCTTCTCGGAAAGATGCTGGCTGACCGGCCTGAGGATAAGGCCCACGATCTCCGACTTGGCAATGGGCCCTCGCAGCCTGTGCTGTCTCAAGATGGACCATCCGTTGGGCGGCGTGGAAACCAGAAGGAAGTCGACCTTAAAAGGGGACCGTGGGTCACTTGCCTTGAAAAAGAAAACCAAGAGGGAGCGACGAGTAGTGGGAGGCAATACAAAAAGTTGTCCCAAAGTAGTTTCCCACCAAACAACTATGGCTGTTCATCCGGGGGTGAGAAAAAACAGGACCCTAAGCCAATACTAAACTAATAGTACGCCAACAGTTCAATACTAACCAGGATTAAACCAAGACCAACTAATGCTGACGCAATACTAATACTAGGCAAATTCTGAGCCAGCAAAACAACTGAGGTTGCAAAGAGCCAAAGTCTTTAAGACATCCGGTAGTACAACAGCCTTCCAAGCAAATGTTCAACAGGGTGGTACAGTGAAGCCCGCAAAGCTCGCAATGATCAGACGAATAAGAAACACAATGTTGAAGGGGAGGAACGAGAGAAAAGAATCATATCTCGGAAAGTACCATCGAGGACAAGAAATTTCTAGACCAATTCTAACGACTCTAAAACTACAAAGGAATGCCAAACCGATTCTAAACCTGGGCCAAGGAAGAGTAACAGCCAGTTCTACCCCAGCCACCGCGAGGCTTCTTCGGGCCCAACTCTGACCCCCCGACTGGTTGCCAGGCTGTTCCTTGTTGTATCCCACCAATTTGTGTGTTTTGGGGGGACTCGAGTCCCCACAAAATATCCATGGGCTTTGGCTCCTGTAGGGCCGCGGAGCTGAAACGCGACAAGGCGCGCGAATGGCCATGTGCTCTTTGAGTTGCAAAAGTAACCTTGTCACCTTGTCGGGGTAAACTGGTAAACAGCTCAGCGGGACAAAACAAAAGGACACCCACCATTTTGGGGGATCCGATTCTTTTGAAGACCAATTGCCCGATTCGTCTGGAAATTTCACCGAATCTGCCGGATTCGGCCGAATTCAAACCCGAGAAAAGAATGCACAAGTGCGTGTGATGTGCTTTAGGTTGGATACCCTTCAATTTCCCTCTTGGTGTCCCAAAAACCCACAAAAAGGGGTACCCTCAACAAAGACACACTCAAACCTCAAAAAATCAGAGATCCCCAAAATAGTGGCTTTCTCCTTTTGCATTTCCCTCAAAACCACCCAAAAAGGGGGGTCGGCCTCATCAAGCCCACGTAGACCTCTTGGATGCTCAGGCTGTTGCTCCTGGGCTCTCAAAAGACTGCACGAGTCCAAGCCGCCACTTTGAGAGGTCCCGCAAAAAATGGAAATTGAGGGCCCCTGCAAAGAAAGCAAGAAAGCAAGGAAGGAAGGTAGGAAACCAGGAGTATTGAGGCAGCCGGGTGCGTGCCGCAGAAAAAGCTCGCCAAGCTATACAAACACAGGTGCGCTTGCGCAGGTCAGGCCTGCTATGTATTGCTTTGTGGGTTTGATCTGAGAGAGCCATGCTTCTTTGCTGCCCAATTGCACAAAGGACCCCAAGAACACGAGCTAAAAACTATCCAAACACGGTGTGCCAAAACGGGTGACAACAGAAACCAAAACCAAAGGGTCACTGACAGAAGGTCGATTCTGCTATCTCCAAGCTGGAGTACCTGTCAAATGACAGGGGGGTTGGGGACTCATACAAGTCCCATGGAAACACACCAGTGCAGTTGAAATGAGAAAGAAAGCCATTGGGTCCATGTTTCAGTCGAAACGTTGCTTCTCTGAGAATCCTCAAAGGGGCTTTGGGAATAAACCGTGGAATCTCAAGAGAGGAGGAAACCACCAATGGCGGACCAATGGTTTTGTGGGGTCCCGAATGCCTTATCCACTGCCCATCAACTCAGAAGTGGTGTTCTACAGTGATTCCAAAGCCTGGGGGTTGATCAAAAGATCCTTTACATGGCATGACAATTGGGGAAAACCACCAAAAAGATGACTTCCGATTCTCATGGGCAAAGTTACTTGTGGTCAGTTGGGGCCCTAGATGCAATATTGATCAACCCCCACCTGAAATATGGGGGTTCCTAAGTGAAGGAGCAGTCCCATCTCAGCCCAGGCGGCATGTCCGCGTCGAGCACCTCGTAGATTCCTGCGAGCGGCATCTCAGCGAAATTGCGTCGTGGCATGGCATGCCACGGTGCGATAGGCAGGGAATGAGGGAGTGAATCTGGGCATAGGTGTCCTTTTGGGAAAAGTAGATGGCCCTGGTCAATGGAATAAACCCACCTAAACCGGTGCTATCTATTTCTAGCCAAAATCACCTAACAAGGACGCCTATGAATCCGCGGATTCCCAAATAAAGGAAACCAAATCGGGTGGGGTCATTCCAAGTGAGAACCAGCAAGTTGTTTGAGGCTACCCTTTATAAGGTGGGTTTAGAGGCTTCGTAAGATGGGTCCGTGCAGTTTTTGCAGGTCTGGTTTTAGGTGCGTCAGGGAAGGCCCACCAGAGACCTGAGGACCTTCACTGAGCTTCTGGCTGAAAACACGTGCTGGGCCTCGATGTTGTTTTTCAGGGTCTCCCATCTTTTTGGGGAGTAAAGGGAAACCAAAAGGGAAGCCCACGCGGAGTTCAGCATAAAGAGGCAGGCTACTTGGAAACCGGTCGGTCTGTGACCGGGGCTGCGCGAACTGGAGGCTTAGGTGAACCACCCCTGGGGTCCTCGACACGGAACCCAAAAAAAAGGTTCGGTCGCCCAAAGACCCAGAAACAAAAGGCGATCACCTTTTGGCACCTTTACTAAATATGGAGAAGGGGGAAACCAAAAGGTCAAAAGGTTGGCTTTGGGCAACTGAGCAAAAAGTTGGTCGCCCCAAAGGAGATTGCTCTACAAATCGTGGTCGGTCAGGTTCAGCTTCAGGGGGGTAAGTACACTGCACTCACCAGAAGCATAGCTTGAGAATACTGGACCGGCCAGCATTCAACATGGAATTTGTGGGGTGATTCCTGTGGTGTCAGAATAACAGGATCCAGGTCCTTGACTGCTGGTCACCCAAACGGTGGCCGGTGAACCGGGTTCAGGTGCCGAAAGATTCACAATAAAGGACAACTGAACCACCTCCGACAAAATTACTCCAAATGCTTCTGGAGAATCAATATCCCCCCAGTCATTGGTGGTGGACCAGGTTTACTATGGGAACCTCTTGACTCATGGCTTATACCTCCAGCCAAGGAAAAAATGGCAGCCCTTTCTGGGTACCTCATTCAAATAAAAAAACACTCCACCAAAGAGCGCCCAATTGTTGGTCCCCTCCAAAGAAAAGGAAAAGGCGAAAGCCCCCAAACTGGAGGCCCACCCCCCCCCCTCCAAAGAAAACCACCAAAAAAGAACAAACACAGCGTGGAGATCCGGATCGTGAAGCTCCGGGCCCCCATGTTGGTCGCAGGTCGAAGCCGGGTGGGTCAGGCGTCAGGCGAGGCGAGGCGTCTGGCCTGACTGGTTGGCCGTCTCGATGTCCGCCTCCTTCAGGACTTTGAGGAAGTTGGCGTCCTGAAACTCGAGGGCTAGCTTAGCTTCCCCCAGTCTTAACCCAGGAATCCTTCTAGAATGGGGAAACGGCTGGAAACGGCTGGAAACCTAAGGGGAATCCTTCCAGGTTTCTAGACAACCTTCAGAAACCCAAGGTGGACCTTCCATTTCCAGTATCCTGATGAGGTCTCGGTTTTCCAGTGTCACCCCCCCCCCCCGGATTTTTCACGATGGTTTTTCCATGTCCATTCTTAACCCAGGAATCCTTCTAGAAAACCTTCAGAAACCCAACAAAACGGCTGGTTATTGAAAGAACGATGGTTGAAAATAATGGAAAAGGAATCAACCCTAAGAGAAACCAAAATCTCGGCGACGGGTCCACGTCAAAAGCCACCCCCACCACGAGGTCTCTCTCTCGGCCTCGCGGTCGTTGGAAGAACCCCCGTTTTTTCTTTCTCACCACTCACTGGTTGGTAATTCTTATTTCCTGAATAGCAGAGCTGATAGCCGGTTGCACTCTATGGTAAGTCTGACTTCCCGAATAGAATCTGACCCCAACCTCGCGGCCCTCAAGCCCCCAACCCCGCTCCGTCAGCCAGGATAAGAAGGCGGCCTTGGTGATGATGACCTGCCGCCATGCATGAGGTCGAACTCACGCGGACTTGAACTTCTCCTTTTTTGAGGGTGCACTTTGTTCGAATCAAACGCCACGCCCCGGCTCAGGCTATAGCTGGCGCTCTCTTGGAGCCAAGGCACTTCAGTTCCGCTTGCGTCCCAACTCCCAGGCGTCTAAAACAAAAGCAGTCAGGGCTTGGCGTCATGGTGCCCACTTTCCCACTCTGTGGAAAGCAGCGCCTTTGTTGCTGCGAGAAAAAGAAGAAGAAAAAAAGACGAGAAAAAAAATGGAATGGCATCACAGACGAACGCGGCGGCTTCACTTGACTTTGGTGGTATGCAGAAGAAGTCTTCTCGAAGGGCAGGAAAGTCATGCAAACACAGCAAGCGGCGACTTATCGTATCAAACCACTCCGATTGCAGCAGGCTTCCCAGCCGCGCACGCGCCGCGCACTCAGCCCCCAATCTTCTCAGTGCCGGATGGCTTAGGGGTCATTCGGCCGTTACCCATACAAGTTGGAACGCAACTGGCCAAAAAGCACAAAAGCTTGGCCAGAAGTCCAGAGCTGGCTCACCAACCGGCTTCCAGTGCGTATGATGCAGTGCTCTTGCAGGAAACGCAATGGGGCACCGTAGCGCAGTTCCGAGTGTGTGCGCATGGAGATGCGTCACATCTGGCTCAGTCTGGCTCTACGGACAAGGCAAATGAGGTCTATGCCGCCACCCATCCATTGGTCACGAATCCATTAGATAGCGACAAGTGGCTGCCGGGCGCCTTCTTGAACTAAGAGCCGAGACTCGTGAGGGGCCAATCACGCCGTTGATACTTTTCCAATTTCCATGGCCTCATCACGCTTCGGAAGCAAACGGAGAGAGGCAACAAAGCAAACTCGACGCTGAGGTGTTGGGCACTGAGTTCTTTGGCAGTGAAGCGCAGCAAGGGCTTCTCAGCCTGGCAAGTTCTTCTACCCTTGCTTGCGGATACTGCTTAGATAAGTCACAGAGTGACTGGTTCGCTTTCCCGCAAAGAGCTATCCAGCTCTCTGAACTTGAGACTGAGAGGGACAGCTACGGCCCACACTCCTGCCAAGCGTGGCCCCTGCGCTTGGATGGCGTTTGCAATCGATAAGTTTCGTGATATCGCCAGACTTGTCAGAGTTTGTCCATTGACAGTTGTTCCATTCATTTTTGCTTTCAGAGTTGTTCAGAGTGTTCAGAGTCTTTGGCGTTTTTGCAGAGCTCTTTCATGTGGTGCCGCCTTGTCGTGACTTGTGTTTCACTACAGATGCCCACAAAGAAGCCGAGCGAGCTCGCTCGGCGTTGAATGAAATGGGCTTCGGATCTTAGAGCCTTGCTGATTCGGAAACTGGCCAAAGTGGGTCATGGTCAGAACAGAGCCTCAAGGCTCATCAATATTCAGAATGTACAAGGTGAAAGTAGATGGAACAAGTCACGGTACATGTGGGTATCTCGTGGATTAAATCAACTTGGCGGAATTGCGCGAATCCGTTTACCCGACTGAAAATGAGGATGTCCAGTGCGAACACATATGACTCCCAGACCTTTGCAACCTAAATCTTTGGGGGTGGCTCAAAATCAATCAGCTAGGGCAAACCGCAGGTTTTGGTCTTTGTTTCCATACACCAAGGTGCCATTTTGGGGATTTCATTTTTTGAGCCACGGCCATTTACAAAATCATCCCATCGCTTCTCAGTCGGAAGCTCTAGCCGGCCGGCATGCCGGTCTCGAGGCGTTGCTATGGGTACCGGGGGGTACCCCCATAACAAACACGAGGAAATAACCATTTGGGATGGACAAAGCCCTATGCATGGTTTCGAAATCCATTTCGCACCTCTTTGAAACCATGGGAAACCAGAAAGTTCGTTGGTATTTATTTGGGAATCATCAGAAACCAGGGTTTCTGAACGGTGATGCGAAATGAATTTTGTCCATCCGCATCTGGGTAACTGGCACAAAATAGACCTGTCAATCCACAGTACGAGCACCCTACAAGCCCAACCTTGGTCCCAAGATCCCTTCCCTTACAACGGAAACCAGTCGTTGATCTACATGACCCTCAACACTTTCATTCTTCAATTCATGAGTGGTGAATCAGAGTGAATAGGGTTCCCTCTTCTGCTCTCCTCCTAATCCTCTCGCTCCTACCGATTTTTTTGAAACCATATTCAATATATTAGACAACACAATAATAATATCAATATACTGTGTTCATAAAGAAATATTCCAAGAATTTCCCAGATTGCCGCTTTCCCTGCGCATCAGTCCCTCGCAGAAACCGCCTCCGCATCGATCAGCAGATCGAACTTCGCGCGCACCCGC
This sequence comes from Effrenium voratum, assembly GCA_963377175.1. NCBI lineage: Eukaryota > Dinophyceae > Suessiales > Symbiodiniaceae > Effrenium > Effrenium voratum. The sequence continues at coordinate 91,867 of CAUJNA010001680.1, read as the reverse complement.
GCGGTGTGGTTCTTGAAGCGATCGTCTAGGGAGATGATTTCCGTCTCGATGTCCTCTCAGGTCTCAGAGGGGAAGATGCGAGGCTAAGTAATTAGAATGGGCTTATGAGGGAATATTAGGCCAAAGGTCCTCTTCTGGGAGAATTCTGTGCTAGGTTTGCTGCTTTGGATAGGAGAATGGAATGACCCCAACAAAACTTCAAAGGGTCCATTCCCCAAAGCCATCCTGATTCCCGACTAAGAACCAGAAGGGGCTGAGTTCAACCTACTTGAGCAGGTTGCGGCCATGGCCGGACACAGGGATACAAAGTATGGACAGCAAGGGTCCCTGAGGGGTCTGGCCGGGGGGGGAGGAGAACCTAAGATGGTCTCCGCTACCCCAAAGTAGCGCCCAAATGTCCCCTCGTGGCGTTCCCCTTATTTTGTTCTGTTGTAGAATTGTTGGAAAATCCCAGAAAGATCCTGGTAGCTTCGGTTTGGGGGTAGTGGAAACCACATTTCATGAGATGGGGGAAAGAGATGAAGGGTTGCTTAATAGTGGTGCCCCAATTTAAGAGCGAATCCGGACCATTCTCCTTGGAAACACCCCCAAAACGTGCATACCTGGTTTACCTGTAGTGGTCAATGGAAGCACGGCGAAGGGGGGGTGAGCGCTTTACCCTTGAAGCAAACAAGCCCTCCTGATTCGGAAGAGCTCAAAATGGCTCTCCTTTTGATGTCCCCTTGAACCAACCTTCAAAAGGGTACCCAACACGCAAAGCCATATGGGTCTGAATTTTACTGAGGGACCCTTTGGTGGACATCATTTAGGTGGGGATCGAATCCATGTCGACCAACCACTTTGGAGGGGGTTCCCTATTAGAATTCATAGCCATAATTGCTTGGGCGTCCAAATTTGAAGCTCCGAATCCCATGCCAATAACCTATCTGCTTAACCCGCTTGACTCAAATGGATTTCGGACCCCTGTTGGTTGGTATTTAAGGGGAAACTACAAGGAAAGCAAAAATGTTGTTGGGCTCTTATGTTGCGAGACATCCAAACTTACCCAAAGAACCAAACGGAGAACGGCTGGTTACTCCTGGGTGCGATAGATGGCCTAAGCGAGTACTAGGACTATATGATCGACCTCAAACCGTGAGTACGCGCATCAGTTCGCGGTGACTGTACTACAAGTTGCCAACACCCGGAGACCATGTTTGTGCAGCCACATCAAACTGCGAAGTCAAGGACAAGGCATTGCCTCGCAAGAACGAAAAGAGACCAATCGGGTTGACAGCTGTGACTCGGACCTTGTCACGGTTTGTCTCCCGACTTGTCTCCCGCTGCCACAGCTTCTCTCCCCACTTGTCTCTCCCCACTTGTCTCCCCACTTCTCTCCCCACTTGTTCCCCACTTGCTTCTCCACTTGTCTCCCTCTCTTTTTGCTTTCCACGACGGCTGCTACACGATTGAACTGAGAAAAAAAGAGAGCCAAGGCCGGTCACCCAGTCCAAACCAATGCCAAGGCTCCCAGGGTGTGTCGCAGTCTTGCACATCAAGCTCCCTCCACCCAAAACCACGCACCAAAACGTTGCTAGCGCATTCTCCCTGCTTCCAAAGGTGACCAAAAACGCCCACGTCCTCCGGCACACCATTGGACTTGCTCTGCAGCGTCAGTCTCAGCAGCTGCTCCTTGCACAGGGAGTGCAGGGAGTGCAGGGAGTGCAGGGAGTGCAGGGAGTGCAGGGAGTGCAGGGAGTGCAGGGAGTGCAGGGAGTGCAGGGAGTGCAGGGAGTGCAGGGAGTGCAGGGAGTGCAGGGAGTGCAGGGAGTGCAGGGAGTGCAGGGAGTCGGGGGGCCATGAAAAATATGGTTCAACACCCTTTGGCTACCACAATTTTATTTACTTTTATTTATAAAGTAAATAAAATCCCTCCCACCCCCACCAACCCTGCCCATATTATAGGGTGAATTCCCCGTTCTCTTGGGACGATGTATGGCACTCCCCTGTTCTCTTCACTCTTCTCTCACGCGGGTTTGAACCAGTCGAAAAGCCCTGAAGAGAATGGAGGGGTATGGCTCTTGAAACAGCCTCCTGGCCCCGAGGAGGCCGGGCTTGATGCCTTCCCCCGCAACGCCTCCGGTGGCCCCCTGCAAAGGCTTGGGCAAATTTCGTTTGAACAAATCAGAACCCTTTCGGTCCCCAGAGGAAACCCAAAGGCTGCTTACACGAAAGAAGCAGGTTTGAAACAAGAGGGTGAATCGCCCTTCCACCCCAAACCACCACCCAAAGGCAAATTGAGTTGTGTATGTGTAAATATAATATATATATATATATATATATATATATAATCGTTAATAGTTAGTGCTGTATCCCACACTCCTGGGTCCCGGTTCTTTTGAGTGTTGTGGTTAGCCCATCTTAGATGACTATAAGAACTAAGGGGCCCCAGGGTCTTCACGTGCTTTCGCTGGTGTACAGGCAAAAGTAAAAGGAAACCTACAATGTTTGGGCCACCCTATGTCGACACATACTGATTCAGAAAAGGTACTCTTAAGGAAAGAACCTTTGTTGCCGGAAGCGGCCGTTGGACTTGGCAAGAACAGCTGGCCCCCCTCCGTTAACTGTGCAGCTTACACGGAGCCTTCCCGCGACATACAACCAGATCACCCGCCGGAAACCTTATCATCGAGCCGCATGAGACATCGGCTTGCCCGAAGGGGAGGGGCCTATTGGGGGGGGGAGTGTTCTCAGAACGGTGGACCCCCTTTGGATGGTTCAGGGAAGCAATGTGTTAAGCCCAACCCTACTTTGAGAAACACGCATTTGTTGAGCTGTCAAGGATCTTCAGCTACGGTTTGTCTGAGCAACCATCCTTCCAGTTTTCGAGGCGAGGTCGCCTGAAACAACAAGCAATGGTGTCTCATGTTGAATACAGCGCACATGTAATCACAGAGTGCACACCCTCACTAGCTACGCAGTCGAGCAAGCGCTCGGGTTCATCCAGCCCACAATCAGAAGATTGAACGGGGTCCTTGATCTCGATCTCTACATGCTTGGCCGAGTTGGATATTTCCTGCAGTTTGCGCTGCATCTGGTTGGCCATGACCTTAGATTGGGCAGCCGGAACTTTGGAGACCTGGGGTCTACCAACAGAAGCAAAGGCAAGTGCCAGCTACCTTCTTTGAACAGCTCTCACATCTGATGAAGGGAGGCAGCCCGCCACGCAAAAGGGACATCCCTGAATTGGTGTGCCAAGGCCACTTGTCCAGCCGTTAGACTTCCCACCAAATAGCAGCGCGGGTTCGCCCAGAAAGATAAGACCCACATAAAAAGCTTGTTTCTAGCCTCCATCAACTCTTCTCACACCCAGGTCTGAGCTCCGGTCATTGTCGATAAAAATCGCCATGATCAAATTGAACAGCCCCAGTGTCACGCCCACAAAGAGGAAGACCTGGTCAAAGCTCCGATCGGTGACGGTTCCGGCTGGCAACAATAGAGAGACATGCGATACCACAAGAAACTGGAATCTGCGTGGAAGTCGTCTATTGGAACGACCATGCGTAAGCTTTTATTTGGCGAAAGTCGGTCAATCGTCAACCAAGGCAACGCGGCAAATGAAGTTTTGAAACAACTCACCCGTCGTCCACGTTGATTGTTGTTATTTTCTCGGGTGCGCTCCCCCAGTGCGGTTGTGGTGAAAACCACACTGGAGGAGATCCTCTCCTCACACAACACCTTCGCGATGTTGTGGCAAGATTGCAGTCGGCAGAATCAAACCCGCCCTCCATCCTGCAGCACCCGTTGCTCAGTGACAGCATGCCCTCCTCACGCGAACGTTGCGCCCTGGCCTGTTTCCGCCGCGAACATCCCCGCCGGCCTGTTTCGGCCGCGAAAATCTCCCCCAGCCTGTTTCGGCCGCGAGCAGTTTGAAACGTTTGACAAGCTCGAAACGTTCAAAACTTTCGAAACGCTCCAACGTTTGGAGCGTTCCAAAGGTTCCAACCGCTCCAAATGTTCGATGCGTTCGAAGCGTTCCAAGCGTTTGAAGAACTTTCGAAGCCTCCGAAACGTTCCAAACGCTCCAAACGATACCCCGTCCAATTTCAATCGCAATCTGCCCTGCTGCGGAAATCCTCAAATAATATGCCGCGCACGCCTTGCAAACGACCGCGGGCTCTCTTCCCTTCAGCCACGTAAGCTTCACCTCCGACGCTGCGCCTTCGTAGTTTGCAGTGACCAAACATCCCGACGTAAGGCCGCTGCCACGTCCACCGTGTCAGACAACACACACAGCTCGGCCTCACCCAAGGGCATGGGGTGCCTGCCTGCCACCGGCACAGCTTCAACACTGCTTCAGAACCAGTGGTCTCGCATCATGTGTGCTGTCGCCATACACGCGCGCGACTCACAACGTTGAAGGCACCGACCTCCACGATTGAGCTGGGCTTGAGGTAAAGCTTAAGGTCAAGTCGCGCACGCTGGCCAAGATGCCCGACATGCTTTGGGACGGGTCACTCCTCAAACAGTTGGCCCGCTGCTTGCAAGCCATCTGCTAAGTTGGTCACCAGGTGCGTACGAATGCCAGCTGCGATTTCTGCGGACCTTTTGTAACTCACAGAAACAACTGGTTTTTGTTGGGCCTCTGCGGAAGTAGGAAGAGGAGCGCACTAATTTCAGCAGCTTTGGACCACAAAGTTCTCCCAGCCCTCCGCCAAGCACTTGCATCCACCCAACATGAAGGAAGGAAAAAATTGGCCAATGCCAGTGTGCAAGCCCTGATTCTCCTAATTGGGTTGGGGTGGGGTGGGGTGGGGTGGGGTGGGGTGGGGTGGGGTGGGGGGGTGGGGTGGGGTGGGGTGGGGTGGGGTGGGGTGGGGTGGGGTGGGGTGGGGTGGGGTGGGGTGGGGTGGGGTGGGGTGGGGTGGGGTGGGGTGGGGTGGGGTGGGGTGGGGTGGGGTGGGGTGGGGTGGGGTGGGGTGGGGTGGGGTGGGGGGGGGTGGGGTGGGGTGGGGTGGGGTGGGGTGGGGTGGGGTGGGGTGGGGTGGGGTGGGGTGGGGTGGGGTGGGGTGGGGTGGGGTGGGGTGGGGTGCTGGGTTACCGGGTTCCCAATCAAAAGGTTCAAGACCATCCCTTCCTATCAAGCCCGCACTGTTTCACACAAGCTGAGCGCTCAAGATCGTTTGGGCGAGGGTATCACCCGCAGGGATGTACCAACATTATAAACAAAAAAAACCTTTCTTTTGGTTTCCCTGTAAACCAGAAAAAGTGCAACCTCCAAAAACTCACACCCAAGCTGGGAAGTCGGTCTCAGGCTCAACAAGAGGCCCACCCCCCAACAGGAAGTCAGGCTGAATCACTGTCAGGGCGGCTGGGTCTCAAGCCAAAGCCACTCAATTCCGTAGGTGCCGATGTGTCTTAAGAGAAAGTCTGGTGGGCTCCCGAGCTTTTCGTGGAGGGCTGCGACTCAGAGAAACCGAGTTACAAGTCCCGCGGCGCCCGCTTGGCCTGCCATTCAGGTGTATCAACTGCGCAGCTTACAAGTGTGTAGAAAATCCAACCGCTGTGCTAAGGCTGCTATCGGTGGTTGCTGGATCACAGATCCCCGGTGAAGAATGTGGCCTTAGGAAAGAAGAATGCGAAACGTCATGTATCAACTTTGGATCACTCCGGAGGACCACACTAAAGGCATCCCCCATGAATCCGGACACCGCGGTCCTAAGGGCGCATAGGGCCTGGCCAATCCCATTTCAGTGCCTGCTTTGTGGGTGGAGCTCTCTTGTCTTCAGGGGGCAACAGTGGCACGTCTTCGGCATTCCTCTTCTCTTCCCATGCCAAGCTGCATAGGGAATTACGAAGCTCATGCCTTGATTCGCCACTAGCACCAGGCCGAAACTCTTGGCAAACCAGAAACCAATGAAAGGCGCAAGACCCCCCCCCCCCGAACCGGAACCGGCGGAATCCTGACACATTGGTCTAGAGGTGTCTGAGGACCCAAAGAAATCCGCTCAAGTCGGCGGAAACGCGCTCAAATGAGTCATGGTCAAACCCCGCTAGTTGAATCTTCGTAATCCCGGAACCATAGAGAATTGAAAAGGCCGCACCCGTTTTTATGGCTGGGATTGTCCCGAGTTTGACTCAATCGGGGCGCCTCTCTGGGGGAAGATCATAGCTCCAACCATGGTGGTTCCCTATTAAAGCTCATAGCATTGCGACAAACCGAGGTTTTTTAGAGGGAAAGATGGGTGTGTCTTCTGAAATTACCCTTTGGTTCTAGTCTTACAGGACCGGACAAGATGGTTGCGACAAAGATGAGCAAACTTTGGCAAGATCGAGTCATCTCCTTCAGTGCGTCAGCTTTTTCCTACATGAAATACTTTTTTTGGGCCTCAGCTCATCGGATCTTGCAAGGGGGCCATGGCGCAATGGTAGCGCGCTCATGTTTCTCGAAACCATGGGAGGTTGCAGGCTCAAATCCTGTTGGTCCTATTTTTCCCAATGTCGTTTCTGGAGCCAGTTTGACGTGAAAGCCAAAGTCGAGGTCGATCAACCTTGAAGCGATCTTCATCTGATTTTACATTGTATTCAATGGAAAGCTACAACCTAAAAAACACCCATCCATGTGTTGCCTCCCTCTTTGAACCCTAACCCCCCCAAAAAAAAAAAAATGTTGCCTCCCTCTTTCACACCCGCACACACCCCCTCCCCCCCCCAAAAAAAAAAAAGAAGAAAAAAAGAGGAAATCCCCCCGATCCCAAGGGGCCGTAGATCTCATGGAGCTTCTCGGACAGCGGGGTGCCATCATAGGCCACGCAGCCGTCCGTGAAGCAGCGGAAGAGGGTGAACCTGCGCAGATCGCATCCGCTCCAATACCTGCCTTATGGGTGGGAAAAACCGCTTCCATACCCTGCCTTTGGGCTTGAAACCTCAGATGCCCAGTGGAAATTTCCACAGGGAGAAGAAGAAAAAAAGGCATCTTTTTTTTGTTTGTTGGTTGAGTTTCATTAGAGGATGTCCATGGGAACAAAAAAGGAATCCGATCAGCCTCTTTTTTTGGCTGGTTGAGGTTAAAGGGGAACCCTTCCAAACAAAAAGGAAAATAGGGTGCCGCTGGGCAACTGGGGTTGCGTCTTTACCTGACTTGACAAATCAACAATGATGTGTGTCTTTGAAGGTTTTGCCCCGAGCAAATGCAGCCGGATGTGACGCCTTGCGGAAATCCTCAGGCCGTGCTTTGCGCCGACCAACATATGTAGTTTGTGGTTCACTGTCGGAGATACGTATTGTGGTTCTGCCATGCTTCCTTTGAACAAGGGGGGGTGGGGAAATTTTGCTAATGCTGCAGGCTGTGCCTATCTGAGCCAGTTGCGCCGTGCAAAATTTCTGCAAGGTTTGATTGATTTCACCCGAGCCCCAAAGCAATTCTTCATATTCTGCCTGTCCAGCAACATGTAGCGAGCTGCGGGATGCCTTGAGAGGATGATGGTTCAGTTCAGCACATTTATCTTGGGAAGTAAAGGGTGTCATGTTTCCAAAAAACAGGGTCCTTTTCGGCCTGCCCTTTAAAGGGCGGCACCTCAACGGGGCAATCCCCCCAGCTACCTGAACCAAACTGTCCAACTTCTGTCCAGCTCTTCCTTTGCCGGGCAGCATAGACTTGGTCACCGTCTGCAGCTCCGGCACGTTGTCGCCGAACATGCCTCGGGTCTTGACATCTGACTATAGGTGTCCTTTTGGGAAAGTAGATGGCGCTGGTCAATGGGATAAACCAACCTAAACCAGTGCCATCTATTTCTAGCCAAAATCACCCAAAAAGCACCCCTATGCTTCTGATGCCTTGTTGAACTTGTGATCGCTGCGATCAACAGCTGAGGTAATGACCCCTATCAACCATTTCTTGTGGATTCCTGCCAGCGATAGGCAGGGGCCCTGAGAATTGGCCAATTGAAACCATCCAACGGGTGGCTCTTCCGTTTTGAGGACCAAAGCCTGGGTTCATTCCCACATATCCTACCAATTCCGCAGCAAGTTCACCGCCTCCACTCGTCGAACACCCAAGCATGCTTCTCTCGATGCCACGCAACCCGATGTAACCCGTGAGGAAGGAGTTCCATGGAGGGCAAAGAGAACCAAAAGCAACCAACTGAGTGTCTCTTTTTTGATGGTGCTCTTTTTAGGGCTGGCTTAAAGAAAAACTAAAAGGAAAGACGCCAATTTAGGGGGCAGTCCCCTACAAAGGACATTGTTTCGCTTTTGGTTCGGAGCAACCCGTGTCAAAAGGGACTTTATCAAATCGGAAAAACTCCCCAAAATGGTGGCGTCCATACCCAAAAACTCCCCCAAAGCAACAAAGGACGTGCTCAAATCGGGGGAAACAAAACAAACCGATCACCTGGCAGGCGCTGACTCACTTCGGCGCCCTTTTTGCGCTGAAAGCCTTTGGGTATATCTTTTCAAAGGGGGTGGGGAAACTCTTGCTGTCCCTTTAAACCAACTCAAAAAACATCAGCCTGGAAGAACACGCCCCCCCCCCCACAAAGCGGAATTTGCCATCCGGGGTGCTGGTGGTGGCAATGGCGGCGGAGTATATCATGATGGCCTCAGCTGTTCGCATCGAATTTTGATCGGAAATGGGTCCAAAATGAGGCGGGACCCTTCACCATTATGGTCAACTAAGAATGCTCCATCCTCACAATTTGTCTTTCCCCTTCTCCGTACCTGGGGGGAGGAAAGAGCAGTTGATTCGGGGAAAGAGGTGCCAGGAAGAAGCATCCATCAATCATCAATCTGCGCCCAGTCCTCGCACAACCTGCTTTCAGACCCTTCATGAGGCCGTCTCTCACGAAATGGGTCTGTCTCTTTCTTGAGCGTACACGGTTTTGGGGCTGTTTGAAAGGGAAACAAAATTAACACCACCCATTTTAGGGGTCTCAAAAATTCCAAATCTGCAACGTCCAATCGGAAACTTGGTTCAATGTGAGCCACGCTCAGCCAGTGCTTTCTCCTCAACTGCCGCCCACGCTCAGCACTTTCATGCCCGCTTTCTGTGCCCAGGGCTCTCAGGGGGTAAATCCCAACTCGCAGAGAACAGGACATTGAGACTTCCATCCCAAAATGGACCACGTTAAACGAAAAACCACCGCAAGAGTATAATAGGCCATTTTGACCAGGCCTCGAAGCAAAGCAAAAAAAATGACTGTCGCCGGAGGTTCCACCAAAGACCTCGCAAGGGTAGAAAGTTGGCACTCAACGAAAACCCCAGAAACCCCGGGAAAGGCCAATTTGTTGTTTTGTCATTTTGAGGGTCAGAGCAGTGGTTGTGTTGCAACCTGTCGACACCGCCCTACCAATTTGAACGACCCAAACGTGAAAGGTCATGGACCCCTGCTGCCAATGTTCTACCCTCGCGGTTTTGTCAAGTCGCTTTCCGTTACTTGGAGCCAAGGGGCTAAGAGCACCATGGCCCAAGCAAGCACCCGCATGCCGCTAATGACACCCAGGACCATCAGCTTCAGCTCGTCTCAGCAAGTCGCTATGAGATGTGCGTGGGGTCACAACACGCTACGAGACCTTCAAGAAATAGCCACCATGTCCTCCAACCAAAGGAAGTCCAAGGGTCCCCCAGTTAGAGTTTTCACACCCACTCAAGGGAAGTAACATGTAGATTGACATACATCAAATTCGGGGTCAACCACGAAATTGCAACATGCGGCTCGATATAGGTATGTCCACACCCAACCAATATTCCTACGACAGACCTTGCAGACGTACTCCAATGACAACCCCTGCGGTGCACTGCAGTGACAGCCTCAGAAGGGTGTATGTTTGTGCGAACAAGAATGAGAGAGAGAGAGAGAGAGAGAGAGAGAGTGAGATTCAATCAAGACGAATGTGCCTGAAAAAAACGCCAACCCCATTCTGGGTTGCTCTTCCCCAGCGAGCCCAAGGGTCTAACCTTTTGTAGGCTTAGTCGAAAGCCATTTGGCCGCGGGTCAAAACCAATGGTACCATTTTGGGGTAGGTGCACCACCCATTTTAGTCTACTTTAGTGGGTGGATTGGGATGTTCACTTGGGGGGTACGGGGTTTTGACCCATGTCCATTTGTTTCCAAAAGTTCTAAGGGTTCGAAGGTCAAAGCCCAGCCACGCCTTCTGGCGGAAGCCAAACAAAAACAAAATACGAAAAGGTAGTGAAGAGCTCATAAAACGCGAGTCGGAAAAAGCTCAAAAGAGAGTCGGCAGCACACCCAGGTCTCCGCCCGATTTTTGTTCCGTGTTTCCAAGCCCCTGACCCGGCCGCTGGACACGAATCCGCGCATCCGACTCGGCGATCCGGCTCCGAGGGGCAGAAGATCTGGAACCGCAGGGCCCGGACCAGCCGCGCCAGGCGCGCCAGGCGCAACATCTTCACCAGCATCAGGGTCTGGAGGTCGAAGAAATGCTCCACCTAACCAGACGCACTAGGCACTCGGAGGGAGGCCGGGAGGCCATTTTTTCAACGGGTTGGAAAAGCGATATAAGGCCAGAAGGCCCAAATTGCTGATCAGGTGCCGCTTGCACAGGAAAAGAAGGCGGACCAACACACCTCAAGTGTCGGGCGCCAGAATGCCAAAGCCATTCTACGCAACTGCACCAGGCTCTGTGCAGTCTCTGTCTTGTCCAGCTGTAACGATGGCTCAAGAAGGGTGGCTTGTGTTTGTTTCCACGCCACCAACGGCGCGGAGCATTCTGCACAACTTGTTTCATGACGCTGTTCCGGCCTGGGCGACTCGATGACTTTGGGGGGTCCGGGGGGTGGGGACAAGTTACTCGGATCCCTGCAGTCTTTTTGTTTGGTTTCCAACACACCTTCCCTTGGCATCACGCAAGCAGAGTGGCCTTGCCTCGGGATGGATCTTCAAAAGGCTGGCAAGACATGAAGAAGTGGCTACCACCTTGTGCCATGCCAAGCAAGGCGGGCGGAATCCCGCGCTGTTCTTCGCACTTGTGCAACCACGGCGTTGCAACACGCACGATTGCTCGTGGGAAGCAATGCCGTGGCCTCACGCCCAGAAATCCTCGGGCGGTTGCCGGGCTCGCGACTTCCTTGGCACCGTTGACGCCGTGGACATCTGGTCTTTCGACGCCTTCTTCCGGGTGTCCAACAAAAACCGAGGTCAAAAATCCCACGGAGGTCGGGAGCCCCAAATCCCTGGCATCCGGACCCCAGTGTTCGCGGCGCATGGGAAAGCCAAAGCAAAACCCATGTCAAGAGATCCAACGGTCAAGAAACCTTTTTGCTGGATAGGACCTATTCTGATGTTTCAAAAACAAAAAGAAGAAAAAACTGTTACAAGGGCCGCTCAGCAATGCGCGAGGTCCCCGAACCTTGAAAGTGGGCACTTTGGGATTGAAGTACGCGCCTGGGCAATCAGGACGTAGACGTAGATTGCTAAGTCTGCCAGGGACAAGCAGAGGCAGAAGAAGTCAAAGATGTTCCTCGACCGGAGGAGTCAACGCAAGCACTCCCTGTCATTTGACGCATCGCGCATCCCTCCAACGTGGCCCCTCTTTCACTTCAACCTTGGGCCTTTGGCCTTTGGCCTTGAACCCCAAAGGCGGGGCAGCGTCAGATTTCCGACCTCCATCCATCGAGTGCCTTTCGGAGGATACCCTTCTTGAGGAAAAGCACCATTGTGCACGGGGGGGGGGGTCCCGAAAAAAAATGGCACACACAGGCAGATGCTGGGACTTTGCCACCAAGGAACCATACAACCAGCACCAGACAGCTATTTGAAGATATCCTTCTGACTCATTCCTCGTCCAGGCCCAGTTACTGCTATCATTGTCAAAGTGCCCCCCCCTCTCAAACTGGCAGGTTTAAGGGAAACAGCTTCTAACTTTGACAACCCCCGGTCAGAATCCGTACCCCAGTTGTCACGTGTCAGCTTATGCTCAGACCAGGCATCCACCAACGATCTGGGCCGCAGAAGTACCACAGGCAGCCAAACCTCAGCTCTTCGAGCAGCACGTCTTGCGCCAACGCGAGTGCCTGTGACCCAATCTGAAGACGGGCCTAAGAGCTTGGACCAATGCTAGGCACTCTGCCCAGGCGCGGACTCGAAACCGAGCGGAATTTCAGAGGCCCTTCCTGGAAGGGACCTCGCCGAAAGAGTGGCTCCGGCTCGCCTCTGTTGACACTGCTTATTGACTGAGTCCAGGGGTGACAATCAGGGATCCAACCACCTCCAAACGTCCCCTTCCCAAAACCCTCATGGCCTTGTTCCCTGTTTGGGCTAAAGCCTCCCAGAGTCCTTGGGGCCCTCAGACAACGCGTCTCCGAAGAGCGAATCTACAACTGAATGCCGCCAATGTGATCCAAACAGTAGGCAGTGGTGTCTGCTTGACATCTGCGTGCCTTTTTGTGACACGCCAACCATTTCTTGGGGTGCGGAAAGGCGAAAGAAAAACCAAAAAAAAAAAGCCGGGCGACTTTGGTTCCTTCTGGTTTCCCTTTCAAGGTGAGCTCAGAGTTGCTTTTTTTGCCACACAAAAGCCACCCACCCAAAAAAAAACAGGAGGAAAAAACAAACGCCAAACCCCCCCCCAAAAAAAAAAAGAGTGCCCCCCTTTTCCGCCGGCTCGTCTCCTTTTCTCTAGGCAAGGGGCACTCCGATCTTTCCGCTGGCCTCGAGGAAGTAGAAGAACAGGAAGAGCCACTCCAGCACCTCGAGGCTCGGCGGCTTCTCCGAAGCCCAAAGTGAACCGGGGCTCCCCCGGTTCTTGTACCGCCAGCCCAAAAGAAGAGAGGGCGACCCCGGTTTTTAGGTGTTTTTTTGGGGGGGGAAATGGCCAGGTCTGTGCTTCGTGCGTTTTTTGTGTGTTCCATCATGTTCGGGCTGGTTGGAAGGGCCCATTGTGGACATGCTGGGGTCCCAGGTTCGGGTTGGTTGGAAGGGAAAGCGAAAAGAGATCAATCCTGGTGCCCCCGATTTTGACACACACGTTTGGGCCAACTAGACAAATCAGAGCCGGGTAAAGGGAAACCAAAAGGAATCCGCCCATTTGAGGTTCTGTTTGGAGATTCCCAATGAAGTCACCCAAGTAGCCTAGAGAGACACAAACCGCAGATTCTGACTTCGACCCCCAACAGTCAACGCAATGACCCCGGCTCCTCGATGCAAAGAGAACCTGTTGCCCAGGGCGCCGCGTTTGAGAAACGGCTCCACCCCTGGGTACACACAACATATCTTTCATATTTAGCCCATCCTTAAAAAATGAATGATAGATCCCAGAAAAGGCAAAATGTGTCAAAATAGCCCGCCTCGAAAATGGAGGTGTTCCTTTTTGCTTCCCTTCAAAACCAACCCTAAAAGTGTGCCAAACCCAAATGTTCAGCGAAACCCAAAAAGCTGGCCGCAAGCCTCGAACCAGGCAGATCTATTGGCTTCGTAAAATCTGCAGACTCAAGCGTTCGGATCTTTTGCCAAGGCAACAGAGATCCTTACATTATACACCTCAGCATTGCCTTGTAAATGTTATTTTGCTGGAAAAAGCCATGTTTCAAATGGTTGCAAAATGAATATTTTAAGGAGCCCTGGCAAACTTTACCTGTTTCTATTCGGTTCATCCCTCCGAAAAAAGTCCCGAGCCTCGAGTCCGAGTGCGCGTGACATGGGCGCCTGCCAGACCCGTGAGTCGCTGCCGTCCCTCTTCTGCAAATCCACGGAGAGGCCGATCACCACGATGTTGACCGCCTAACTCGACTCGACTACTCGACTCAGTTTTCGGGGGCCCGGGATGGATGAATTTTAACCGGCGCGCATCCGCGGATTCGACGGATTCGACTGCGAGGCATGCACGGGAAAGAAGCAAAGTTGCTCAAGAGAATCTACTCGCCTACTTGCTGGTTCTCAAGAGAGGGATTGTGAGAGGGAATGACCACCCAATGAACAATCCCTTGTGGTGTCCTTTAAGGGCATCCCTACGTTCATTCCCAAAGCTACTCTTGATTTGCCACTGACAACCAGCAAGATTACCTTTGCCCCAACAGGAAGCGATAGATTTCCAGCAATGCCATATCCAAAGGTTGGCTGGGAGTTGCAGGTGGGATATCTTGAGGCTCACAATTTCATACTCGTTTTCTGTGAACGAAAACTCTTTGAGACCTGAAAAGCAGGTTTGCTTCTGGCCAACCAACAGGGCGGATTTCCGCGCCTGGGACTGTCCCTGCGAGGGATGAACAAGGGAAACCCGGTAGCATGCCTACTGTGGATGCACGAAATCCTGCACCACTTTGAAACCATTGGAAACCATTTTTGGTGGTATTTACAGAGAAATCATCATTCCAGGGTTTCTTACGTGGTGCAGGATTTCGTCCATCCACAGTATTGCTTGTGGCTGGCAATGTTTGGGGAATCATAGGTAACCTTGATGACAGAAGCCCTGTTCAAGAGACCTCTACTTGGATGTCCAACCTCGTTAGCAAGTAGGCTATACATGGCTATACTCATGCTTATTCGCCAACCAACCCCTGTTGTCCCACTCACAAGCATGGTTATTAGCCCACTCATAAAGAACTGGGCAGGGGGGCGGCAAGTGTGTTAACCTCTAGGTGGGTATGTGATGAAGTAGGGGACCCGACAACTGTATTTTTCTGTATGGCTCGCTGTTAAAGCAACCTTTCTGGTTTCGGGACCCTCAAAAAATTACACAAATGCACACACACACACACACACAAACAGATAGAGATCAAGGAGAAAAGAGCCACGCGGAACCTGCCGTAGCCGAGCATCGATGACCACGGGCGGCACCACCTCGAAGATCATGGTGGCGCTCTTCCGCAGACCGCTGCAATCCGTGTGGGCCGGCACGTTCTGCAGACGCATTCCCAGCTTTGGCCCCAAGGGATTCGAGATCTGATGCTGGGCTGCCCTCACATCCCCCGCTAAAAGTTGAACTGTTAGTGGGTCAAATGGAAACTACCACTAAGCGCGAAAAGGCTAAAAAGCCAAGGGGATGGCTGGGAGCCACCAAGATAAGCCATGACAGGAAAATCACCCTAGTCAGTATTTAGCCCCTTGTATTAGACTGAGGCCTGCCTGGAAAAAAACAAATAGGATACCCTGAAGAAGAAACTTGGGCAAATGATGGCAACCCGAAAATGAAGCAGCAAAGAAGTCGTCTGGGGCAAAAGGGTGCCGCTTTTGGCTGTCCCAAAACTAGTGAAACCAGCGGGAAATCAACAACTAAAATCATCCGTGTCCATCTTAGGAACCACCCACTTGACGCATTTAGGCGCATGCTTTACTTAGATTCGCGCCCTCCCCCTTTGCGAGAAATAAAAAATGGGAATCGCCCGCCATGGTCAAACTGCCTATGTTCAACGCTTCCTGCGACCCCGGCCACGTCACCGTGAATTGCAGCTATTACAACATGCAAAACTGCACCACAAGCCAACTATCGCCTGCCTTTTCTTGCAGATCTCGCGCAGAGTTGACGCTGCATGGTGTCGAAATGTACGCCTGGTCTAGTCAAAGCTCCTGATTTGGGCCATTGCTTCCTCAACTTTCAACCCAGCTTGTGGTTTTTTGATTTGTGTATGTAAGCTAACCAAACGGCACCACACAAGCATGCGATAACTCTTTTATCCAAGCAATGTGTTGGTGCCAGGGACTCATCTTCCCCTGTCAGATGTCAACGGCTGGGTGGGCCCCATGGGCCACCCACCACAAACTCTCAAAAACTGAAGAACGGGTGTGCAGACTGATAGCGCCCGCCCCTGAGCCGGGGCCCGGGGCACCCAGGCCACAGGGGGGTCTGCCACCAGGGGAAGTGAGTCACCCACCGGCTCCGGTCACGGGAGCATGGGTGGGCCCACGCTAAGATCAAATGCATCTCCATTCAGGAGACGCGGGAGAAAAACGAACTCCTCGCAGAGTTCCTGTTTGGGGACCCTGTGCAAAGGGTCGAACCCAGAGAAATCTGGGTGCGTCAGCTCATCAGCCCATTGGTTGAATTCCCGGGGCACGTGGTTGGCCGCCAGCGAGCAGCCATGGGTGTGGAGCAGGAAGACCAGCTCCATCAGGATCGCCGCGGTGTAGGGCTTCTTGGATCCAAGGTTGAGCATCGCCATGACGTTGCCCTGATTGTCACTGCCCACCGGGAGTCGGACCCGGGAGGACAGAGGGCCTTGGTGCGTGAGGATCATGTTACAGAGGAAGAGCGTGCCCAGCATTTCCAAAGCCGCAATCCTCCGCTTGGGATCCCCATTCTTGAATGCCCACGGGTACTCTTCCACGTGGATCTGCTCGTGGAACCAGTACACCTCCTTCTTTTCTGGCTCCATTTTATTGGAGCACCATCCTCCCACAAATGCCAGTCCTTCGTCCGAGGCGCTAGCATCGCTGCAACCCCACCAAGAGGACTTCGGCAAGTAAGGGGAGTACTGGACGAAGGGCGTGTTGAAGAGGAACCGCAGCATGAACGCCAGCATCCTGACCACCTTGGGGGGTTTCCCCACCGTGGTGGTGGCCATCTTCCAGGCCCAAAGTGGCTGAAGCATCGACTTCGCCAACGGACATGCAGCAGTTGCCCATTGGATGCGGCCCAGGGCCTTCTCGATGTCCTTTGAGTGCATCGCCTGCCCTTCCACCATGGTCTGCAAGACCTCCATCACCAGGATGTGTTTGTTGGCGGCCATGAGAACCTGCGGGATGTTCGGGTGGACCACGAAGCCCAGCCACGTGTTGACCTCCGCCAAATGTGTCTTCTTCCAGCTAAGCGGGGTGCCCAAGGCCAGGAGTGTTGCCAACAGCGCCACCGCCAAGTTTACTGCCCCCTCGCTGCGAAGCAGCCACAGGAAGTCATCCACAAAGACGAAGTTCCAATCCACTTGAGGGAAAAGTGCGTAGAGGACCCTGAGTAGAAGGGCTGCCAGGCGTCCCCAGTAGGATTGGGCACTGGCCATGCCGTATGTGCCTACCTTGTTCACCCACCATTCTTCCCCCAGTGAAGCCACCTGGAACCGCCAGTCCTTCCTGAGGACCTTCACTCTCCGGTGGGCCTTGGTGACGTCCGCCTTGAGCAGCACCCACCTGGTGCCCGGCTCCGGCCATAGCCAGCCCTCGGGTGGAGGTTTGACGACCTCCTTCTCGGGGCCAGGGGCACCCTGAGAGGGAGGTCCCTCCGCAGCTGCCGCATGTAGCCAATGAAGAGCTTGTACCCCATCCAGCACCGTCGGCCGTCGTCCTTTCCACCGTCTAGTTCCTGATGGTGTCATTGGCCCCGCCCACCGAGCCATCGTAGATGGTGCGGATGTCGATGCCCGCTAGGGGGCCTGGACAAAGGTCCTCAATCTTGCAGCCACAGCGCGCTGCTGCCTCCACCTTGGGCTCCTTCTTAAGTGGCCTGCCCGGCGAGGCTAGGGGTGGGTCCGTGACCCCCAGTGGGACCCCTTGTTCCAGATCCCGAGGAAACTGGTGGTCGGGGTCCTGAATGTTCAGCGCCACGCTGTGCAAGATGTCCAGGAAGAAGGGTTGGCCTTCAGCTGGTCGGCCTGCCCCCGGCGCCAGGATCTCCCTGATATCCTCCAGCAGATCCTCCGGGAAGGGATGTGACCCGTCCCCCAACGAGAGCGACTCCTGGAGCTTGTCCCCCATGGCGACGTGAGGACACAGATCTTGGCCCCCATCGCTGCTGCTTTGGACAGTGGCCGAGTCCACGGGGCCAGCCGTTCAAGTGAGGGCTTCCCACCCCCGTCCCTAAGGGGGCGCTGTTTGAAGGCCATCTGGAGGTACATAACCTTGTCGGAGAGATTTGGGTCGTGCGTGATCGGCAGGGTGGTGGGCCGATCCGAGATCTCCATGCAATGGCGTACCCATGGCTCAGGAGAAAGAGTTCCACCCCGAAGTTCGACCGCCCCGCCAGCCGGCTGTGTTGGTGTCCGGACCTCCGGATTGTCTGAGGCCGAGACCGGAAGTGAGCCCAAGGTTAGTCCCGCCAACGCTTGCTGGCCGGCCTTCAGCCTCAGGGACTGGCGCTTGTTGTCCCCCGGCGTGCTGGGAGATGGTTCCCTCTGTCGCCTCGGGGGGGTCGTTGGGTTCGCTTGGGGCACCGTGCCCCCCGGCCTCAGCGCCTCCAGGACGGGTCCCGCTCTGCAAAGGATGGCCGCTGCGAGACCCTGCATCATCTGCTCTGGATACCGGCTGAGGTCACTGGAGTTGAGCTTTTCCCCCTGGGGTGAGCTCCGTGGTTGCATCGCAGATCATGCCAATGGTGAAGGGGAAGGTCCGTTGACAATGTCGTGGACTTCACTACCACCTGGCCCAGGCGGCACTCATCAAACTTGATGAGGGAGTGGTGGAGTGCGTTCGCCCATTGAATGTAGGCCCGTGTGACCCAATGAGCACCTCGCTGCGCTCGGGCTCTTGCTGCACTCCATTGGGTCCATTGGGTGCTCCAGGAAGGAGGAGCCCACCTGCGGGGACCGTTAGTTGACCTAGTCCCTGGTAGGCCAGCGAGGTCAGGTACATCTGTCGGAGCATGAGCACGCTGTCGTTGTCCGTGTCCTCCATTACCCGGGGCTCCAGGTCCTCTAAGCCCCACAGGGTCTGCTCCGCCCTGCCCCTCACCGGCGGCGGGCCTCCCGGTTTGGGGAACCATCTGAGAATGCTCCACGTCCTGTAGTTGGGGCCGCCCCCCACAAAGGCAACCTTGCCCGCCATGGCCATGGAGCACATCGTAGAGTAAGGCTCGTCTCCCAGCATGTCCTGTCCAAGATCTCCACCCTTTCGCCTGATGTCCACCGCCCAAATGTACTCCGAGAAGGCCGGGTTGTAGGCATGGAGGTAAGCATCCAGTGCCCCCGCATCATCCTTCCCATCGTACAGCAGGATGAGGGACGGCTTTGACGACTCCGGCACCGGACGTGGCGTCCACCTTAGTCTGAGCCTCAGTCTTTCCGGGGTGTCTTGCATCCAGGGGAAGGTGGGGCTTGCCCCCCCTGGGGTTTCCGTGTGTCCTTTGTCTGACCCTCCGGTCATCTGGCCCTGAACTTGCTGCTTGCCCTGGCGGTTCTGCCCGCCCTTGGAACGCCCCTTGCCGGGCGGATCCTCACCTCTGGGTCTCTCTGGGGGTTCTTCCCACTGCCTCGGTGGGTGCGGGGGAAAGGGGTGCTTCCGCCCTTCTGGAGTGCCCTGGCTGGGTCCGCTCCTCTTCTTCGGTGGAGGGGCTTCCGGGGCCGGTGGCACCCTAAAAAAAATCCCCTCCCACCTGCGGCCGTGGCGCCTGTCACACAGGACCTCCAAGGGAGCCTTTGTCGGGGACCAAGTTGGCTGCCACCCGAACTGCCTGCGCATCGCCGTGAAGGCCGAGGTCTGGGCGTTGAACCCATTCTCTCCATCCTGGAATCCCAGGTCCCGGGGACCATTGTCCCTAGCCGCCGCCGGGGTGTTCCAGCGATCCGCCAGGTCTTCCACCGTGACGTAGCCCGATGCGCCCAGAGCCGCCTGGATGACCCAGGGGATTTCCTTGCCCACCAGGATGGCCGGCAGTGGCTTCTGCAACTTTGCCACGTCCTCCTTGATCTCCGCTGGGACCTCCTCCGGTGGTTTGGGCACCACACAAGCATGCGATAACTCTTTTATCCAAGCAATGCGTTGGTGCCAGGGACTCATCTTCCCCTGTCAGATGTCAACGGCTGGGTGGGCCCCATGGGCCACCCACCACAAACTCTCAAAAACTGAAGAACGGGTGTGCAGACTTAGCGCCATTTCCGAAGGACAGTCTGGCACACCCGCCATTTCCGAAGGATGCCAGTCTGTGCTGAGGGCCCTGGCCAGAGCCCTGTCCTGGGCCTCCCCCCCCCCCCGAGTCCGCCGAGGAGTCCGAGTCCTCCTGCAGTGTGGGGACCTCCGCAGGCTCCAGTACCCAGTCCGCCGGGAAGCCATACCTCTTGAAGCAACGTTCGCACTTGCCATAGGCCTCCGGCTCCGTCATGTAATCCAGCACAGAGAGCTCCTGGATCTTAGAAGCCGCCGGTCGCCACCCGCACCCCACAGCCGTGCCTTCGTCATTCAGCAGGTGGATTCTGGACTGGCCGGCGTTGCCTGTGCGTTTGACCGCCGCCACCACACGAAGGGGGAGGTCCGGGGTGGTGGGAAACAGGTCCTTGGCCTTCACTGGTGTGTCCTCGGGCCCCTGTTCCACCAATGACCATGAGCGCGTCGATGCCGCGCTATGCCTCCCCTTCCCTTTCGGTTTGGTCCCTGCGGCCGTCCTGTCCTGCGTCCGTGATGTCCACTGCTGGTGGCGGGAGCGGGTCCGCCCAGTCCGGGTGGTTCAAGTCCTCCCTGCGTTCCCTGCCTGGCCCGAGGTTCAGGTTGGGGACCTTCTGCGCTACCTGGCCCCAAATCTCCACAACAACGTTGCGCTTCTCCCGCACGTAGACGTCTGCTGTGCTCTCCGTGAGCCAGTTGCCTAAGTACATGCGGCGGTCTCGGGGGATCCCCATCTGGAAAGCGCAGTCCGGGATGAACACTCGGAATGAGTGCCACGTCCCGGGGTAACTCCCCGACGGAGAATAGCATCCTTGAGCCATCTCAGAGCCCTCTCCGGTGTGGAAGGTGCGGGATCAGCCCTGCAAAGTCTTTGCTCACTGTCGGGAGCAAGTAGTCCATGTCCTGGAATGCCTCCTCGGATACCAGTCGCCTGACCGAGGCCACCCAGGTAGTCCACTTCGGAGCAATCAAGGGGACCGGGTTGCGGTTGATTCGTGCTGCTGAGACCGTCTTGGTCTGCCAGGCCTTCAGCTCCACAGTGTTGCTGGTGTGGATAAGGTTTTTGGGGTGAACATGCTGGAGGTCATTGAAACGAGCGCTGCACCCAACCTGGAACCGGGCGAAACCCAGGATGAAAGCGTCCAGCACCTCGTGTCTGCTCCTCCCCGGGGCCGCCTGCGTACCGGGGCCGGTGGCACCCAGGTGATCGTAGCCAGCCCCTCCTCCAGAGCCCATATGACCTCTTTGCTGGGGACCACCGCCTTGCGCTGTGGCCGGGTGACCGTGTCCGTGAGCGCCTCTTCCAACGAGCTCTTCTTGGACTTGAGGCGATGGAGCTCGTCTATCTTCAGCAACCCGAAGGTCTTGGAAAACCATTTGAGGGTGTTCCACACCTGCCGTAGCTTGCACGGGGTGACCTCCTCTTCGGCGAGCTGGTTAAGGAGAGAGCGGACATGTCGTTGCTGCCATGGAATCACTGTGAAGCCTCTCTTCCGGAGACTCTCGTAGACCAGGCAATGTTGCCTGAGTGTCCGGAACCTACTGTCCCCCAGGAGGTCCAATGCCTCCTTGCGGAAGTCCTCCCCCAGGATGTCCTGCATGTATGCGATGTGCTCCGCAAACGGGGCAAAGTGGGCTAGGAGCCGTTCCGCCCATTTCCCGCGCATATGGAGTTCCAGCGCTCGCTGGGTCGTGGGCTCCATTTCCCTTATTTTGCCCGGGCGCCAGTGCCTCCACTTCAGAAGCTCCGGTTGTTGGAGTGGGGGTGGGTCATCTCGTGAGAACCACCTCAATTGGTCCTGGCGGTCCCATTCATTCTCCAGCGGGGAAAAGTTCTCGCTCGGCTTGCCATCCGCCGTCGCCATTAGGCTATCCCACAGGTCGGCCAGGTCCGCCGCGGACAGAGGCTGGGGAAGCCTGCCCGCCGCCGACGCCACCAGGCCGTTGAAGTAGTCCGTCGGGACCACTTGGTCGTCTTGTCCTACCGGAATGCCCGAGAGTTCCAGGAGCTGGGCGAAGCGGATTGCCGGCTCCCCGCCCAGCTTCCTCCCCTCCTCCGTGCCATGGCGCAGGCACATCAGGACCGTCCGTCTGTCTCGGGGAGAAGGACTCATCCGCCAATGTGTCCCAAAGGACCCTTGGAATGCGTTCCCAAAGACGTGTGTAAGGCGGGCGCAAAAGAAACTTGGTAGAAACCCTAGCCATGATGAAAAAGGGGGGTTCGAGCCTCCAATCGAACGGCCGGGACCCAACCGCGGCACAATGCATGCATGCTCCAAACGCGCAGAATGCCGAGTGCAGATGGAGCAGGCAGGCCACACGCATCCCGACAGGACCAAAAATCAACCACCAGAAATCCCCAAAAGCACGGAGGGGGGAGACCAACCCGGCGGGGGATTCCCCAAAACCCCAAGGGGACCTCAAGGAAACCAAGAGTCAGCCGCAGCCACTTTTTCCGAACCGTGGCTGATATGGCGGGCAGCCAATGCATGTGGCCTCCTGGTCGAGGCGATCAGGCTGTCGTGGCGTGTTGAACAGGGGGGAAACAATGGTGAAAGATGAACCCAAAAGGAAAACCCCTTACCCCTCCCCCCACCGGAGACGGGGCCAAAGGCACCCAAGTCCCGGCAAGAAGAGATCACACGACTCCCACATCCGAAAGGGCTGTGAGACAAAACCTAGCTGCTCCCTCCCTTCAGGATCGCCTCCTTTGCCACCGAGTGGATTGCCGCCAGCCCCGACTTCTCCGGGTTGCTCAGGATGACCGACCACAAGGCAGTGGAGACATCCCCCAGGCCATTCGAGGAGCTGAAGCGCATGCGGGGGGTGCTCGCGTCGCCCAGGACCAGCCGCTCATCCCTGGGAGGCTCCGTTGGCTCCACCCTCTTGTAGAACTCCATCCGGTCACGGTCCACTGATTGTACAGCTGCTCCGGGGGCTCGTCCATCACCAGCTGCAAGCATGTGGCCTTGTCTTTGTGCCACCCCGTGATCTGGAGCAGCCTGGTCCCCCCGCGGCTCGCCTTCCAGAAGCCCTTGCAAAATCTGCACATATAGCCCCCGGTGGTCTTGAACTTCTCCTTGCTCACCACTTCCCAGGCACTGATGCTTGGCAAGACCAAGCCACACTCCACGGGCTTGGCCTTGAACCGCTCCAGGTTGACCTTCCTGAGGGCACGGGCTCCCTCATTGGCCACCTCCTCTGACGGCAGGGCCTGCATGCCTTTCTGGAGAGGCGCCAGGATAGCCATCTCATTGTCCAGCATCTCCTCAGTGACCAACTCCTTGTGCCGCCGCCTGGCCGAGGCCTCCTCCAGTCGGTTCCCGATGCTCCCGCAAGGCCTTATGCAGCTCCTCCTTCTTCCGGATCGCCTGGTCCACCTGGGGGTGGTAGAGCCTCCGCCTCCTTCAGGGACCGCTGCACTTTGACCTTGATCTCCTGGCATTCCCGGACGCCTCGTCGTCCGCCTCCATGGACAGGATCTCCTGCCGGATGTCCACCCTCCTGTTAAGCGGGACCGCGTCTGCCATGGTGATCTCATCTGCCGTGTCCGTTTTCGGAGGGGCTCTCCCCAGGACCGTGCCGTCCACCAAGTTGCGGTCGGCCTGTGCCCGGGTACCACCGGGGCCAGCGGCACCCAGGCTTCCCCGTTCCCGCTGCTGGATCCAGGTCGGCTTGCCCTCCACGATGAGCAGGTTGTAGGTGATGCCGTCCGCCTCATAGGTGGGCGAGGGTGCCTGGAAGGGGACGAAATCCTTGCCTGGGCAGACCCAGCACTGCTTGGCTGCCTCTGGCCACCCCGTACCGCATGCCTTGCACATGAACTTGTAATCGGAATGGCCTGCATCGAGCCTATGCATTCGCTGGGTGCCAATGCACGCCTTGTTCCTCTGGAACTGCGAGGCCCAGACCTCCTCCTGCCGGATCTGGATCTTCATCGGGACATAAGCCTCCAGGATGCGAATCACCAGGTCCTCCATGAGATTCTTCCCGACAAACTTGTGGAACAGGGAGACCGCCTCCTCCACCGTGATGTCCCTCAGCAAAGTGGCCGCCGATGCTGGAAGGACTGGAAAAAGGTCTGGGAGGTCCACCAGCTTGAAATAACCGGGTCGGCCCTCAACCGGCACCAAGGAGACCGGTTTGTTAACCTGAGCCGTGGTCTTCTGGGAAGCCGCCACGAAACCCCTCAACCTCTTCGTGGGTGGCGTCTGTGCCTCCTCCGGTGGCGTGGCCCGCTAGGTGACGTCCGCGTCTTCCATGTCCTTGTCATCCTCCTCGGCGGGGCCAGGGGCACCCAAGCCGGAAGTCGGTGTGGCAAATGCCACACGGAGACGCTCCAGTGCACTGGAAAGGTCCTTCATCACATCAGTAGCCGAAGCCGACGGGGGGGCCTCGGGCTCGTCCAAAACCAAGCCGGCCGCCACTGCCGCCTCGCGTGTGCGAATTTCCTGGGCCTCCTGGCTGGCCATTTCAACCTCCTCCACGGTGAGTGTCTGGTCCTCAATCAGCTCAAAGGAGGTGGCCGAGGTTGCCGAGGAAGCCATTGCTTGATCGGGGTTAGGTTCGAAAGTGTCAAAGCTCAAATTTTTCAAACAGCTTGGGTTCCAGGAACCCAGACAATGCTTGAGCCAAAATGGCACATGCCATTGTGGTCAAGCATTCCAAACACAGTTCATGTTTCCACATGCGTTTCAACATTAACAAATTAAAGGACACTGGCACTGGGTTGGCAATCATGCATATACGTGCTATGGTCATGGCTCCGTCTCTCCAAATTTCCCGGGATGGCCATCAACCTCTGAAATTCGTGTTTGACCAACATTAGGTTTTGGCGCCAAGCGCTCAAACATAGGTGTCCTTTTGGGGCAAACAGATGGGTTTCCCTGGTAGATGATTCAACCACCAGGTAAACCAGGAATCGCCCTCTATTTTTCGAGCAAAACCACCAAAAAGGACACCTCTGGGCTCAAAGTTGTCTCACCCTTTTGGGCTCGGGTCCTGCGGGGGTCCGAGAGCTCCCCCCCTCCTTCGCTTGAGATCTCCGAGTTGCCGAGAATCATGCGGCGCACGGAAACCAAACTCCGGACACCCCATTTCCTCCCACATGATTCGTGTAATTTGGTCCTTACCCCACAACCTCCTTCAAATTAAGTCATTTAGCCATGGGTCAAAATCCAAATCGTACCCCCAGTGAACATCCCAATCCCCACAAAAATAGGTTCGAAAATGGGTGGTGCACCAACCCCAAACTGGTAACATTGGTATTGACCCACAGCCATTTGGCACACCGGCCATTTCTGGTCCGCCCAAAATTGTGTCCGAGCCGACAAGCACGGCTCGCGCGAGCGCTTCGGGTTTCGCCTCCTGCAGGTGGCCGTCATCCATGTACTTGAAGTGGTTCGCCTCTTCCTGGCTTGAAACGGGCTCCCAAGGTTTGGACCAACGCTGAAGGATTGGACCCCCAAGCAAAACACACATCCCAAAACCTTCGGGAACGTTGAGAAACACCCACAGTGAAAAACGGAAGGGGTTGCCACTGCCCAATGAAAATTCACAGCCATTTGAAACTCTGATCATGGAAGCGGACGATCGAGTAAGGTGAAGCCCACTCTCTTGCACAGATTTGAAAAGGCCCCAAACGTGCACTGCCACTGAAGCATTTGAAACCCAGGTCCGTCAGTAAGCAGGTAAGTCACTAACCTTCACCCCCCCCCCAAAAAAAAAAAAAGGAGATTGTTTTTTTCTTTAAAAACAAAAAATACAAACAATAAAAAAAGAAATAACAAGGCCATTGCTTCAAAGACATGGCAGAGCCCAACGAAAAAACCGCCGAGCTCCAGCGAAAACTGTCGGACTCCCAGCCGTCCCAGCCTTGAGCGCTTTCCTCAGCAGCTTCACGTCGCTGTTCACCACCGGGCTGTGTTGATCTTGGCACGGCGCTTGCGCAAGCGTTGCCCCGAGGAAAGTCGGGACCTCCGGGGGAATGATTGAACCAACCTCGTTTGGGATTCCCTTCCAAGGAAAGGACCAAGAGGGCGGAAAGGTGTGTGCTTGAACCAACCTCCTTTGGGGTTTCCTTCCAAGGAAAGGACAAGGGGGTTGGACCCATGAGAAAAGTCTTGAAAGAAACCTCCTTCGGGGTTCTCTTCCAGGGAAAGGACCACGGACGGAGTGCTTGAGCAATTCCCGGGAGCCATGCGCGCAAGCACACCAATTCCACGGCGTCCCTCGCCGGACTGTCCATTTCGGGCTGTGCTGAGTCCCCAGTTCAAAGGCTTCACAAGCCCCTTGAAACGCCATCTCTTTCTCGCCCGAAATGACTGAAGCCAGTCCAGGTTTGCATCTGGGAAAGGACCTAAAACCCACCACATGAACCACACCGGGGCTGCTGAGTCTTTTCAAGGGTCTCCGAGAGGCCTTCTGGGGATCTCCAGCTTCCGAGCCCGAAGAGAAATCGCAAGACAAGGTCTGCCATTTGCAAGACGCGGCCTGGCAAAGTTACTTGGAAGGCAAGTTGAAATGACCAAACTTCAGCGAAGGGATGGCATCATCTTGGTTGCTGTTGACCCCCTGCAAAAAGTTTAACTTTTTGGGGGTTGAGTGGAAAACACCTTTATTTCCCAAAAAGTTAAAGTCTAAAGATCCAACCCAATAGCAGTCAAGTCATGTCAGAAACAATGAGTTGCTTCATTTGCTGAGCGGCTTGGCCCCACAGAGCCACGGCTTGTCTGAAGGTATCGGCTTGTCTCACAATGTGCCACGCCCATATACCACATGGCGCTCCCAAGTGACCCAAGTCCAGCTTGGGGGCGGGTTCTTGGCCCATGCTTTTGGCTTCAAGTCGTTCCATTTGCCGAAGGTGCCATTGAGATCAATAGGCAAAAAAGAAATACAGAATCAAACAAATAAATAAAAGCGAGCGAAACAACAAACAAAAAGACTATGAACAAAGAAAAAAAGATAGGTTTGGGAAAAGACAGGAAGAAAGGAAGAAAGAAAAAGAAAAAAAAAAACAGAAACAAAGAAACCAATATACGGATAAAACATATGCGCAATGAATCTATAAATGAGAATAGGCAAATCGCATAAATCGGCAGATAGGTAGATCGGCTCATAGGTGGATAGGTAGATAGGCAGATAGGATGGATGCTCCGGCGTGATTGCCAAAACGGGAACACCAGATCCGGGGAAATCCGGTCGATTCGCTTGGGGCTGAGAGGTTCTCCTTGTCTCAACTGTTTTGCCCACAGAGCACAAGCTAGTGCCAGCAAGAGCCGTTTCTCACAGGTCACGCCAAATATATAGACATATATATATATATATTTGTATATATATATATATATATTAATGTTACTAAGAAGAAGAAGAAGAAGAAACAAGTGAAACCAAAAAAGAAAGCCGAAAGCAACTGGATTGTCCTCTGGGACCTCCGAGGTCATGGGCTTGGAAATAGTTCGAGGACCAAAAGCCCTTGACTCAAAAAAAAGGTTCTGAGCCGACGTCCCACAAAGCACCGCAAGCTGTGTTTTCTGTTCCAAGAGAACGCGTCACAGCCAGCTGTCATCTGTTTCAAGATAAAATCCGGAACCGCAAAGTTGTACGAATGCTCTCCAGAAGCCTGGCAGTGCCCAGAGACCCAAACCGAAAGTTGCTTGCTGCCAGTGACCCGGATGCAGCCGAAGCGCCCGTGACAAGTGAGTCATCCATGGCAAGCACCTTCCAAAAGCTTCTGGGGCTTCACGGTGTGTCAGGGTGGATAGTAACCATGATTATAACCTAGGACTTGCCAACATCGCATGTGCTGTTTCGTGTTTTAGGCTGACCAACTGGGTCCCTTGAAGTGGTACTAATCAGTACCCTGCCACTGTAAGTAGGGGAACACCGGAACCATGGGATCCACCGCAGAAACTCAGTTATACAGGTTGCAGAGTTGGGGGTAGTGAAAACTCCAAGCGGAATGAACGAATGACTGGGTCCAGAATTGACCTTGTCAGAATCGGCCACATGATGAGCTTGGACCACAAATTCACGCCTGAAACCAGCTTAGCTTGAAACCATCATTTTAGCTCATTTTAGGGCTTCCTGATTTTGATTTTGACACGCACACACACACACTCATATCATGCCATGCACAAGCGACCAGTCTTCGGCAAAAGGCATGCGGCACGAACTCACGGATGGTCACTATTGGTCACTGACGGTCACTATCATGCAAGGGCTCCTCTTGCTATTAGTATATTAGTCTTTAAAATCGGCGCGCCTTGTTTGATGCTTAGGGAAACCAAATGGACCACCGTTTAAAGGGAGTCCTTAAATTTGGAGAAACCGCCTGCGAGAATCGAATCGGGTCATGATTCGACGCCGGCGAACCGGGGAACGGGCGGAAGAAGAAAAAAAAAGAAACGCCGCCTGTTGGACCCCGAGGCCAAGAAGAGATCCAGCTTTTTCCCACTTGGGGCGTGTTTTTTTCGGATCGGAAGATTCCAACGTCTGGCGCTTCCGTCGCCTTGAAGCTCGCAAAATCCACGCTGAAGTGCTCCGTCTGGCGCGCAACGGGCGGTTGGCGGTTGGCCCCGTGGCTGACGGCTGGGGCCAGGCCTCCGACTCCAGCCCCCGGAAAAAGACGTAGAAATTGCCGCGCTATTTGTAACAGCGGGTAAAACGAGCACACCATGGGCAAAGATCCTTTACTTGGGGACTCCTTATTTGGTAGAATTAGCAGGCACATGTAAGCCACGATTGTTTAAACAACCTCCCTTTGATGTCCCTTTCAAGGGCCGGTGCACGTACGTCATGTTTTTCAGCCCGTCAAGCTGTCGGCAACTTGTCAGCGTCCGCCGGCCAAGCATGAGCATGTGACGTGGTCAAGCTGCCTTTTCGGCGCTGCGAAGACTCACACGCCACATATCAAGCACGCACACTGTTATGGCAATCACTTCAAACGGCATTCTTTCGAACTTGAGCACCTAGCTATGCCAGTTGATCGCAAAAGGGTTGCTGTTTCCATCCGATCTCCAAACCCTTGGGGCTGGGAACAGAAAAAAGAAATCTTGAGCTGACTGTCCAGGGTTTACTCCGGTCTTCTTGGAATCCAACCCGTTCTTGCTAATACAAAACATACCTCCGTCAAAACCACTGCTTGTCGTGGTTTTTTGAGGCCTTTGCGACTCCTGGGATGCCTTCGAGGGCGATCTCTGCGCTTTCCGCATGCTCATCTTGACGTGTCTTCGAAACGACGCTGACCTTCTGGCACGACGCTGGGATTGCTCGGGGAGCTTTCCGCGCCGCGAGGCTTGCGAACTGAGCCCCGTGAAAATCAGGGCTCCGAAGGCTTCGCAAGACTGCCGTCTCCAAGCCTACAGCGCAACCAGACACAATACCTCTCAAGCGAGCCAGCAAAACCCAGCCAGCAAAAGCCAGCCAACCAACCAGACCAAGGGTGCCCGGCCTTGCCCGAAAGCAAGCGCACTTCCCAAAAAGCAAACCAGACAAACAAGAGGCGACTCGAAGAGTGGCGCGATCCCATTGTTGTGCACGTGAGAAACCCAATGCGAGCTTACATGGGAGATGCACTCAGCAGAACCACATCAGACCACCACCAATATTCTCACTGGACAATATGGCGCAAGGAACGCATATTTGTCCAGTGGTTCCCAAAATGCGCATGCCTTTCTGGTGGGCTGTTAAGGATAAGCTGTAGGGGCCTTTCACTCCCCACAATCTTGGCATCCGTCAAACCCTGTCATAGCCCCCAGCCCCCTCTGACCCATGGCCTGTCCAGGGGTCTTCACGAATTTCCTGGCGGAATGTCACACGCATAGGTGTCCTTTTAGGGGAAATAGATGGATTTCCCTGGCCTGGTAGATGATTAAACCACCAGGTAAACCAAAGCCATCTACTTTTCTAGCAAAACAACCAAAAAGGACACCTATGGTCACAGGGCAACTCCTGCTCACGAGGGATGATTGGGTCATTCCGAAGCCGGGAATTCAGGGCAAGGAACGGGCTGCAAAGTGCGGCAAGCCGCCCTTTTTGCACCCTGCTGTCAGGAGACTCAGTTGCCCAAAGGATCCAGAAACAAAAGGTTAACCTCTTGGGACCTTTACTAAAAATAGACCAAACTAGGAAAACCAAAAGGTTAAAAGGTCGGGTTTGGGCCACTGAGGAGAACATGGTTTCTCAACTCAACTCTGCCTTGTTATGTCTCTGGAGGGCGATCCGACAGGCTTCCGCGGACGGAACACAGCCCAAGCCTGTTCGTCTTGAAGTTCTGTTCAGAACCGATCTTCCCTTTTCGGAATGGGAGCGTCAACATTCTCCGACATCTTTGCAGTGCATCGCGCTTGTAGAAGCTGTTATTGCGAATGTGCAGCGTTGCCTGTGTTGCCACCCGAATCCCGATACAATGCCGCAGACGTTGCCGTCACCCAACAGTCAAGGCAGCTGGGAAATAATTATCGCTGATCTGAAATTGCCTCATCCATGTTGGCACTCCATGATGTTTGGCATTTCAAAGACTCAAATACTACCTGTGGCTCTCCAAACTCGCATTAATGAGCCTTGGTAGGACCGCTTGTGGGGGGTGCATTTGGCTTCGCGCTGTCAGGCCCGTGGACTCCAAAACGATCCCTTTCTCAAAGTCAAGTCCCACATGGACCCCGATGATTGCGCAGCTTTCCACCGGGTGGATGAAGTGGCCAAGGCGGTCAAATGACCTCCGAAGTCATTGCGAGGCTAAGAAATTCAAGGTAAAGCACCACCTCTTGTGAAGAAAAGAAGGGAACCGGCTTTCCACGTAGATGAACTCTGCCTGCCACATCCACGCACAGCCCCGCTCACATGAAAAGTCGAAGCCAAAAAAAGTAGGAGCGACAATCGTCATTGAAGGCTTGTGCCAAGCCTACGTGTCTTGCCCACGGACCATTACTTTCCTTCCAATTTCTGATTGTGCAGCAACAGGACCAGGCAAACTAAGATACTCCTCGGTTCCAGAAAAGAGGTCCGTGCCAACCGATCAGCGAGCCCACAGAAGGCCTCGAAAAGGGGCTTCCGGAAGCGAAAAACGGCAGACAGCGCCGAAAAGCGTGCAACATGGCCGTAAAAGGCAAGAATTGTGGATGAATCTCAACTAGGGACCCTTTGGATGTCATTTACATACAGATTTCAGCCATGTCCACAACTTGTGACGGGCGGTTCCTGTGTTTCATCAAAAACTACTTGCCAAAAACGCATCGACCGGGCCTCACCAAGTGCCCGGCAGGCGTCGAGGCGTTCCTCGCCAGAGCCCTGCACGAGCATGGGACCCAGGAACATGGAACCCGTCACGGGCGTTTCGGTTCAGAATCTGTATACCGAAAGCCGGAAGATGAACAGATTCTCATAAACTGGACAAAAGAAACCCCGGAAACCTGTGGCCAGACTTCCAGACTTCCAGGAACCCAGACAAGGCCATGGCTGCGAAATCCAAGGCCATGGCTGATCCTGCACAGCGTGGATCCATGCCAGCTCTACAGGTCAAGAGGACACTCACCAAAACAGCTAGAGCCATGGTTTCGCTCCAAACATTTTGAAACTCACCAAAACCGGAAGCGCACCAAACAGGAAGGAGCCGTTCCGAGCGAGCCAACAGCGCCTGGGCCGTCTTTTTCTCACTCCCAGCCTCGAGTTGGGCCCCTTCTCCGCGCGC
Source organism: Effrenium voratum (assembly GCA_963377175.1). NCBI lineage: Eukaryota > Dinophyceae > Suessiales > Symbiodiniaceae > Effrenium > Effrenium voratum. The sequence goes on along the minus strand of CAUJNA010001680.1, from coordinate 60,442 downwards.
GCGACGTTGCTGACAAGGTGCAGGAGCCCGAGCCTCGAGTGAAAGGGCCGGTGGTGCAAAATACCCTTGGATCCAGGGGTGCTGAAAGAACCAGGGGTGGTATATACCTGGAATCCAGGGTGGTATATACCCTTCATACAGTGGGGTGGTTCAAAAAACCGTTAGATCCAGGGGACCCTTATACGTGGTACATACCCCAGAGGTCTAAACGGCAGTGAAAAGGGCCGGTAAGAACCCCTCGTACAGTGGGTTGGAAACCAGGGAAGGCAAGGGGTATGTAGTACCGTTGGAAAGGAAGATCTAGGTCGGACATGGAAATGCAGGGACCCTGGGACAGGAGGAGACCCCTTTTTGACACAGCGGAACAAACTACAACCATGCTTGATTTTCACAGCCACATAGCGATGGGTGGTGTTGGCCCATGTTTGTTTCCAACACCCCCCAAAAAATTGGCTGGTATTACGCCCCTGTTTGATTACTAAGGGTTCCATTAAAGAGGGAATCCGGATCGCTTTTGGGAGAAGTTCCCCTCAAGTTCCCTTGGCAGGGAGCTGAAACATCCCCAGCTGTGACAAAAAGTCCAGCCCTGCGTGTGTGTCGAGCGTCATAAACAACACACAAACACAAGGGGCGTGAGAAGGAATCCCCCACCCCCCACCCCGCGGCCGACGATTTGACAAAAAACAAACGCACCAACCATTTGGGTGTGCGTCAAAATCAAACGACCCAACAAACCGCGTGTGTGTTCCTTTCGGGTTCCCTCCGAAACAAGGGTAACGTTTAAACCACAAGCCCATTTGGAGAGGCTCCGCCCAACTGGACTGAGAACACCTTCGGATGCGTCCCTTTTCTTTAGGGCATCCCAAAATGGGCGGTTTCCCTTGAAAACCAGCCCAAACAGGGCAAATCTCGGCCAGAAGCACACCCATACCGGCAAGGTCTGTGTTGTGACCATTTCAGCTGACTGGGTCCTTTTCTATCCAGATGGAAATCAAAAGGTGAACCAGGGACTCGTATGCATCCACAACACTTTAGAATACAATGATGGCTAGTGGCTTTTGGTTGCTTGCAACCTGGGGAGCCTTTCGAAAGTGCTTTTCTGTTGGCAAACCAAGCAAAAGGAAGCCAACCATCGAGGGCCCATATCGTATTTTGGGTACCCCACCAACTAACATGGAAGTGCAAAAAGGCCCTTTCCAAGAGGAAAGTAGTCTTTCTACAGCGGGGGGTAAGTGAAATTGTCGCTGGAGACCCTTTGACGGACATTAGCTTGGACATCATAAACACCAGATGCGTGCCATGGTCAAGACTCCTTGTGGAGGAACCCTCAACAATGGCCTGAGTTTCCTATCAAAGAGCCCACCATCCAGCCCCAAACCAAGTTTCGGCCATGGGCGTCAATGGAGTGCAAGGTGGCGAAAGGCCTCTCCCTTGGCACTGCCTCCAGCGATTTTTTTCGGCCAGGGAGCATATCCTCCAACTCCCAGCCGCTTCCGAACTTCTTCACGACCTCGTGACCGTCTGACCCGGCCGACGTCCGACTTCCGACTTCGCTGGCAGACCGAGGCCTGTACCATGACGAAGGGTTACCTATAAAGCTCAAAGATTGAACACTCAAAAGGTAAGCGTAACCAAGGGAACCATGTAAACACCAATGGGGAAAAGTAAGGGCAACCAACGGAGCCATGTAAAAACCAATAGGAAAATCGAAGGGGTACCTACTCTAGTGGCAAAACGCCTTGTATTTTTTACTGAGTCGAGGAAATCTAGGGCCACACACCTTGAAAAGGTAGAAGGACCTCCCAGCCCGACAAATCGGGAGGGATATAAATTAGCGGGTTGCAACCACAGAAGTCATCCACTGATCCACAGTCCCCACATTTCACCTCAAAGCACACCCAAGAGAAGCTCACTTTCGATTGGTCCAAGGCTAAAGTTTCCGGTGCCTTTTTCCTAGTGACGTGCCTCTTTCAAATCCAGAAGCACCTACTGCATTGGGGGTCCACCAGTCGTTCTTTGCAATCCAGTCGAAGGGCAACCCCGCAACGAGTCGGAACTTTGTTGGGTGTCTTTTGGACACCACGGAACCGAAACCAGCGGTTCCATCGGCCTCGCCTCGACAAACCCAGGTCACAGGTCATTGAGAAGGGATCCACAGAAGCTCAAAGAACCCAAGAGGATGGGTCCACCAAAAAGCTGTAGCCTACGGGGCATTCCCCTCCCACTCTCCCACCCTGAACCGGCCTCCGCTACAACTAGTTCCCACATGGGCAAAGGCGCCATCATCCACAAATTGGAAAGAAGGACACCCCCCAAGCAAAAGACCTTCATGGAGGATTCCCCACCTGAGTCATAATCAAAACCTGGTACAAAAATGGTGAACCCAGAACCATGTAAGGAATTGAAAAGGTGGCCGGAACTATTTCCGGCTGGGACTGCCCCTTACTAACCTTCATCTACCCGCACCTTATTACCATACATGGGGGTGTTCCCTGTCCAGTGGTTCGCCCGGGTCTCCAAAGGCACCTCCAGCAGCTCGCTCATTTGCAGCTTCCCGTTGCTCTCCTTGTCCAGGCGCTCGAACCTTCGATCCGGAGGATCAACATGGCTCGCGTTTTTGGGGCGCTTGGACGGCGGACATTTGTTGATCCCATATTCATGAACCAACCAGTCTATTCATAGGGGGGGTTCTCCTCCAAAAGTGGTCTGATTCCGCACCAAACCCCAAAAAACATGTTCCTGTGAATAAACGGGGCTTGAGTAATGGGGCAATATTCTGCCAATGCCATGACTCGGTGCTTCCTTGAAGCATCAGTGAGAGCTCTGAGCTTGGTTTTGCACAAGACTGGTGTGTGCTGTTCAGGAAGGCTCCGATAACTTTCTACGGTTTCCACCACCCGACCTCGACCCCGAGATCGAGATGTAGGCGTGTGTCAAAATAGGCGGACCCAAAAAAATGCAGCTTTGATTTTGGCTGCCCTTGAAACCACCCCCAACAAGAGCACCCGCCAAAAAAAGACATGTAGGGTGTATCAATGTATATCGCTACTTCATGCCCACAATAACTGTGAGGCTAGTGAGAATCCGCTCAGAAGCTTGGCCACATGTGTCTCTTTCCCTATGGATCCCTTCACAGGGTTCTGAGATTGCCCACTGACGCACTCGAAGGCCTTGCCAACGAAGTCTTCACCAGGGAGGTTTTTGAGTATCCAGTTCCCAAACCCGAACCTAAACCCGCCAATCCGACCTGGTGAAAAAACCTTCGCGCATAGCTACGCTCAACCTGCTATGCGCAAATCGCCTTTGTTCCCAAACCCCATCCGACGACTCGAGCCCAAAGGCCCCAAGCCGACGGGCCATTCCAATTTCGACTCCCTGGGACCCGAACGCCATAAGGTGCGTCCTTTTGGAGACCTTTTGGTGTCCAAATGGTGCCCTTTTTTGGTGCCCGTTTCCGGATTTGCCACGGCCGTGGATACGTGGCAACCAAACAAATGAACCGGAGACTGCTTCGCCAAGTCTGCGACTCGGCCTTTCCCTGAAACCCCGATGACCCCTATGACCCCTATGACCCCTATGACCCCTATGAGTCAAAACGGAGCGCCGGCGCGATCAGAAGCGCCCAAAGCCCGTTGACTCTTGGGTCTACCAAGGTTGCGAAAGGCGTAAGGTGTATATGGCTGTGGCGCAAAAAGCCGGAGACATGAATTGACCAACACCTGCGGTGTGCAAAACCCATCCGATGGTTTCATTTTGAGCCAAACCCATCTGGGTTCCAGGTCCTAGGCCCCCCAGTTGGGGGTTTGGTTGGGGTTTGGTTGGAAGGCTTGCGTTCGTTTGGAGTGGGGGAAGCTGGGAGCCCGGCGTACCAGGCAAAGGGGAAGAAGGAAGGGGGCCAAGGACACTTAGAGCATATGCAGCCAAGCATGAAAAACCCATACCCAAAATGAAACAGGTGGCAAAATGGCCATGGTCAAAAGCCCGTACCCCCAGTGAACATACCAATCCCCACTAAAATAGACGGGTGGTGAATTCACCTACCAACCAAAATGGGATCCCATTGGTTTTGACCCAGCGTCCATGCAACCGGGCGGGTTGGTTGCCAAGCAGCTGCTCCTCGAGTTTCTTGACCTCCTCGTCGGTGTTCAGCACTGCGCTGCTGCTCCGTGAAAGCTTCGACTCCTCCGAGGGCGTGTGGCTCGACCGGAAGGTGGCGGTGGATGGGGTGTGGGCGGTGGTGGGGCGGGCGGGGGGGGTGTGGGGTGAGTTCCCTAAGAGGAAAGCGGTGTGCAAGGGACCCCTAGTGATGTTGAGAACACCGCGATGGTTCCTCCAAACATCATACCAAAAGCAAGCTGGCCTGAAGCAATAGGAAGCTCAGTGTCAAGGCAACTAAGAGACGCCCTTGTCCACATGCCCAAGCGCTGAATGGAGGCTCACTCCCAGACTGGCTCACTTCACCACTGCACTTGATTTCCTAAACATGAGGGTTGCGCTTTGTTTCAAGGGCAAGCTTTTCAGGCTGGTAAAACATATTTAAGAGATGAAGCAGGGAACCCGCGAAGCCCTGAACCATGCGTTGTCGCTGGTTTACTTGCCACACACACTTCGGAATTGAAGGGGTTGAGCAATCACCCCGCTCCCTACAGCCATGAAATTGTGATTTAGCCTGCAAGCACCTACATGAATCTTGTGTGTGTGTGTGTCTGTCTGTCTGTCTGATGGTTATCTGCGTGTGAACCTTGTTTTGCCCCCCGCATTCAGTGGACGGCAAACAAGGGTTCAAAAGCCCAGGGACAAGATCTCAGACTTTCGAGGCAATGACCAGAAAGACATGAAAATCTCAGCAGCTCCCGCCTCCCAAGGAAAGCCAGTATAGGAAACCCCTGTCTAAAAAGGGTCCCTTACCTGAACGGAAGCGCTGCCGCGCCATGCAGCCCTTCAAAGGCACGTGGATCAACATGACCCCAGGAAGCCGATGCAGACATTGGGAGGTTAGGACGGTTCCAACTTCCAGGACAAGCGCAAAAAGACGCCCAAGGGGCATGTGCCCTGTGAATAGAAGCAATTGCCTCTATGAATACCAATGCAAAGAGAAGTGCGTCCTGGGTTCAGCCCTTCGAACCAAGACTGCCTTGCTTCTTGCAACATTTCATCATGTCCCCAGCCTCCAATATTGCGCGCTCCATCATTGTGGTTTTTGTGGTTGCATTCCTTGTTGAAAGGCAAACCAACGGTAAGCAAAGCAAGCGCTTTGCTCTTCAACCATCGGAAACAAATCACTCTGCTGCCAAGAAACAACTCACTCTTGGCCAACTTGGAATGCAAAGTCCACATTTGGCTCCCCCGTTTGGATGGCGCTTTGTTCGCGGACGCCAAGTTGGACCCACATGTCCGACCCGCCCGCCCGGTCCATCATCCCATGATGATGATGATTCAGCACCAGGCTTGGCCGGCTGGTCTGCGACGGCGAAAAAAAGCCGGCCGGAACGCACCCCAGTCACGTCGCCAGTTTGCGGTCAAAAAACATGGTGAGTCCATGTGCATCTCCATTGGAGATCGACAAACTCCGGTGAGCAACGCCCGAAGCCCAGCTGAGGTTTGGTTCCATGGTTCGAAGAATGGCCCTTACTGTCTTTCTAAAACCAGGTAATAGTTTATCACCTACATGGCCCTTTTTGAGGGGTTGGGTCAAGCGGAACCTGGCTAAAGCCCCTTTCACTCCGACCAAGGGATCGGGATCCGGACGTCAGACTGGTCAATAGATAAGCGGCAGGGTTCGTCAAGTGGTGCGAGGACTAGTGCCCCTTTCTGAGCCTTCCAGTTCCGACATTCCGCAAGAGAAACCGCACAGCTGACTTGAGTGTTCCACAAGACACCCCCTGATCAATCTTGATTGAATCCTCCAGGCCACAACCTGTCTGTGTGTGTTCTGTTGGCGGCGCTGAGCAAACAGACCTCTTCTCAAGCAGCCGCCCCAAAGATAAGGCCAAGATTTCGCAACCTTTCCAAAGGCCCGCTCTGATTTGTCGGAGAAGCCTGAGTGTTGCAACAAGAAATGCAAAAACAGAAGAGGAACGGCCACACCGTTGAAAAACCGGCGAACCTTCGGCCAAGTGGCAGCTAGGGCCTTCGAACGCCGGACCAAATCCGAACTCACCAAACGGGTGACTTGGGTGCTTCCCAAAATCGGATTTCCCATGGCACGCCACTTGTGCTTCCTTTTGGTCTCCTAACAAAAAGATCCCGACATCCGGACATCCATGGCACGCGAAATCCTCGAAGGTGTCCTGGAGGACCAAAAAACGGAAAAGGAGCTCCTGTCCTTTTTGGGTTGTTTGGGCGCTCATTTTTCATCGGAGTGTCAGTCACTTTTGGTGCCAACACTGGCCAAAATTTGGCGTATCAGATCAAAGCAATGCCATGGAATGATCGGGGACCGAAGCAACACGGTAACCAGTGCGTGCACACGTCCCGCTAAAACCGTGGCAAGTAACAACGACGTACTTTCCAGAATCAGCATTGCGCTGCCCTGGACAGATCAAGCAAGTACAAATACAAAGCATTAATCAAGCGGGGACCCTTCAGAACAGGCCACAAAAAGTACCCTCCCACCCCTTTTCCAAAGGGACCGAGCCTGTTTCGGGTTCCGTGGTACGTCGGGAAGGTAGGAACAGCTGGTGCCTTGAGTCAGACTGATTCTGATCTGAGATCGCTTGAAGATGTGTGTACACTTATGGCTGGTCAAAAATCGGTACCGATTTGGAACCCTGGTAAATGGAAACAAGAACATTCCATGCGCCCCATGTCCCGGTTTCGATTTTGACCCATATACCTGCACAAGTAGTACAGATCCCCAAATGGAAACGCAGAAGTATCGCTGGGGCTTCTTCTTAAGAGGCCGTTGCCATCCATGGAAGCGCTCCCCGGCGCCCCCTTGGCCTTGAAGGGAACCATGGCCAGCTTCCCCTCCTCCACGCCGCTTTTCTGCTTCATCCTGAGACGCGACCGCACGAAGCTCGGCAAGGAACTGGGCTACTGGGCTGCAGCCAGGGGTGTCATTCATCCCAACCTGGCAAGTCGATGTTCAAAATGGGCCCAGTAAACTTTCATTCATCTTGGCAAATGGAGGTTCGGATGTGCCAGGGTCAAAATGTCATCCGTCATGAGAATGGTCCTACGCATAGGGCCTCGTGGTTGAAAACGATTAAGGAGTCCGCTGCCCGAGCAAGCAGGTCATTTGACCATGGGCCACTTAACTAAGCGGCAGCGAAGAGCTTGAGCTTCCTTGCTGTTTCCCCATTGCGACGACCCGAGATCTCTCGAGCACATTGGACTCGGGCCAGGAAAGGTGGCAAAAGAACACACCAAAATTCAAGGAGGGCTTGAGTGGTTGCATCTGGATCTCTGCACCCCCAAATTGGCAAACTGATCAACCTCACAAACCTTCCGATCTGTTTGAGGTCTTTTCAAACCTTCCGGCGCACAAAAAAAAAACTCGCCTGGCGTCCAGTGATTCCTGATGTGATGTGAGCAGGGGCCCTTTTACTGCAAAAATAACTTCGGTGTGTCGACTCACGAGACCCCTCAAAAATGGTCCCTGCAAAAACCATCCAAAAACCAGCACCCTCCTTTTGTCGCCCCAAAACATGGTGAATCATGGTGGGTGTGCAACGGCTCGCTTTCAAAAGATGTGTTTTTTCTTTTGTATGTTTTTATTTGTTTTAGCTTTCCCATAGGCAGCCCCCGACTTTGGGCGCACCCGGAAAATCACGTCGCTCAATGCCGGCCTTTGACCTCCGTAAGCGCCGGGCAGACTTGGCTTGACGGATGGGCTCGGCACCTCTCAGCCAGGGCTTGGAGAAACGTCTCACGTCACATGATAGGGGGCAATCATAGGGGGCAAAAACGAAAGTTTGGGGGGGGGGGTCCCTTGGTTTTCCGATCCAAGGCAAACCAAGAAAGGCAACCCTCAAAACTCCGCAAGGCCACGGCAAGCAAGGAATACAGAAAAAGAAAAACAGGCATGACGCTGGGCAGAGTGCTCAGAAACTTGGTTGCTGTTGACCCCCTGCAAAAAGTTTAACTTTTTGGGGGTTGAGTGGAAAACACCTTTATTTCCCAAAAAGTTAAAGTCTAAAGATCCAACCCAATAGCAGTCAAGAGAAAGGGCCTGGTTTGTCCAACCCAGAGCCTGCTTTTCACCTCTTAAACATATCTTGCCACTTGGCAGCATAGACGCTGCCAGGGATCCGTCTCGCATGGTGAAACTCAGAGGCAAATTGGGTGCTGAGAAGAACGATGCTTGAAAAGAGTTGGGAACAACCCTTCTGGTCAAGCTGCTCTAACTTCTCATTGCAAAATCCGGGAACTCAGACAATCTTATTTTAGGGTCCATGAAATTGCGCAGACGGCGTACACCGAACGCTTCCACATTCTATGATGGGCTTTTCGCTACCCCAAGAAGGTTAATGGATTCACAACCTAGCAACTCTATACAGGCTATACGCCACGTTTTCCACTGAACCAGTGGTTTGCTTGCAAAAACCCTCCCTTTTGATACATGAACCCTCGCCAATGAGGGGCGCAAAAGATCGAGTGCCTTGAACTTCACCCCCGGAAAGCCTGGGCAACTTGAAGCTGGAGTCCCAATAGATCAAATCTCTCATTTTGCGGTGGTCTTTTTTTTAGCCCGCAGGATGAACAATGACATCTGCCTTCAGAATCGTCGCATTGATCTCGTTTCTGCACCTTCTACCGTCTCTGCCTTCCTCTTTGAGTGACCACAAATCGGCAGTTCAAGAGTATCCTTTCATGTCTCTGCAGCTGTAGGAACCCCAAGCTTCCCTCGCGAATGTCGCTCTTGGACCTCTCGTGTCCTTGATTTCCCGCCGGCACCCTAAGGAAGTCAACCATTCCAAACGAATTCAGTCTTGGGATCTGCGAAATTCCATGGTCGTTTCTTGGGGCACCTGCTTTTCGGGTTCCTTGAAAGGACAACCAAAAGGAAACCACCAAAGGCTGAATGCATGTGCCCATATGTATATGTATATATATATATATATATATATTTGTTATTATTATTATCATTATTATTATCATTATTATTATCATTATTATTATTATTATTATTATTATTATTATTATTATTATTATTATTATTATTATTATTCCTATATGCTCACCCCCCCCCCCCATGATCCAGTGCTTGACACCAAAATCATCTTTCTCGGGTGGCTCCTCTTCTTTGAGGCCGGCCCTTTGGAAAGCCGGAAACGTGTGGCTCGCCTTCGAGGTCGGCAGCTCGTACTGCGCCAAGACCTGGTGGAACCTGAGGCATCCCAAGGCCCAGTGGATGCACAAAATCCACTTCGCACCGTTGAAACCAGGAAAAAGCCAGTGCTTGTTGGTATTTGCAGGGGGAATCGAATCCGAAGCCAGGATTTCTTAGGTGCAAAATGGATTTCGCCACAGTAGAGAACCCCGCATTGATCGACCCCGAAGATCTAAATCCCGAAAAATGCCAAAAGATGGGAGAACATCCTAAAGATCTAAATCCCATAGCTAATGTTGCCCCTGTATTGATCAACCCCAGTTTCTGTATAGGGGGGTGTCCCTGGGTGAAATGCGGGGAATCATCGCTTTTGATTAAAACAGGGGCAACATTAACCAAGGAAACCACTGGGAAACAAAAAAAGGAAGAAACAAAGGAAAATGAATGGTTGCATACTAGACTGGAAACTAGGATCCACTCAGAATGTGCTGGTGTTTCCAAAAACATCTCTGGTTGAAATTTACAATTCCCAACCGCGCGAGCGCTTGTCTGCCAGTGCTGAGTGTCCTGACAACAGAAATTCGGAAGGAACCTTCATCATTGTGAGCTCGTTGTACCCTCCCATCGTAGAGACATCTGGAACATGTGTTGGCTGTTGCAAGATATAAGATGTTGCCCGACTAGATCCAAGCACATTTCAGATCTACCCTCTTAACAATCCTGCCGGTGTCAAGCGGACTGTCTTCCAAAAGCCTCCTGTCTAAGAGAGTCTTCCATGATTGCTGGAAGGTCGTTGTGCCTTTCCTAACGTTCAGAAGCGCTTTGATGCGAACACCAACGATAAAGAGCATCCCCAGTGGAAGAGGTTTACACGAAACACCCTTGACCCTAAACCTCAAAAAAGGAACTTTGAAACTTGAACTGAACTTGGCCGGCCGGATCAAACCCTTCTGGAAAAACCGGCAAACCTGGCCGTGCCACGATGCCCAGAATGCCATGCTTTCCATAGGGCTGACTCCAATGGCATCCAACCCAGAGGTGACCCTAAAGGAAAATCATTCAACACACGCGATCCGCCCTTGAAAAACTCCTTTTGCCCCCTCCATTCGCATGTGGGAGGCTCTTCGGCTCTTAACAAGATGAACATCCCAGCAGCTGAGAATGTGGT